>CM037785.1:55728458-55761664 GCA_021229015.1 Solen grandis
TAAATTAAAAAGGTTGAATAAAAAATTAACAAAATCAGTAAAAATATCCCGGGCGTTTGTTATACAAACAAAACTTACAATATGTACCGCACACGCTTTGTTTTTGAGCCCCCGCAGGGCCTCGGATTTTTAAATTTTGGTCGATAATGTTTTTCCTTGTTAATCCTTATTTCGTTGGTTGACCGTGTGATCATTAGATGTGCATAACGCTTATTAAATAGACGTTATATTTTTTGTCGTTCTGGACGTGGATTTTGCTTCCTTTACTCCCGTTAATAACCGTAGATAGTGGATATGATACGATGATGTCAGTTAAATAAAAATTTGGTAGGTGTGAAGATGATAACCCAAGCATACCCACTAGACAAAATTTATTTTGACTCCCCGTTTAGAATAAATTATCCCAAATCGATTGTGATATTAGTTTTTTGACTATTGTTAAACCCAAGAAAAAAATAGTTCGTGTTGTAAAATTTTAAAAATCGTTATACTGCATAAAATCTTACTTTGCTAAAACCACAGAAAAGGTTTTATTTATGTAGACCAAAAAAAGAATCAAAAACAACATTACAAACACTAACGCAAAAGTAAACCATCTGGCATTTGATAAACAAGAGGGCCTGATGGCCCTGGATCGCTCACATGGTATCATTAGGCTATGTAAAATCAAGTGCCCTGGGGCAGACCCAATTTTTGACCCCGGGTCATGATTTGAACAAAGTTGGTAAGAAATCGACTAGACAATGCTACACATCCCACACTCTACTTGGTAGAGGTCTATTACCCCCATGTTACTTACCAAATATATAAACTCCGATTTGAAGATTTTTCTAGTTTTTTTTCCAATATAAGTCTATGTAAAATCAAGTGATCCCTGGAGTGGGGCCAATTTTGACCCCAGCGTCATGATTTGAACAAACTTGGTAAGAATCGGCTAGATAATGCTACACACCAAATATCTAAACTCTATGCTTTGTGGTGTCTGAGAAGAAGATTTCTCAAGTTTTTTTCCTATTAGCCTATGTTAAATCAAGTGACCCCTGGGGCGGGGCCAAATTTGACCCCAGTGTCATGATTTAAACAAACTTGGTTGTGATCCACTAGACAATGCTACACACCAAATATCTTAACTCCATGCCTTGTGGTTTCTGAGAAGAAGATTTTTCAAGTTTTTTTTCTATATTAGTCTATGTTAAATCAAGTGACCCCTGGGGCAGGGCCAATTTTGACCCCAGGGTCATAATTTGAACAATCTTGGTAGAGAGTCATAAGATCATGCTACATACCAAATATTTAAACTCCATGCTTTGTGGTTTCTGAGAAGAAGATTTTTTCAAGTTTTTTTTCTATATTAGCCTATGTTAAATAAAGTGACCCCTGGGGCGGGGCCAATTTTGACCCCAGGGTCATAATTTGAACAATCTTGGTAGAGAGTCATAAGATCATGCTACATACCAAATATTAAACTCCATGCTTTGTGGTTTCTGAGAAGAAGATTTTTTCAAGTTTTTCCTATATTAGCCTATGTGAAATCAAGTGACCCCTGGGACGGGGCCAATTTTGACCCCAGGGTCATAATTTGTACAATCTTGGTAAAGAGTCATAAGATCATGCTACATACCAAAAATCAAAAGGCTAGGCCTTGTGGTTTCGGAGAAGAAGATTTTTTAAATTTTCATTTTTAAAATCTATTTTTAGCTCCTGTGACCTACTTATTCACCCAATCAAAATAATTTGAACAACTTTGATAGAGGTCATGATAAGGATGATTCCTGTGAAGTTTGGTCAAAATCCATCCAGTGGTTTAGGAGGAGAAGTTGTTTAAAGGAAAAGTTGACGCAAGACGCACGCACGCACGCACGGACGGACGGACGACGGACGCCGGACAAAAGGCGATCACAAAAGCTCACCATGAGCACGTTGTGCTCAGGTGAGCTAATAAATACAAACCTTGTGGTTAAGATATTCCATGACCTTATTCGTAAGACGTTTGTCTACGATAGATCCTACAGGAGGTACACCAAACTGAACGACAATGTAACGGTATATTTCTACCTCATTTATTCCAAAAAAAGAGAAGGTTAACATGCATTCTACTATCTCAACTTAGAAAGACGTGTTATAACTTTTTCGTTGAAATGAATTTTCTACAAGAAGTCTACAGTTGATTGACACATGGGTAGAGACACGATTTTTTTCTGAAGACTCAAGCCCGTTCCTTACTTTAAAGCAGAACATCGAACCAAGCACGCCCAATGGGGTTTAATTTAAGAAGTGTCTAGGTTTTTTGTTGATGTTGTTGTTGTTGTTGTTTTTGTTGTTTCTATTTAAAGTTTTATTTAAGACCTTTTTAGTATTTACACTTAACGAAACACATGTTTATGGGTTATTTATCTAATCTTGAGCTACATGGTTACACATTCTTATTTTGTCAATTTTCTGGAGCACATTGTCAACTGACCGAGTATCAAATGAGTCTTTGCCTACTAAAATATTCGTCATTTTCTATGATAAAAATAATCCATGCCGTAAAGACAGTTTATATATCATAAAGTGCGCAAAGTACACGTTAAGATACGATCCTTTCAACAGCAAAATTACAAGTACAAAATGTATACAATTGATATGAAAATAACATTATATACACCTTATATACGTTATGGTCTGGTGCGCATGTATTTAGAAACGGTGACAAATGCATCTGTCTCGATTACACGTGATCAAAATACAATCATTTGTAACTAAAGTGCAAACGTCATGGTCTTGTGTGTATATTGTATGGTATCATACTGTCATGCCTGAGATCTATTTTTATTTAAGATCAGACTTTGAAGACCGGGATATTCCCTATCTGAGCATCATGTTTAAAAACGAGTAAGATTATCTGGTACCTAAAAAGCCTTTTGGAATCTTGAGATTTTGGTATGGTATAGTTTTTTAATTAAAACATATAATGCTAAATGAAATGTACCAGTTAATTTCTCTTGAATCTCATTTTGTGGAATTTTTATATGAAAAATCTTTGAAAGTAACAGATACTGGGTATGTTTCATTATACTTAACATCGTAATAAAGTAATTCAGCCATCAATATTTATTCAATGACAACAATAAACAGTTTGCAACATTGACATAGACTAGATGGTTCGCGTTATCCTTTCAAATTATGTACTGTAAAAATTATTGTTCTTTATTCAAGAATAACGCAATAATGGCAAGACATTATAAAGTGTGTATATGGAAATATACGTAAGGTAGGATAATGAGTGTTATCATAGGAATCGTTCTATATTTTCAGACATTTTTCTTGTCTTTTAGTAATATCGCGCCGAAGCAGCGGAAAGCAAGCTTATAATCATATAAAATTGTTTTTTTGATGTTGTCCCCATGACAATTCACATGAATGCTATAATTTTGGAGGGAGTGGCCAAATGGCTAATTCCATCGAAACTTTTGGGAATGTTTCATTCAAATTCACGATAAATAAAGCACATTAACAGGGCCAATAGTTTGTCAGGAGCACACGTCTTTGGTAGGCTTTGAAATTATAGACTTGATTTACCCGAAATTGGTTAGAAAATATAAAACCTGACAAACCTGACATTGTATTTCGAGTGCGTCTCGCGCTACATGTATATAGTACGACTGATGTCACGTTTTCCGATTGAACGGTGTGTACTCTGTTCCACCAATAGAGAGATATGTAAAAACTTTGTCAAAGAAATTCTTCGACGTTAATCAATGAGTGTTTACACATTTTGAAGAATCTGTCTTTAAACGTTTATGACAAGAATCAACAATTTGACAGATGTTTTCATTAAGAGTCTACAAATATCGTAAACAAATATAATATTGTATTTACACACCGATTTGTGTTCATTTCAAGCATTTCAAATCTTACCCCAACTACCCTTTAAAATCAATTATACTGTTTGTTTTCTAGTCTGGCGAAGCGAAATTGGTGACTCATTTAATCAGCGAAAACGATCCAAATCGGCGCAGTATAAAAATGGAAATAAACAGAGTCAGATTGCTTGGTATCTCGTGTGCCTTTAATAGGTATGGGGTGGTCCTTATACCTTTACATACACGGGTGAACAATCATATGTGATAAGTGGCTTAAATCATTTTTAGTAAATATGAAATAATCTGAAAGTCAGGGGAAGAAGAGTAAATGGGATTACTTAACTGTGATCGGTTGTATAGCAACCTCAGTTTCTATTAGTGGCTTCAGATGAGATGTCTTGAAAGCAAATTGATGATGCCGCACGACAGACGACGGACAAAAGATGATCCAAATAGCTCACATTGAGCACGCTGTGCTCTGGTGATCTAAAATGTTCGTGCGAATATGTATATAATTGAATAATTGTATAAATATGGATTTATTATCCTATGCAATTTTTCATACTTTTTCAGTTGGTATGTGTTTATATGACAACATGCTGTTTAAGAAACTGGGCATTATGTAAATTAACTATTTTTGTGGCAGATTCTAAATCCGATATTCATTGATGCAGACTTTATCTTTTAAATGTTGCTTAACAATTTTGTATAAAAAGATATTGCAATAGATGGTGATCTGGTGCATACCTTACATAAATGTTTTGTACTGGGCCGTTTTTAGCAAGTGTTGATTGAGTGTCGATCTAGCTGCTGGTGAATAAATAAATCAACTGCTAACATTTTGGATTTCGTAACAAAGGGTTTTACCATGAATCACACGCTCTAGAAGTTTGCTTATATGTTGTTCTTTAACCGTTATTGCTAAATATTTTGACATTAAAGAATGACAAGTAAAGGAAATATAATTACTTTAAAGAAAACCCTATTTACATAATTTTACATTTAATTTATGTACACACAAATGGATTATTTTTATATATTTATAAACTCCCAAAGTTACTTGCCGAAATGATTTTATTGGGGAGTGTTATTTCAAGACAACTTAAAACTCAACATGGAAAAACAATTCAACTACAACATTTAACTAATTTGCTGACCCATAATTGAGCAAGTAATTATTCATGAAGGTGAAGAAAAGGAAACTGTTTCCTTTCCTTACTGGTACTGGATTATACATTGTTCATTCATAAGTCCATAGCATAATTGTAAATTAAATGACCAACTCATTTGTTCATCGTGGACAAAAAAAGAATAATACGTTTTAAATTAATTTACTCGAATTATTTTTAAACAAGGCGGCCATCGTCACCCCACAAGAGTACAATCACAGATGTCTTTTTAAAGCAAATTGTTGATGGCAGACGACGACAGATGGTTGATCCCAATAGTTCACCTTGAGAACGTTATGCTCTGGTGAGCTAAAATGCAAAGCTACGTGACTTTACGCTTTTTAAAGTGCTCGATAAAACTTGAAGTAATATCATACTCCATACTGACCAAATCCAAAAATGTCAGGTGAAACATGTTATTTTTTTTTATTATTTTTTTTTTTTGTTGTTGTTTCTCAAAGAAGATTATTTTACCAAACAAAATATGTCAGAAAAGACCTGGCTTTCTTAATGTAAAAGATGTGTGATTCTACTCGATAAATCTCAAAGCGTGTGATCCTGATTCGGTATACGTGACTTGAGATGATACATGGACACAAGTATGCATGTGTAAGCTCACAATCCCAGGAGTGTGTCATTTTTTTACTCTGAGGCAACACACATTTCGAGGGTTGAACGGAAAACTGTCGTAAGTTACATTTATAAAATTTTACAGGAGGAGCAATAAACTAAATAATTTGTCACACAATTATTTTCCCACACTTATTGTTTTACAAATAGCATAGAATATCTTTATTCTACAATATCAGAAATTATATAATGAAAAAAATACAGGTTACTTAAGAAATTATTGAAGAATTGTTGACTTACGACAGTTTTCCGTTCAAAAAATAAAAATTTGTATACTGATATTGCTGGAAAACTGTTGTAACTACTGATAGCTACAGTTTTTTTTTCTATTAATCATAACTTGACTTACCAACAGATGGTAACATTTTCTTTATGTTAAAATAACACAACTCCCTCACTTTCTATTTTATTATCCAGGTGCTTTTCAAAGAGAAAAAAAGTCAAGATATTGTCATTAATTTGGTGTTGTCATCATTGCTGACAGCATATGTATCAAATGTAAATACAGTGAAAAACTTAAACCTTGGTCATACCTACTAAATAATTTAACCTTCTTCATCAAACTCACTCACTGCTCACATTACATTGTTCACTATCACAATGGCTTTATTCTCATCAAGGGCCATAACTCATAGGTCTATTTTGACCAAAATTATTTTCCTTTTTATACTTATACGTTTTTAAAATGACATTAATTTACAAAAGATCATATTCTGTGACAATTGCAACAACAGCAGAACTGCTTCATTATAATAAAAACATTACTTTGTACTATGATACCCTCATATGAAATTTCCTTTGTGCGTTTATTGCCACACCACAGCAGCGCTCTTGCTTTAAAAAATACAGTTAAAAAAAAGACAAGCGTTCGCATCTACATGCGTTGCTCTTGTTTAAAATAGGATTTGTAAGACAGAATTATGAAAAAAGAACATGATTAGGCAATGGCAATGACACTTTAAGTGCATGTAAATATGGTAGTATATTGGTTTGTTTGTTTGGTTTGGTTTTACATCCCATTGATATTCATTCTGAGAAAGAATTCTTATCTGAGATACAGATTTCAAAAGATTTTTTAAATAATCAGTCATACTTATTTGCCCAGGAATTGATATTTACTAAATGTGCTATTTTTCTGGGTTATTGACATCAGTAAAAGTGTCAGTCATAACAATTGATTGAAATCATTTATGTCACCTTAAATAGAAATATGAAAAACTGTGCACCTTCTAGTTTTCGTACCTCTGATTAGAGTAATAGGTAAGCTGTGTATTTGTATAATTACTTGATTAAAAATGCCAGATTACTTTCAGATTGATGTGAAAAATAATTCAATTGAAATCTAGAAGACTTAATCAATTTAATGTAAGTTTAAAATACCTATTTCCTGTCACAATACCAATACTACTGCTGCTAGAATTTGATGTTAGCCACTTATTTATGAGGATTTAAAATTTCTAACTAAGAATTTGATGTTAGCCACTTAAAATTAAAAGTAAGGTAAATACTCAGTTGGCCAGATAAGCTTCAATGTGCTTAATTAATAGTAATTTGAAATTTAAAGACAGAGGGGTTGAGCTTATACGAAATATTATTCTTTCATTTTATTTAATTTTAAATACATATTTACTGGCAAAATAAGATCTTTAACACTTAACAGATTTATAACAATTGTATATTAATTGGTAAAACAATCTCTTTTAGGTTTTCAGTAGAAAGTTAAGCCTTAGAGACAAAACATTGTTAATGAAATAGACTTTTCAAAAGAGGAACAAATTAATTATGCTATTTATATCTAAAGTGGAATCATATTTCCTGTTTTCTTAAAGTTAAATGATGACTGCTAGAGGCTTCATTACTCGTTTCTTATTAAACGGGTTCCTTATCAGCTAAAAGTGTCTAATTGTTACTCTTCACAACTTTCTTTTCAGGGCTGGAAAGTTATCTTTTGGTTTTATCATAAAAACATAACTGAAATAAAACTGATACTTAAGACTGAAATGGCAAACAATTAATCCATATAATTATAATTTTGAATCAAAAAAGCACATTCCTAAATTAAAGCACTATGATTTCTTTTTTTATATAATGTTTAGTGAAATGATTGGATTTAGTTATACATAAGGTGAATTCAAAATGAAGCCTTATATTATTGAAATGATGGACAATAGCTTGAATTTAATGTTAGATCAGCCTATTCCTAAGAACAAAGTGACATTTGCCATGGTGGCTGTGGGGACTAAAATTTCTATGGCCAATAGCAATTCTAGCGCCAATGCAAAATCCCAGTCACATCCTCTATCATTCACATACTTTAAGGTAGCCATATAGTGTATTTTGAATTATAAGTGACAAAAAAATCTGCTGCGTCAAAACAGCCTCTGACATGATGATTCATGGTTACTTTAGATTTCAGGTGTCATAAAGTATACTAACTGTATACATATATATATCGGCACAACGCAAGGCGCATACTGGTATGGGAGGCCATACAGATGGTGTTTGGTGTGTGTAAGGAAGTGGACCGTGTGTTGCACCAATGCCCTAGGGTATCATGGAATTTTTGGAGTCCAAAAAGTTCATAAAATCGTAGGGCAGCCACAAGGCAAAAGCAAGGCAACTGTATGCTAGACTTGTGGTTGCTGTTAACTCTATATCTTGGCTGCAGCATGTCAAATGGATATGGCAACCGTAGAAATAAAATAATGTTGTGATTCTTGATTGTTATTCTAAGCGACCCATACAGCCTGTAAAATAAGGAATAATTACCCTGGGGAAACCTTGCAGTTATTTATGACCATACATTTTCAGTTAGAAGTTTTCAACCTACAAAAAATTCCTCCCAGTTCACTTTGAAGCAGAAAAGTATGATAAAAGAATAGATTACTTTTTAGTTCTGGATGTATACATCCGCTTTACAGTAAATATTTCAGTAAAGTATTTATATGCTTTAGTGCTTTTCAAAGCCATCACTTACTTGATGCTGAGAGTTACAGTGCATGAAGATCTCAAATTAATTCAGATATTGTTTTAACACAACTTGGCCAAAGAATTCACAGAAGTCAATGATAAAATATTTTTATGATTAGCACTAGGGTCAAATTCCATCAACAATTCTTAGCGCTAAGTAATACTTAAAAACTTAGGGCGAATTTCATTAAAATTGTTTCTCTAATAAAAGTACCCAAATATTCATTCCGTAACAACAATTTTTGATTAATAAGATAATAATTCATTTCAGCTTAGCCATGTTCTTGAATTGTTCATAAAATAGTAATTGTGGAATGTGTATCTATCTAGTTTAAGAATTTAAGTATTACTTAATACTAAGTATTGTTGCTGGAATTCGAGCCAAAATGGCTTCACATATGATGATTCCCGTCATTTCCAAGCAGTTTCATAATGGTATGGCCGTAAAATGGTGAACTGTTTTCTGCAAAACTATTTTCTTTAATATGAACATTGATACAGCTGTGGGACTACAATATAAGATTGGTGATGAGTGCTTTCTTAAGCAGAACAAATGAAATCTTTGACCACCATAATGTGACTTGTATTTGAGGTGTTTTGGCTGTTGCTCCATCAGTTTCAGTCATAAAAATGAAATGTATTGAATTCTCAATATCATCAAATTGAAATAGTTTCAAATATGCTAACTTGTCATGATAAAATCATTTATTTGTTTGTAAAATGAAAAACCTGATCAGAGTTACAACAGTTTTCCATCAAGATTCTGCTGCAAGTATATCAGCATAAACAATGGAAAACTGTATGTAACTCAAGTTACGACAGTTTTCCGTTTACAAAAGTAAAAGTATAGAGATACGACACTTTTACAACTAATGCATTAAAGTCACTTAAAATGAGAATTTGATTCCAATATTTTCTATATTTATGTATTAATGATAGTTATTGTCAAAAATTAAAAAAAAAGTGATTTTTGATAATAAAAAAAAGTGATTTGCGACAGTTTTTCGTTCAGCCCTCGATTTGTAGTTATTGTTGTTGTATTTGTTACGGACAACCAACGAAAGTTCCAGCGGGGTCCTCAATTTTGCTGAAGAAATAGCATGTAGAAGAGACAGTGGTTGAATACAAGGGAGTCCGGAGCGATACCTAGCTCATTTTACGAATAGACCCCGGTTAGGTTCGATGCTAGTCCTCCCCGATCGCAATGCGGACACTCTAACACTGAGCTATTACGCCGGTTATAATATGCATGCATGTAATTTTGTAAGAACTGATATAAAGTTACCACAGCAGATGCCGAGCTGATTATACCGAGGTAATCAGTCGTTTTCTTCTTTGATTTACCTGTGTGTGTGTGTGTGTGTGTGTGTGTGTGATAAAAATATCATATGCATATAATCCAAAACGTTAAATGAAAGACTATCCGTGGTTGAATAATATATTTTAAGAAAATGTTGCACATAAAAACAAATAGTACCAATGTAACATAATATACGTACTGGCACCTACACCAGCACCTAGATATAAATGTCACAGCAGGCCCATTGGCGTAGTGGGTCTATATCTAAAATGGATTGCATACACGGTCCATGAGAATTTCCAAAAACGTCAGTTTTTTACCAGTGAAAAGGGAGTACTCTTGACACGATCTTTTTCTAGGGCCGTTATTTTTATAGATATCAACTTTTTTCAAGAGTTTACCACAGAAAAATGATAGATAAATTGCCACGTCTGAAAGAGCTGAAGAGAAGACAATTTTCACACTCGAGTCTATACAAAGTACAAAGTTCATTTATGTACCTTTGTCTGCGTAGAGCAACAAAATGTGTCCACGATTTCACAGTGGCGAATCCTCCTTGAGACCATGATACGATTTTCTACAATGTTATCAAATGAGATAATACCATAAGAAATGCATGGCCTGTACAAAGCAAATGCCCAAAAAAATTTCATAATCACTAGTTTATTCAGTTTTCAAATATTTGTGTTTGTGGGCCCTTGTGGATATGAGTCTTGTTTTACATGTAAGTGTGCTTATTCCGAACTCTCTTTCGACATCATTGCCTTTCATTATCTTTCTTAAACGTTGGGGATATTGGGAAATAGAAACAACAGGCGAAACGTCTGAAGCACTGGAAACCAATGGTATCTGGTATACTCATCTGCGTCATTTCCGGTTATGTTGCCTCTTGTGTTCATCAACATTTTTTTGATCCCCCTCTCTTCGTCTGTTCCTGCAAACAAAATCAAACACAGTTGTATCATTTTGCCTGAAACCATGTTCATGCATTACATAAAATAAACGCTTCACACGGTCTTTTTTTAGCATATCTAAATTGGTGTCAACGCAGTTTTCAACATGACATCAAATCGAATTGTATACACTAGATGAATGACAGCCGTAAATTTACGTTTTTGGCAGTGTAATTTCATGATCAAATGATCATTTTTCTTCAACTGCGTGGCGTTTTTTACACCGTTCAAGCGAATTGCAATTAGAGGTATTGGTACAAAAGTATTGTAACTGGTCCATTTACATACTTTTGCACACAAATATCGAAATCATCAAAACCACCCATATAAGCAAATAAACAGTGAAGAGCGACACTATCAGAGTGGATTATGTAGCTCGCAATTGAGAACATATACTCTTCGTTTAAATACATAGATAAATAGTATCATCACACACGATTAATTGACATATCGTATATCTATACTCCTATGGTGTGGTAAAACTCACACGTATAAAAGTGATCTTGAGTGTTCAATTTGTGAAAGTTGTTTTGCTTTTGTTGTTGCTGTTGTTGTTGTCTTGTTTACCACGATGAAATGGCAGTGGTCATATAGTACGAACTCGTAGCTTAGGAGTAGGATCCCCGATGTGGCGTGGCATTCAAAACCTTTCAAAACCACACGTACTAGTCCAAACAGGAACCTTTCAAGAATATTTTATATTGTTCCCAAAGTCGACATTTACAAATACGATGGCACCGAAGTTTAACTATTTAGAAGATATAATTTACAGCAACCGTTCATAAACGCCTGAATATTGATCAGCAAAATGTTAGCAAAGGTAAAATAAAATGAGGGCACAATGCACCATACCGGTACATACTTCTAAGACATTTTTTAATACACCCGAAACATAAGATGACCATGGAAAATGTGTGAACATGCCATAAATCACAAAACATATGCTACAAGTTAAATATTTGAGGTGCAACAAGTATGCAAATTAATTCCCTATATTATGGCATAGTTATTTGTAGGGTATGTATAATAGTGTGTCTGTACTTTAAGGGATAAAAGTGACATATTAATCTACATTTCAGGTTCATATGCAAATACACGCATTCAAACGTCACATTGAATAAAGGATTACTCATTATTCTGTGTCGTTACTACTCGGTCGTCTGCGCTACTTTATTCTGTCGAAAGTAAAATTAACCGACGGATCACGATTTCAATGATTCCTGTTCTAGAATAGAACTAAGACAGGCGCCGCAATTACAGATCATATACATCTACATTTTTTAGATATGACCTGAATCAAATTTTAAAAATCTTACAAAATGCATTTTTTTCTTTCTGAATAGAATGCGCGGTTTTCATGGTAAACTTAAGAAATTTATCAAAAGGCAGCTGTTTTATTAGTTGAAATTAGAAAGAAAATATTAATTCCAGGGCTGTCTTTTTATAAAATAGTTATTCATTTCAATCTTATTAATAATTTGATGAGTGTATTGATTTGATATAATGATCACCAGTAATACCAAGAGCGCCATGCTCAAGTTAGAAAGTACATGACTGACAGCGGATCCGAAGAATGCAGACTTACATTGTGTGGGCAAAATTATTTTGTGGCCTTCCCGGGGCAAAGTACTGGTGTAACCAAGCAATCTGGCGATAGAGATTAGTAGAAGTTGTAAAACTGAGTTTCCTAATCGACGTAAAAAAGTGTTTAAGCTTTAAAAAATAATGATAATATATGCTGCTGGAGTAAAAGAAAAACATCGTTTGGGTAAAAATAAATGAAGGTTTTGTTTGGTGTCAACCATGAAATAATAATTACAACTGAAAGCGACGAGGCGAAGTCATTCCTAAAAGTATTTCTTGATGATGCGATATTTCATGAAAATTCTACCTGGAATAAAGTTGTCGAGTATGAATCCAAGAAGACCCCCAACAAGCATTGGCGTCCCAAGAAGCACCTGGATGGTCTGATCAAGTTGATCATGTCCTTCAAAAAAGATGAATACTGAGTACTGAACTATATACTTCTCAAATTAAGAAGTATTGAAACTCCCGTGTGCTTGTGTATATATTTTATCATAAAGCGACATTTATAAACTTTTTTTATAGTTTACATCGTAATAATAAATTTGAAATATAAACAGTATTCATATGTAGCTGTTACAAAGTATAACAAAATAGGTTTGAAACGAAACGACTTTTGAGCGACGAAATTGTGATCTACTGAGGTATGGATCAAGATTTCGATTATATATTTTTCATTAGTTTTCTTTTCCCTAAATCATATCATGCCCGATGGTTCTCTTAATGCTGTTTTGGTGTATTTCTACCTGGGTTCTGATCTTTTGCTGGTAAAGCCATACTTTGGACTATTCTATACCAAAGGGAAAATAGAAACAGAAGGAGGTGGAACAGTTTCGCAGTCAGCCCTCGATATGCTGATCAGTTTCTTAACAAAAGATTACGACCTGCATTTTTAGGGAAAATATCTTTATCAATTTTGGGCAAAATTAAACTTTTTTTTTAATTTTCATTGGAAATTTTCCAACTCGGGAAAATTGGCATTGAGAATAAAGCCAAAATCAACCTGTACCTGTAACAAACTGGTTCCCGGGTTTAGCAATATACCGCGGAAGAATCAATCCCATCATTATGGACAGTCCAAGGATTGTGAAGTTTCGAGAAGAGTCCATGTCTGTAAACTTCATCACAGAAAACCCAACCGTGATTAAAATACCGAGCATCACCGTCAGTAATGACCCGATAACTGGTTCTGGTATTGTTGAAAGAATAGCTCCAAACTTTCCAACGCTTCCGAAAATGATCAGAAGCAAGCCAGCAACAAGAAATATTCTTCGGCTTGCAACCTGGAGAGGAAAATTGACAAGCTCTAGAATATCGTTTAACGAAACTTAACTGCAAATTGAAATAAATGTTAATTGACGTAACCAACATGAAGTGAAATGTGCACCATTTTAAGGCGTATGTTATAGCAATGGCTCGAACACACGTTTTCGGACCCAAAATGGACGCCAAATTTACCTCATTACATTTACATATATTACATTTACGATTATTTTTGCATATTTTACCATGTCTGCATGCATAAAGACTTACCTTGGTTATTGCGAATGATGAAATGTTCTGGCTGTACGACGTTGTACCATGACCAGTTCCAAGCATTCCCGCCACAATACCCCCGACCCCTTCCATGGCCAAACCCCTGTTAATGGCATGTGCGGGTGGTGGTGGCACAAATGACATTCGAGCCGCGGCGTAGTAGTCTCCTAGAGACTCGATCATGGAGGCGAGGCAGGCGGCCAGGAATCCGATATACCCAGCAAAACTTACAGTCGGCATCCCAAACTGAACTGGAAAATATACATGTTGCATAATACACATGTAAATAAATATAGTAACAAAATTAAGCAGGCTGAAAACGATAACCTGTATCTGAAAAGGATTATCACATGATTAACGAATATCATCATTTCTTTTATTTTTAAACATGGTCCTTATTGACGTTCTGTATCTTTTAAACATGTTTTACCGTTTGAACGCCTTTTCACGCCATACTGTCTTAAATTATAAATGTTTTTAACGTGCATATATGTTAATGAATTATTCTCTTTGCACTTGAATATAATTATAATATTAGAAAATGTAATCATTTTATCAAATATTACAAGTATTTGTCTAAGAAGTAGTTACATTTGAATAATATATATAAATTGTCAAAATAATAATAGTGCTTATAGAGTATGTTTGAACGCTGTCAATAAAATTCAATTAAAAGTATACGTTGGCTTTTTCATCTTTAAAATATAAGTGTATTAATGCGAAGATCTAACATAATCGACATGTTTTTTTTAATAAAGATAAAATACCTAATAATGGTGTGTGTATCAAACATGTATATTGTGCACGCGTGAAAATGGTCCTATTTTTGTTATTGTTGTTGTCGTTGTTTGTGTGTTGTTGTTTTTTTTGTTTGTTTTGTTTTTTGTTCTTGTTTTTTGGGGGGTGTTTATTGTTGATGTGAAAAATAGGGATTTTAATGGATTAATAGGATGAAAATGTATTTTAATAAATGGATTAAGGTGATAAGAAGTGCAGTTAATATATGTTATTACCAAGCCGGAGAGGAAAGAGGCACAGAGCCAAATCGTCTCCAAATGATAAACATTTGCACACCTGTTCTCACAAGATAGGCCCAAGTTTAAATTTTGAGTGTCGCTAAACCATAGTTGATACATGAACAATGATATTGATTAGTTTTGTTATTTTATTAACATTGCATAGCATCAACCTTTAAGTCATATAAAAAAAAAACTGTGTGTTAATGGTATATTTTTTAAAAAAAAGACCGAAAATATCAATTTCAACAAAAATACGCTGTCGCCGTAAAGGGTAATATGATTTAACGCACAAATACTGCATCATATTATCACAAAATGAACATATTTTTTATCAAATGTCCGATGACGTATTGAAATTTGCAATAATAATCAAAATCTTGGTTAAGCCCTTTATATTTTTTTATAAACCAAAACGAATTGTCGCCAAAACCAATGTAATAAACGTTACATAGTTTGTACAGAGAAATATATTCACAAGAAACACGTTATAAGTTGGTTTAACATAAGTAAATACGTATAAAAACATAAGCACAAACGATTTTTGTAAAGGAAAGTTAAGACTGTAATCTACGTTACTGCTATTACCCAATTAATGTAGCATAGAGAGCTCTTATTTGACTATCATCATTAGATTCGACTGATTTAACACTCAGTGTTTTGTTATTTGTAAAAGTTTAATAGGTTGAGAGAAAATTCATGCCCATGATAATCAGGATGTAATTTACGTTATGTAATCAACGTTACCATAGTTTTCCAATTTCGGCAAGAAATTTGATTTCTAAAAATGTCTTAAATCAGTTTCAACAGTTTCCAGGTTCTGAAATATTTTCTTCCAAATTAATATAAACTCAGTTTTTTCCCTTTTTTATAAATTTGCTACTTTCCACCATTGCAAGCGTCTGTAATTTGGGTTAAGAAAAAATCTACAAAAAAGTTCAAGTTGTCTTCAGAAAACCAAAACAAGGTAAGAAATATGAATATCTTTTCATTATAGTTTTTATTTAAATGAATATATGCACCTTAAATGTCAACATGTTTATGTAATACCGCAATAAGTTCAAACAATTGTCGCGAATATAGGTGACAAGGCCCACTAGATTTATAACATAACATTGTTTTTGGTCCCTGTTTTAGCTTACCAAAATATTCTGTCGCCATATTTTGATTAAATTAGATCTACAAAGATATTGGCATGTTATCAGTATTATACCATATTATCCTAGGTTTGATAAAGGTGAAATAAAGCTGATACAAATGTTGTTAACGTAGATTACAAAAATATCGACTTGTGTCATCTCTTACATTATTATGTAGAAATTTTTCTTAAAATTTGACATGTTCCTCTGTTGTGGACCATTACCTAGTGGTTAAGTAAGTTCACACTGTTTGTGTCTAAAAGAAATATTGTAATATAGGCATATTTTAACATTGGTAACGTTGATTAAAAAAATGTAACGTAGATTACTTCTTCTTTGTTTCAATAGGTATGGGTGTTTAGATTGGAAAGTTTGAATGCTTATTCAGAGTACATATGCGACATTGCAAGTGGATAGTAAAAAGAAGTCATCTAATACATTGGCTTTATATAGTGAACTTGGCAGGTTCCCATTATATATCGAACGTTATATCCGAATTATAAAATATTATATAAAATTGTTTGTAAGTAAATCGAATAACTGCATTTTGAATTTCATATTGCGTAGAGAATTGCGTATTAACCATAATATTAAAAACTGGTCATCGAGAGTTACAACAAGCAGGTTTCAATGACGTTTGGTTCTTTTCCGAATCCGTTAATGTGAAATTATTTATTCCTGTATTGCGATCAAGCTTACGACATATTTATATTACAAACTGGAGAGTGAGTTTAGAAAATCATAGTTCGTAAAGCGTATGCAAATGAAAAACCTACAGGGATATGGCCAGTAAAACCAGGGCGCTCCTTCGATAACTCCTGAAAGAGCGTCTGTACGTGCCATATAGTTCGGATGGGTAGAGTTACCGGGTAATACGTCAAACTCTGTTAGTATGTAGGAAAATATCCAACTTATTCCAGTGGCCAAGATGATCTTAAGAAAGAAAGAAAAGAAATATTTTCAATTCACAACAAAAATGTTATGGTATAAATCGTAACAAAATTTTCTACACGCTTAGCCTTATCTCAAGGATACCCAAAATTTATATTTGTTGTAAGCGATACGTGTATACACTTCGACGAGCCTCACTGCAATAGTTTGTAAACATTCATTTTTTGGTGTAAAAATTCAAACCATACGATCGTATGACAATAAATCTAATTTAAACAAATACATTAGACTCTTGAAATAAAAATGCATGAGAAAAAATTTTTTATTTTTTTGATACATACCGAAAATAACTGGAATATTTGCATACGGTATATGTAGCATCCTTTCGTAGTGTTACATGCAGGAAATGGGACTTCATACTTCCCGAGAAGCAAGGAGAATATTATTATCAAGGCTATGTTTCTGAAAAGATAATAAAAAAATTGACGTAACTCAGTACATGTATATTGTATACCTAAAATCATAGCGAACCGTAACTTTCGTCCGTTAAATCGAATAGCTTGTTTGCTGTGCAATACACCGTTTTGTCTAATGTCAGAATAATTTAACTGGATGTTGTATCATGCCATTTATCTTCAGCGTGATACCGTAGTGAGACAGCATTTGACCAAGTCTCCAAATAATGACTGAAACTGAGTCGGTAGGGCATTAAACATTAGCAAAAAAGAACTTTATAGAACATGCAATGTTCCTTGAACATTGTTTTTACAGTCTAAGTCACAAGATGGACTCAGTTGTTATATGAAAGTTGTACACGAACCACATACATAGCAATATAATTTGAGAGTATACCACTCGATATTTGCTTAGGTTCACTTGGTGTTCCTTTCATATTAGAACACTCAGGTGATTTATTCCAATAATTGAGAAGGATTCTTTTTAAACTTATTGCCCAGAACAACCAAATTTACCAACCAAAAGCTATCACATAATATTGTGACTCATATCAAACAGCAGTGCTATGGAACATTCGATGATAAATGAAATTTATACCGTAATGTTACAAGAAACCTTGGTTAAGCATTTCGCTTAATTAATATCACTATTTTACTTTTAATTTAGAAGAATTCAACATTCATGGCCAACATTTGTTGCTCGGCTTGTACCAGAAATTGTTGAAAATAAACACATGTTAAGTTTATTGAAATACAAAACTTTACAGATAGTATCAGACAGTTCCTCCACTGGAAACATGTCATTTGGGAGTGAAGATTCTAAAGACCAGGTAAAGTTTAATAATTCAAAATATTTAGTTGTTCTGTATCAGGGATGTTCAGATAATAGGATTGCAATAGGATATTATATAGACTTACACGAAGAGCACATATGTTTTTAAAATATGAATAAATGATATATTCACATCAAATTTTAAAAAAGTTGTTGATCATGAATCCGACAAAGCAGGAGAGAGTAAATTTTTCAAAAAATCAAAACATGAATTATGGCCCCTTTTTACTTGAAACTTGGAACGTGATTGGTTACTTATCTACTAGGTGGTATTAACTATCATTAATTGCTGGTTTGTTTGAGTTTACCGTCGCTTCTACAGTATTTTAGTCATATAAGCGACGTCTAGCTAATTACAGAGGGAGGTAGACCCCGGGGGACCTTTTTACATTATTCAAGGAACAGGGGCCACACGGGTAGAACCTCCGACCTACCGAAAGCCAACTGGAAGACTTTCTCACATGAAAATCCGAAGTCCCGACCTTGATTCAACCCAATAATTGCTGGTATATGTACCCCTTAATTCAATAAAAAAAAGTGACAAATGCATTAGGATAGTCACATGCTAAGTTTTTGTTGAACTTTAAGCTACTTATCCATGAATGTCCTATATTTATGAGTTTATTTCATGATGATCTCAGGTGTCTGTGAAGTGGGCAGCAACAATGAGAGAAAAAAAACAAAGTCTTTGGCCCCATCGATGTCTCTTAAAACGTACATGGGTAGGTTCTTGGCGCCATGGGATATACAGAGTTTCTCTTCTACCACAATCACTACTCTGGATGGTGAAAAAAAGAGGATTTTTTATGACCTTTACTGTAAGTATCAACTGCTATGAAGTCAATGTATATTATTTGAATCATTGTGGACAAACTTTTTATACATTGTGTAAATGATAATTCTCTACGAAATCTTTCTAGCAGATTGTTCATTCAAAATATTTAAATGAAATTCTCCTTTAACTATAATATTTGTGATACCTGTATCGACTGCTAGATGTAGAGAACTGATAATATTTTCATGCTGCGAGAACTGATAATATTTTCATGCTGCGGTAGGTTTGTAGATCTATAGAACACTCCAAAAAGAACTGATTTGGTATTTGAATAACCTCTATCCTTATACATTCTACCTTTAATTGTTCTAAGTCTATTCTCCTTCGAAAATGAAGGTTATTTCTAATGTACAATAAGACATCCCTACAATTTCCGCATGTACAATCTTTACTTTCAGGAGAATGAAAATATTCCAGACACAGCTGATCAGTTTTAACAGAGTCATTAAGCCAGTTTCAGTAAATGCATTATATCGAATTTTGAAGTTCGTAAATAGTATATTAACTTATTCCTTTTAACGTTATAATGTACAAATGAAATTGTTTTTGACAGGTCAATGTTGTCAAGTAAAGAACAATGACTACTGGAGTTAGATGCAAATGAAGTTCGTCGACTTCCAGTGGACACAGATTCGGATGGACATCGCCAAAAAGAGATATCAGAAATAGGAGTAGGAAGCTAAAAGATGGAACCGTTATTAAAACACTTATCAGTAAATGTGTCAAATGAATATTCGTTATATGTGTACATTTTACTTATGTATAACGCGTTACCTTGATATTTTTTAAATGATGTTCTTTCAACTAATATGCTGTAAGAGTGATTGGTGTTAAAGTGGACATGAAGTCCAGAACATAGCACGGCAAATAGACGGAATTTTACATGCAGGCAAAATAATTCAGTGTTGATATATCTTTTGTTTTGTGGATACATGCCGGTTATATCAGAAGATTGGATTATGAACGTACCGCATCCAGAACATTGATATTACAGAGAAGGGCCTCGCTACAGGAGAGATGACATAAGAAGATGAAGCTGGTTTGTGTGGTGAATGGGTGTGATAACACATCCAGAAAGATAATAAAAAGTAGAAAATGGAAAAAATGGAAACATACAAAGATATTGGCATTACAGTGAAATAATTAGGAACAAGTTATAGTTTAGATACATATATACATAGATACTTTTGTTGTACTTGTTGCTCTACGAGTAGCTACGATGCATACATGTACGATCATGTTCACCTTAAAAAAATTGTTTCCATTGACATGTAACTGGTTATGCAATAACCAATCTATCACATAAGTGATTCGTATAACGGAATTTAGATGTCTAAAATGTTTTTGATTACATACATACATACATACATACATACATACATACATACACTTCTAGTTCTGCGTTAGACATGTAGATAGACTTGTAACTTTTGCATGAACTCAGAAAAACATGTATACATTTGTCGCACAAATACATTAACAGCACTGTTATTGACAAATTGTTCCACTGAACATATATACATAATACAGATACACACATGGATGCACATGTTCATAACAGCGATACACAAACAAATATACACAATATACGTATGTACATATATAACCACCCATTATCAAACATGTAACTGGCTACAAAAATAGATAAACATTTCGGATGTGGATATTTAAAGCTAAAAGACACATTTGTTGGCTTCGATGTTAGACACACAGATTGTGTTATTTTGGTAATGTACGAGGACTTATACACTACGCTACATATGCTACATTTAAACATTTTACTTAAACATAGTCTATTTTGGATTTTAACTTAGGCGAAGTAGCTAGTATAAGGAGATTTCTAACATGAGTATTTAGGGTTAAACAGACACAAAGAACACTTGTGATCAATAGTGCTAGATGCCAGCTTTAGGGCGTTTACATAGAAGTTTGCTGTAAGGTACATAACGGAACAAGTATTCGTGAATGGATCCTTAAGATCAGCTCAAATAATTCATGTGGCTAAACACACGCATGTATGTACACGTTAGCGTCACTCCTAGGGATACTAACTGTAAAACTATGTTAAGATTATGTAACAGACAACTATAATAGTGAGTAAAGTGACCGTATAACGGCCGTATACTGGCCTGGTTGGGGAGTGGGGGACTAATGTATACTGTTAAAAAAAAAGTTACTCTGCACCTACCAGGCGCTTTAGTTCAACAAGGGTCCCCTTTGAGTCGATCCGGTGAAACTTAGAATTATTGTCTTTGAAAATTATGGTGCCATCGGAGCTCCAGGCACTGTTAATATTTTTCAACTGCACCAGTTTCCTAGCCTCAAAAGAGATGTTACTCCTCTCTCGGGTAAGATCTTCATTAACGAAGATTCCCTTATGACCACAGTTTTTTAGCTGAGATTTCAGAGAGAAAGTTTTCTGGCGGGCGCACTATGAGACAAATTTTACAATTACATCTCTTGGACAGCACGGTCACTTTTTCCGAGATTGCTGAGGAATATGATTTGGGTTTACCAAGTCTGTGGCTCCGATCAACTTCATCCATGGTTAGGTTCACTCCCAGGTCTTTGGCTAACGACATCACCTTTTCGTCCGAGTTTTCCCCCAAGTTCTTCAGCAAGCCTAAATATCCACAGACAATTACGGCGGCTGTACTGTTCTGCGGCGTTTGCTTTTAGTTCCAGAGCTGCAATACGGGTCTTGAGGTTCGTGTTCTCTTACTGCAAGTCTGTAATTTTGTAGTAAAGCCCGAAACAACCCCGTCAACAATTGATACGACCAAAGCACTCATCCTTGTCTCAAGCGATTGTTCTAGTATTTTACTAATTTGCGTGAGGTCGCCTTCCCCTAGAGTTATGTTTGTAACATTGGTCTCCATGTTGTCACCCGACTGTACGATAATCTCATCTATTGTGTCCATGTTGTATTTGCAAGGTGAATCCTTGGCACTGTCAAATTTATTTTTCTTTATGTCGTCTTTATCAAAGGGTGGTGAAAGAAATCGCTTCCTCTCCCCTTTATCAATATTGTGATTCATATATTTATCAAATGTAATGTGTGCGTACTTTCGGTTCTTATTTCGAAGAGTATATATTCCGAGCACTGGTGACTAATGGTCAGAATACTGTAAACGGGAAAGTGATATTTATATAAGGGTCTTTAAAGGTGAGTCTCTCGTGCGTAACGCTGGTCTCTTTCACTGATCAGAACAAAGGATTTTCCAAAATCTAACTTTGATTGTCCATCCAAAAGAAATGAAGACACTAAAGCACTTATCCATAATTATGTTTTTTTATCCCTCTCTCCTTTATAATTTAATTAATATATCTTTGACAATGTCAAGGGCCTGTAATAAAGCAGTGTTAAATTTTTGTAGATATTACAGTAATAACACTTGACATAAACATCATTAACAATTCGCTTATGATTTGCTTATGATTTTGTGTATATGCAGACAAAACAAAAATATATTGTGCGTTTTGAGCCATAATTTTAGTGAATTTGTCAAATTGAACAGCATTAATTAATCATTTTAATTATGAAAAAAAAAGGATTCTCCTTAAAGTTCTTTTTTTAACCCCCGCTGAAAGCGGTGGGATATGGATTTTGCGTTGTCAGTTCGACTGTTCTTCGGGTAGATTTTTTTTTTTTTTTTTTTTTTTTTTAATGCTTACTAAATTTGCATTATTTGGCGTGGGATATAAATTTGCCTATTTTTTTTTAGCATTTACTTGTATCTTTGTAAGAATATTTAATCCTAAAAATATGTATGAATTTCAAGACCTTTTTAATGGTGTTAACATTTTTTGGAGCAGATATGAAGAAAATGTATGAAAATGAATTTTTACTCCTATATCTCATTCATATTAAACTTCTTGGAAGTTAAAAATAAATATGGCCAGCAAGAGTAAGGATATTTACTGATGTGGGAACTACGTATTAAAACACAAGTTTCACTCTCCACACATGTATGAATATTCATTACAAATTAGAGGTATATATCAATAAGTTCATTTATATTCTATTTCTATGTATTATAGGTATGTTATTTTTTAACTTGAAACTTTTTTTCTTTGCATTTACGAAAGATCATCATCCATGACATTAGCAACAATAAAACTGCTTCCTTATATTTTAAACAGTACTTTATACAATAATATCTTCATGTGAATTTGCCTTTGGGCGTATATTGCCCCGCCTCAGTGGGCCTTTTGTTAGCGTTTTAAAATAACTTGTTTATTAATTCCTTTATTAATTGACCACTAATTCAATACTCAATTTCACTTCAGTGTTTGCCTCATCTAAGCTTGGCATGTCTGACAAAGAATACAGACTTGCTGTAAGTAGGAAAGCAGGGACAAGTAGGAGGACAATGTTACGTTTTTACACCAGATCATGCTGTTCCTAACCTAAAAAAGGACTAACCGATGCTTAAAAAAAGCAGCTCGTTCACAGATGGTCATTGACTAAAAATTTGGGTTTTAACTATGTGTTTGAATTACGTCTTTCAAAACCAATCTACAGACGCATGGTCACCAAGTGCAATATTCCGTAATTGTAATAGAATGGGTGGTTTCTCCATCACAGACAATAGCGTTACGGACGGTAGTGAACCTATATTTAGAATTATGAATCCCATGTTTAGACATTCTGTTTTAGAATGTCATCACATGACTGATAACATTGACTCTTCGCCACAGTTTAAACGCATAATACGAACTAGATTTGCATACTGCAAATGCAACGGTTTTCGTGATGATCAACAGTTTCAAACCTGATCAGCCAAGTTAAAATACCAGAAAAACAACAAAATTCAAAATGCTTTATATGTGACCAAGACTTAAAAGGCATCTCGAAAGGAATGTGATGTCCCACTGAGCCAGGCCCCCATCTGCTGTGATCAGACCTGCTAATTGCTGGTCATCACTGCAGGGAGTCTTTAGCCAATATAGTACCTATATGTTACGGTAAAACCTCTGATGGGTTGATGCATAACTAAATTACCTGCTACAATGGAAGTGAGATAGTAGGCTAGTTTTACACAAAGCAATAAACATATAATGACTTGACTTGACTATTTAAGTTAACCGTCGCTTCGACAGTATTTCAGTCATATAGCGACGTCCAGCTAATTACAGGTGGAACCACCGACCTACCGCAAGCCAGCTTGAAGGCTTCCTCACATGAAAATCCGAATGACCCTGCCGGGATTCAAACACACGCGGTGAGGGGCAGAGTGAGTGCAAAGTCAGCGACTTAACCCTCTCGGCCACGGAGGCCCCAAACATATAATGAATGATAGTGATAATATGTGGGTTGTTTAGTTTATGGTCCCTTACATAATTATTCTTTATTACATTTATTATTTGGAGTCAATTTTGTAACTGCATGATTATAGGATCATACGGCATTTATTTCAGAATTAAAGTTTTGATATTGAAAATTTAGAGATACGCATTTTTGTAGTAATTAAAATGAGCCTGAAGGACATAATTCTGACAATGCAAGATCTTTTTGTTTTTTATTTGCTTTTGCTAGAGACATTTCGTTACATTTTATTCAACAGAATTTCTCTTATTGAATAAACAAGTAATAAAATTTGTGTTGATTTCCGACATATAAACATGTGTTGAGGGAAGAAATGAGAGAATAAAGTAATGAGTGATTTTAAAAATTAATGTCCCTTTTTATGATAATTTTACAACAAAAATAAAATAAGAAAAAAAACAAAATAAATGAAAAAATGAAAGAAAGAAAAACAAAATAAAGTAGAAAAATAAAAACAGAAAAGAAAAAAAAAGAAGTTTTTTAATTTATGAAGAATTATTTGGTATGTTCACAACTTTTTTACAAACTGTGAATGACTATATACAACCCCATTTAGCAACATATGCACTGTTGAACAATACCTGTGACAGACTGTGGCAGCCTGCCTAATCAAAAACAGATGCCCACACAACGGCGGGTGGGTGAATTTTTGCTTGATGATATATATTATTATACTCAATACCATAATTAATTGAAAACAACCGCCATAACCAATATATTTTGTTACTATATGCTTTGTCCAATGTCATTTACTATGTAAATCTTGGAAATAAACTATTGAATTAAATAAATGGGGGAGGGTCACTTATATAAGGGTTTTGAGATGCCTTTAAGCATCCATATATTGGCAATGAGCCAATATGATCTAAGTGTGGCACATTGAACGATTTGATTAATGTTGATCATCACTGTGCGCTCAAAAAATATCTTCCAAAGTGTCCCACTTTTTATACTTAACAGTTAAAAATCAGGTGAGACAGTTGGGAATCCTGCTTATTATTATAAGAACAATAGTTCTCAGTAGTATAAATGATTTACAATTTATTTGTTATCAAAAATTTTGGTAACGTAACAAGCCATTTGGTTAAACATATATCAGCTTTCACTCTATGCCTCAAAGTTCAGTAATGCACTAGAAGGAACTTTTGGTATTTAAAAGGTGGATGTTTGTACATGTACTTAGTTGTTTTGCTATCCAATTCAATAGTGAGTGTGTGGGAGGAATAATAATACATGTAGAATATAGATACAATTCATCCTCTCTCTCTCCCTCTCTCTCTCTCTTACCCATGATTCTTTGAGCGCTTTTACACAGGTCATTTAGACCAGTGTTGACACATTGCTCTCATAGTTACACATACACTGTACATTGACCTGTTGCAAGCCAGATAGCAGAGCCTGCATCTAATTATAGACCATAGGTAACCAGATGCTCATTCTGTCAAATTTTCTCTGTTTTTATTCTGGGTCATGTATTTAAATTCTCTATAAATTCATCAATTCTTGACAGATTTTCAAAATTCTTTTTTTGTCGACGAGGTAAGACATTCTTTTTTCCAATGATGACAAAATATATCACACATTTAAACTTTAAAGGCTTTAAAATCAATTCAAAGTTTGACCAAACTTCATACTGCCACCAAACAACCAAATCAATCCCGATCTGAAAAAACTAAAATTCTTCAAAATAGGTCAAAGAAAAAACCAATAATCACAATATGACCTTGACCTTTGCATTTTTTGAAATTTTGAAACTGTGAAGTCCCTTGAAACAACAAACAATACAATCTGTGAAAATTTCATAAAGATTGCTTCAAAAATAATGGCAGAATCCTCCAAAAACTAAAAAAAATGCCTATTCTCGAAAAAAAAATTTCCTCCATATTTTAGTGCACTTTGACCGCTTATTGAAAGCCATTTTATGCATTTTCTGAAATCGCCACCCCATATATTTTGTGCGCAAAGATCTTCGGAATCAATTTCAAAAAACAGAATGAGCGTTTCTAATCTCTAACAAAAATGGGCATGTTTTTCGTGGACACACCATAATTTGCCAGATTTTTTCAAAGATTCAAACATTCAACCTCTTCTAGCTCAAAATTTTCAAAGATATGGATATTGCCACTCATCATATTTAAAGGGGCAGTTGACAGAGAACAGAATGCAAAAAACTGCATACAAATAAAATGTCAAATGACAGAGTTATCGGCAATTATATGTTTTGATGCTAAACGCCACCTAGCGGCAAAACTTAGTACTAAAATGAAAAACAAACTTGCAGTCCACGAAAACCTAATAAGCTAACCGGACGCACTGTTGCAGAACATGTCACATGGTTATACAAGCACCTGCTTTAGGGATGCCGTATTCTATATTTAGGAGGTTTCCCCGAAATTGGTGTTTAAGAAAGTAGCATTCGATAGGTTTGCGCGCGTCCTTCCGTCCGTCTCGCTTTCCTGTCCGCTCCATAACTTGGACATACATAAGATGGATTTCAATAAAACTTTACAGAAGTGTTCCTCATAACACAAGGATATGTCGCGAGCATCAACCATATGCGTGCTTGAAAGATCAAGGTCACAGGATCCGTTAGACTTTTGTGTTCATTGGTTACATCATCGTGTCCGCTCTATAACTTCCATATCTATGGATTGATTCACTAAACTTTACAGAAGTGTTTGTCATAACACAAAGGTGTGTCGCGCACACCAATCATATGCATGTTTGAAAGGTCAAGGTCACAGAAATTGTTCGAAATTGTCTTTGGAGTTCATAGGCTACATGTTCTTGTCCGCTCTATAACTTCTAATGATTGTCATAACACAAAGGTGTGTTGCGTGACCGGTGGGGACTCCTGTATTGCTTGCAATACTGACAAAGCCTTGTTTATTGATGGAATATGATTTATTTTTTCAGGCGCGTACCTAGGCTTAGGCAAATACGCAGTTGCGTATACTTCGTCCAGAAAATCGAAAATCTATAAGTGCAAAAACTGCAATAAAAATCGATGCCTTACCCCAAATTTTTCCCGGGGGAGCATGCCCCCGGACCCCTAGCAAGTCTGCGTATCCCGAATTGAGCCCCAGGCACGCCCCTGTTATTGATGTAATATGTATTCATAATTGTAAAACTTTACTAGATTTTATGTGTGTTTGGTGTAATCTGAATGTTTTCAATATGATATAGGCATTTTTTTCATGAAAAGTTATCAAATTTAGTTATTTGAATGTATTCAATTTATACAATACATCAGACTACATAACATATCTGCATTCGTATCAGCCAATAACATGCTTTTGTTACCTGCATGGTGAGAGACAAATCTTTTAAGCTGCTTATATCCACATGTATATGAATTAAAATGCAATAATTATAATATATAATATGTAGCTGATTCAAAAGAAGAGTTAATTTTTCATTCAACTGATATGCTCTTTTTTTTTCAGCCACCAGAGAGGTTCACAGGTGACCTAACGTTCTGTTCACCACAGCAGTTCACAGGCCATTTACTGCAAACAGTTCGCTGCAAACCTAATTTGCATGTGAAAAGTGAACGGCGAACAGTTTTTGTGGTTAATGGTCTGCGACATGTGGCCGTGAATAGAAAGTTAGTTGTTCCCTGGTTATTCAAATTTATTTGCGGGCTATTCACCATAGCAGTTCCCGGCAGACCTAATTGCATGTGAAAAATGAATCAACAGTTTATGATCCGCGAACAAGCATATTGCCATCAACTCTTCATTCACCAGTCATTCGCCAGCTTTAACAACATCCATTCGCGGCAGGCCATTTGTCCTAATAGAAGTTGATGACGTCAGAGGATAGTTAATGACGTAAGAGTTAGGGTGCCTGAAAGTATTACTCACAAGATGGCGATTCCCCAATGGCCCTCATTGTATGCCAGGCAAAGATCTGCCAGGGGCAGGCCGATGAGGATAATGGTCGGTGCAATAGTTAAAGGCCCGACGAATCGAATAAGGGCACCGATGATCCCTGTGCAACCTAATATCACCTGGGTAAAGCTCGCCAACATCATGTTTCCCTGGATCTTAAAAGAAAAATAGTTGACGCCATTATTTCAAAGAGAAAACAAACATATCTCTGTCCATTGGTATAGATCTACCGTCAAAAAGCAAATATTATAGCCGTTGTCGAGTTTTACTTCACCGCCGCTGCAACAGTATTTCAATCAATAACTAGTTGACAACGAAAATGGATTAAGCAAATTTTAAGCAAAATTAGTTTACACTTTCACATTTTACTGCCTTCTCCTACCATAACCTTATCCTAAAGTCGCCGGTTTTTATCGGCGACTAATTAGAAATGGATTAAGACCAAGAGCCAGACGACAAGAAGTAGCACCCCATATTTTTGATGGGTAAAGTGATACTCAGTCAGCGTCCACGACCATTTGGATTCTGAATCTCATACGAAATGAGTATCATTGTAAAGATATCCTATTAGGCAGAACATGAAATGAGTATCATTTTAAAGATGTCCTATTAGACAGAATATGAAATGAGTATCATTGTAAAGATGTCCTATTAGACAGAACATGAAATGAGTATCATTGTAAAGATGTCCTATTAGACAGAACATGAAATGAGTATCATTGTAAAGATGTCCTATTAGACAGAATATGAAATGAATATCATTTTAAAGATGTCCTATTAGGCAGAACATGAAATGAGTATCATTGTAAAGATGTCCTATTAGACAGAATATGAAATGAATATCATTGTAAAGATGTCCTATTAGACAGAACATGAAATGAATATCATTGTAAAGATGTCCTATTAGACAGAATATGAAATGAGTATCATTGTAAAGATGTCCTATTAGACAGAACATGAAATCAGTATCATTTTAAAGGTGTCCTATTAGGCAGAACATGAAATGAGTATCATTGTAAAGATGTCCTATTAGACAGAACATGAAATGAGTATCATTGTAAAGGTGTCCTATTAGGCAGAACATGAAATGAGTATCATTGTAAAGATGTCCTATTAGACAGAACATGAAATGAGTATCATTGTAAAGATGTCCTATTAGACAGAATATGAAATGAGTATCATTGTAAAGATGTCCTATAAGACAGAACATGAAATGAGTATCATTGTAAAGATGTCCTATTAGACAGAATATGAAATGAGTATCATTGTAAAGATGTCCTATTAGGCAGAACATGATATAAGTATCATTGTAAAGATGTCCTATTAGGCAGAACATGAAATGAGTATCATTGTAAAGATGTCCTATTAGGCAGAACATGAAATGAGTATCATTGTAAAGATATCCTATTAGGCAGAACATGAAATGAGTATCATTATAAAGATGTCCTTTTAGGCAGAACATTGAATGATTATCATTATAAAGAAGTCCTATTAGGCAGAACATGAAATGAGTATCATTATAAAGATGTCCTTTTAGGCAGAACATTGAATGATTATCATTTTAAAGATGTCCTATTAGGCAGAACATGAAATGAGTATCATTGTAAAGATGTCCTATTAGACAGAACATGAAATGAGTATCATTGTAAAGATGTCCTATTAGACAGAACATTGAAATGAGTATCATTGTAAAGATGTCCTATTAGACAGAACATGAAATGAGTATCATTGTAAAGATGTCCTATTAGACAGAACATGAAATGAATATCATTGTAAAGATGTCCTATTAGGCAGAATTTGAAATGAGTATCATTGTAAAGATGTCCTATTAGGCAGAACATGATATGAGTATCATTGTAAAGATGTCCTTTTAGGTAGAACATGAAATGAGTATCATTGTAAAGATGTCCTATTAGACAGAATTTGAAATGAGTATCATTGTAAAGATGTCCTTTTAGGTAGAACATGAAATGAGTATCATTGTAAAGATGTCCTATTAGGCAGAACATGAAATGAGTATCATTGTAAAGATGTCCTATTAGGCAGAACATGAAATGAGTATCATTGTAAAGATGTCCTATTAGGCAGAACATGAAATGAGTATCATTGTAAAGATGTCCTATTAGGCAGAATATGAAATGAGTATCATTGTAAAGATGTCCTATTAGGCAGAACATGAAATGAGTATCATTGTAAAGATGTCCTTTTAGGCAGAACATGATATGAGTATCATTGTAAAGATGTCCTATTAGGCAGAACATGAAATGAGTATCATTGTAAAGATGTCCTATTAGGCAGAACATGAAATGAGTATCATTGTAAAGATGTCCTATTAGGCAGAACATGAAATGAGTATCATTGTAAAGATTTCCTATTAGACAGAACATGAAATGAGTATCATTGTAAAGATGTCCTATTAGGCAGAACATGAAATGAGTATCATTGTAAAGATGTCCTATTAGGCAGAACATGATATGAGTATCATTGTAAAGATGTCCTATTAGGCAGAACATGAAATGAGTATCATTGTAAAGATGTCCTATTAGGCAGAACATGAAATGAGTATCATTGTAAAGATGTTCTATTAGGCAGAACATGAAATGAGTATCATTGTAAAGATGTCCTATTAGGCAGAACATGAAATGAGTATCATTGTAAAGATGTTCTATTAGGCAGAACATGAAATGAGTATCATTGTAAAGATGTCCTATTAGGCAGAACATGAAATGAGTATCATTGTAAAGATGTCCTATTAGGCAGAACATGAAATGAGTATCATTGTAAAGATTTCCTATTAGGCAGAACATGAAATGAGTATCATTGTAAAGATGTCCTATTAGGCAGAACATGATATGAGTATCATTGTAAAGATGTCCTATTAGGCAGAACATGAAATGAGTATCATTGTAAAGATGTCCTATTAGACAGAACATGAAATGAGTATCATTTTAAAGATGTCCTATTAGACAGAACATGAAATGAGTATCATTGTAAAGATGTCCTATTAGGCAGAACATGAAATGAGTATCATTGTAAAGATGTCCTATTAGACAGAACATGAAATGAGTATCATTGTAAAGATGTCCTATTAGCAGAACATGACTATTAGCAGAACATGAAATGAGTATCATTGTAAAGATGTCCTATTAGGCAGAACATGAAATGAGTATCATTGTAAAGATGTCCTATTAGGCAGAACATGAAATGAGTATCATTGTAAAGATGTCCTATTAGGCAGAACATGAAATGAGTATCATTGTAAAGATTTCCTATTAGACAGAACATGAAATGAGTATCATTGTAAAGATGTCCTATTAGGCAGAACATGAAATAAGTATCATTGTAAAGATGTCCTATTAGGCAGAACATGATATGAGTATCATTGTAAAGATGTTCTATTAGGCAGAACATGAAATGAGTATCATTGTAAAGATGTCCTATTAGGCAGAATATGAAATGAATATCATTGTAAAGATGTCCTATTAGGCAGAACATGAAATGAGTATCATTGTAAAGATGTCCTATTAGGCAGAATATGAAATGAGTATCATTGTAAAGATGTCCTATTAGACAGAACATGAAATGAGTATCATTGTAAAGATGTCCTATTAGGCAGAACATGAAATGAGTATCATTGTAAAGATGTCCTATTAGGCAGAATATGAAATGAGTATCATTGTAAAGATGTCCTATTAGGCAGAACATGAAATGAGTATCATTGTAAAGATGTCCTATTAGGCAGAACATGAAATGAGTATCATTGTAAAGATGTCCTATTAGGCAGAACATGAAATGAGTATCATTGTAAAGATGTCCTATTAGACAGAACATGAAATGAGTATCATTGTAAAGATGTCCTATTAGGCAGAACATGAAATGAGTATCATTGTAAAGATGTCCTATTAGACAGAACATGAAATGAATATCATTGTAAAGATGTCCTATTAGGCAGAACATGAAATGAGTATCATTGTAAAGATGTCCTATTAGACAGAATATGAAATGAGTATCATTGTAAAGATGTCCTATTAGACAGAATATGAAATGAGTATCATTGTAAAGATGTCCTATTAGACAGATCATGAAATGAGTATCATTGTAAAGATGTCCTATTAGACAGAACATGAAATGAGTATCATTTTAAAGATGTCCTATTAGACAGAACATGAAATGAGTATCATTGTAAAGATGTCCTATTAGACAGAACATGAAATGAGTATCATTGTAAAGATGTCCTATTAGACAGAAATAAATATTTGGGATTGTATTTCAAACACATACCTCTTGCATTCTGGACATCCAGGCATCAGAGGAATTCAAATCTGTAAAGAAAAATTTTCACATTTTATTATTATTTTGACACTTTTTTTTCAGAGTTTGCTATGATGAAATTTGATGTTCCATTCTTGAGATAATCTGTTTTGTTTCAACATAATCATTGCTTGCTTTAAAGTTGCGTCTTTATCAGTTCCGGGTAGCGAATTCACAAATTCAGCCTGTGACGTGATTCAGTCCGTAACAGTAGGAGTTCCACGGAACCACTTCACGTACATACACCTCATCACCTTTGCACGAATCTATCTCCGATTTTCAGGATATAGGCCGCGACTAATTCTACATCCGGTTTAATGTCTTTTTTTAATAACCTAAATAAATGGATATTTCTCCTCCTTTTCATTATTTTTTGGTACTGAATTATATTGAAATTTATGAGGAATAGATTTTTTTTAATTTCAGCAAACATTTATTTCGGCTGACATCCAATCATTTCGAAGAAATTGTACTTTTACTGCAGAAAATCTGTTTTATTTTCTTGTTTTTCTTTTAGT
>CM037785.1:55761764-55803995 GCA_021229015.1 Solen grandis
CTTTTGGGGTTTGAAAAAAGACAGACTGGAAACCCTTTATATTGGCCCCTTTTAGTCCAGGCCTATAATGAAAACCTAGAGATGATACAGGGTTTTCCCCACATTACATAATGTTTGGGTGCACCCTCGGTTACCCATAGATGCCAGTCTTGGTCAAACCCAGAGAATGAAGGCTCTATATCCCCCTCTGGTTATGTGCAAAAACTGCAGTCTCGCTTGCAGCACGCTTACCACTTAGCTGCAGAGGCTTCAGCGAAGCAAGCAGCACTTAACAAGGCTTACTATGACCACAAGGTCAGTGCTAGCAAATTGGAGATTGGGGACAGGGTACTGATAAGAAGAGTGCATTTTGAGGGCAAACATAAGCTGGTTGACAGGTGGGATTCAAAGCCTTACATTATTAAGGAAATTCCACAAGCAGACTCTCCAATGTATGTAGTCAGGCCAGAAGATGGAAAGGGACCTAAAATGACTCTTCATAGAAATCTTCTTTTACCCATCAATGGGTTGTCTCCTCAGTATTCTGAAACCACAAGTGAATCAGAATCTAGGAGGACCAGAAGGAAGAACCGAGATCCCCTCCCAGAATCTATAGACCCTTCTCCTTCTGAGTCTGATGGTTCCGCTTCCTCCTCTGACGCTGAAGTCTATATCATACCCCAGAGAAGAGCTCACCGCAGATCTAACTGGGCTGTGCCCAGAGCAAACACTTTTTGTGATAGGTCTGTGAGTGAAACTGAGCACTCCCAAACCCCAGTCACCTGGAATGCGACAAATCAGACCTACAACTCTATGACTGGTAGAACAGTAGATACCAGTAGTGAGTACCAGTCTGTGACACCGTCAACTGATGTAGTGACTCAGTCTCAGTCTGTACTCCATACTACTTCACCTACAGATCCAGTGCGCAGGTCAAAACGAACTGTTAGACCGCCTGAACGGTTTGGGGAATGGATTAATCCCATTATTGCAGCTTACCAGGAACTAGACCCCTGCAATATGGAAATTTACGTTTAATACATGTACATGTATATGTTACAGCCAATCTGTGAAATCAGCCGTTTCATGAAATGGCTAAAATTTTTAGCCTTTTCGTGAAATGACTAATTCACTCAGCCGTTTCATGAAACGGCTAAATATATCTGCCATTTCGTCGGTCATCTTCAGACTGTAGTCGATCCAGAATCTCACTTGGCAGACTTGAAGATGTTAGTCCCACTTTTGGATTTTCGCCAAAAAGTGCCCTGTAAGGTGTCTGGTTTATACCAGCATGGTGTAAACAGTTTTTCTGTTGTTGTGTGAACTTCAGGCCAACTGTCCAGTCGTTGGTGGTGTTGTCACTCATCCAGGCTACCAGAATGTCCTTAATGTCACTTTTGTTACCAGTCAATCTGTGTAACACTGACATGGAGATTTTAGCCATTTCATGAAAAGGTGAAATATTTTAGCCGTTTCATGAAACAGCTGAGTGAATTAGTCATTTCACGAAAAGGCTAAAAATTTTAGCCATTTCATGAAACGGGGTGATTTCACAGATTGACTGTAACATATATATATTGATCTGGTGTGCTTGATGTATTCATTTTGTTTAGTTCAAATTGTTATATCAAATGCTATTTTTTTGCAGTGAGTCCACATGCAGATTGGTACAGAAACTGTTTATTTAAGCATGGTTGCATTACTTTGCAGGATGTTAAAAAGGAAATCTAATATTTGATTTTCACTTTCAGTAGTAAATATATTTTTTTTAAATTATTTATTGTGATATTTAATTTATAAATGCCTTTTTCAAGTTGACTCTGAACGTCATGCTAATAGTGTTTTAAATTATTTTCAATCCCAGTTATGTATATTGTTTCAGCACCGGCTATGCACAATGTTACAAATGTAAACACAGCTGTCCTAGATCTAGTATAGGCTAGTGTAGTGTAGTATAGTTTAAAGTCTACTGTAGTGAAACACGTACTGCGAGTTAAACGATTTGTTGGATCTTGTATTTCAGCATTAGTAATAATTGAATAGTTTGTATAAGTATGTATATTTTTATCGTTGTGTTAGTATATTACATTTTATCTGGTGAAAATATTTTTGATGTAGAGTCGCCAAATTAGCGGATCGCTGAACCGTGAAGATGACAACAATACCAGGGATCATTTTAAAAACTGATTCGGACTGTCAAACAGCGACTTTCTTATACTGGTTTAAAATTGTTTATTTGTATTGTTGTATAAATGTAATTATGAGAAAAGATCTTAATTTACAAAAATACATAATAAAAAGACGCCAAAAAACGCTTTTTTTCTGGTATTGAACAGTGTAATGCATACGGATTAAACATTTCGCTTACCCATTTTTGCATCAGGATTTTATAATGCAATATGACGAATGCAAATAATCTAAAAACTTTTATTTATTTGATGTTTTATATTTCATTAAATAAATACCACAATTATTTTATGAATAAAAAAACCTATTTCTGCATGACCCTATTGCCCCTGGTAAATCCAATGTCGGACATTTTTCATTTTCCCAAAATGGCTAAAACTTGCTCACATCTATGGTCATTACAAAAAAAAAAAGGTTTGTAAATTTAGGTTGGTGTGACTTAACTAATGGGTATTTTTTAACTATATTTTGTAAATAAGTTATTGATTTACCAGTTTGGTACCCCTATCTAAAAATCCATATAGTCTTCATGTATTCTACACTGAATTAAATTAAATGATCTTTATATTTAAAAAATCCTATATTCTTCCTTGATATAAAATTTAGATAGCTTCCGAATTTAGCTGTTGAAAGGCTTAAACTCACAATAGCTGGTCCCAACATGTTTTATGTTTTAATAAATAAAGTGTATTAACTAAAGAAATACATAGATACATTTATTTAAAAATGCTTTTTTTTGTGGATTAAAGGGAAATAATATTAAATTAAAAAAGGTAATATTCACTTTTGAAGTTAGTGACTATTATCATTTGTAAAATTTGTAAAATTTAAAAAAAAATTGGTATCAATTTTATAAACACTGATATTGTGAATTTTGGAATCAATATTATTACCCGTGGTTTAATGTTTGTCATACTTACATTTTGCTTTTTTTGTAATTCAAGGTAATGGGTCCTAAGAAGAAACAGCCAGTTATGGGATATAGATCACAAAGTGTCTGTAGTCCAGTGCGAAGAAGGCAAAAATTATAAGTGAGAAATACAAGGGTAAGCGGATAAGTCCGATAAAAGGGAAAATGTGAGGAGAGCTTATACAGTGTGAGTAAAGGTGTCTCTTTGAAACAAGCTGCAAGAGACATGATCTCTCATATTCTTTTTTGTACAGGCGGTGGAAAAGGGAAGTGAATTTATTTAAAATGAAGGGCCATAGACTATTTATACTGAAGAAGAAGAGGAAGCTAGGGAAAAAGGGCTCAATGAAATGGCACAACAGGGAATGGGGTTAAGAATGTGTGAATTCTTAGATTTTGTTGAGAAAGTGGTAAAAATAAAAAAAAAAGAAAAGGGCAATGTTCCATTCAAAAATGGAAGTCTAGGAAAGAATTTGGGTATTTATGCTTTCATGGGAAGGAATTCTCATATATATGCAGCAGAACAGAAACACCACTAGAACTGAAAAGATCAACAGTTACGAAGGAAAAAACTGATGAATGGTATCAAAAATTCAGAGAATTCTTAAAAGCAAAGATCTGTTGGACAAGCCCGCAAACATTTGGAATGCAGATGAAACAGGATTTACAAGGGGATATAATATCTAAAGTAATTGGATCACTAGAAAAGACATCACACAGAACACAATAATGCCCGTGGAAAGCAACGGCTCACAGTCATTTTTGTTGTAGTGCTGCTGGTCAAATGATGCCACCCTACCAAATTTATCCAAACCCAAAACCAAGGGATATAATCCATTAAATGGATGCATTGATGGATCAGATATTGCATACACACCAAAAGGGGGGATGGACAATGTCACTTTTCAAATTTTATTGCCCATTTCGACAAACTTGCTAGACAAGATAGGCCCGTGGTGCTCTTTTTTGACAGTGTTAGTAGCCACGCTAACCATGATGTTTTCATGAATGAAAAATTTCAAAAGGAATAGAATTGTACCAAATACCACGCATGTAATGAAAACCGTTAGATAAAGGGGTATTTGGGCCACTTAAATCCAGATATCATCAAAAAAATATAGGGTTTAGTACAAAAGGTTTACAAATAAGCATAGTGGTAGTATAAGGGTTTCCCGAAAAAAAAGTCAATACATGCAAGTACAATATATTTTGAGAATAGCAAGTTAAAGAAAATTGGGTTTGAAAAAAATGGAGTAATATATTAATATAAAACCCTTTGACAGAGAATAAGGATGAATGGATGGGGGGGGGGTCACAGAGATAAAAGTGGAATTTAGAGGAGAAATTGTAAGTTAATACAACATGGTTTCACATACGAGCTGATTCTCAATAAGTTCAGATAGTGTAGTGTACCGTAAATTTACCCTGTGCCGCACTTTACCGAAATTAAATAAGACATGCCGAGGGGCTACTTCGTGATTTTGTAAGAACAAAAAGTAGTAGTATAAAAGGCTGGTTCTGGACCAACCTTTCATACTACTAGTAGTATACAGACTAGCGGTTCTGGCTCACCTTTGCACCGAATTACCCCAAACCAGAAAATCCCAGGAGTTTACTAACAATATCAGACCCCAGCTACCGGCAAATTGCTAGGGCCGCTCCCACCCCTCGGCGGGCCCCCAGCCTGTGCATAGCGCTTTTTTGCGGATGTCGGCCGCCCCCCGCAAAAATTTGGATGGTGAATTTCGGTCCCAAAAATTCGCCACCCAAATTTTCACCCACTTCCTACTTTTTTCTTAGTTTGGGACCATCTCTTCTTTGTCTGATGTGATTTTTTTTTCGTCCGATCCCACCCCCAAAGCTTTTCGAATACGGTGAACCCTTTTTACTCCTATTTTGTATTTAGTTTTTGCTGCATGTACCCGATCTCGCATAAAGCAATGCGCGAATGGCTTCCGCAGTAAGTTGCGTTTTTTTAGGCATTTTGGTGTGCCCTATCTGGAGCATGTCTCTAAGGGGCGTCCCCGTTTTTTTTTGCCGGAGCTACCGAAATTTCGGCTACCCGCCCCCACCCAGGGCCCGAAAAATTTGGCCGCTTAAGCCTTAAGTAGGTCTTACTATAGCGTTTTTTTTTTCCCGGGAAAGCTACCGCGGTTTCGAAAACCCTTTTTTGTAGTACAGCCGGTACACTTCCCAGATCCAACCAGCCCAAGTCCAGCCAGGGGGGCAGGGCTGCAGGGCACGGCTGACAGTGCAGAGAAGCAGAAACTAAAGCGCAATTTTGGTCGGCGCAAATTGGGGGCCAATTTTTTTGCACCGACAGACCTTTTTGTGTTGGCATCGGGACAGCAAAATTTTTGCACCGAATGACCCGCGCTCGTCGAGAAAGGCGTCGGCCTCTTTCCCCTGGAGGGCATCCAGCACTTCTGCAACTGCCACACATTCGAACTTTATTTAGAGTAATAACAGACCATAAGTATAGCCCCCATGGAGAACACGTGTCATTGGCTAGGGGTTTCAAAGTTTGTGAGATGCGGTAGGAGGTGTGTAAACAAGCTTTGCAGAAAACATATAGCAAATTTTGGGAAAGAAACCACACCCTTGTAGGAGTGTGGGAAGAGAACAAAATCTGAAACATGGCTTGCAGCAAGCCTGTGGATGTGATGATGTGAAGAAGGCTTTTAAAGAGGGCAGAAACCAAGGCCAAGCGCAACTATTCTCGTGTAATGAGAGAACTCACTAGAAAAGCATTGTGGGGGAAAAATTATTAGGGTTGCATTCCTAAACTACGCCTGCAATCGATTTTTCATTTAGATAAAAACCAAAATATAGTAAACCCCGGGGACTTCAGGCGAATTTTCTTTTAGAAAGATATTCGAACCGTAGTATTATGGATCGTGCAGTACAGCAACTTAGCAGATTGCTTAGAGAAGGTTGAAAAACCCCCAAAACGTATGCAAATGGCTTTGCTGCGCTTACAAAACAGCGGCCCACAGCGGCCCCACGTAGGCCCGCCCACGGAGGCCGGCCCCACACTTTCCCGGCAAGGGTGTTAACTGATGAAGAATTCGATGTATTTTCCGGAGATCTCTTTGATTGGCAAGAGAGGCCTACTCCTGCCAAAGGAGGCCTACCCCTGCCCAAAGGAGGCCAACTCCCCCCCAAGGAGGCCTACTCCTGCCCAAAGGAGGCCAACTCCGCCCCAAGGAGGCCTACTCCTCCCCCAAGGAGGCCAGTACCTGCTCCACGTAGGCCACAGTTTCGCAGGACCCCATGGGTCCTTGGTATTTTCTTGAGAGGTGGCAGATGAATGTACCTCAAGGGCATGTGCGGGACCCCAGAGCCTTTCTTTCCGAAGTGGAACCAGCATCCGAAAAATTTGGTAGAAGAGTTGAAGGCTCTGAATGGTTTTTAAGTTCAGGGGCTCTCAAGGTCAGGCTTAGGAAGGAAAACCCCAGACGGTATGAAGAGTACACTGAACCCGTGCTGCGTCAAAGCAGGAGTCTACTCTGCAGGAAGGTGAAATGAAGAAGCCCTCAACCGAGTTTTCCCCCTTTGGATACAAGAAGGGGACCAATAGAGGGTCTGGCTGGGTTGTAGAGCAGTAATGACCCTTTGGCAAGACATTGCCAGATATAAAACCATTGAGAGGAGGGTCGTATACCCCACTACCAGCAAAGGTAAGTGGTAAGAAAGCCGCTGTTAATGTGAAAATGGGTCAAACAACTGTCAGAGTTGAGATGCCGAAGAGGTAAAATCTTGGGGACATTCCAGAACCATCACAAGCAGCTCTCGCCCTTATATCATCTACGCTGACTTTGAGGCACTCACCATCAGGGTTGGGGGCCCCAGAGCTCGCCCCCAAAAAGAGCAACACTAAAAAAACGCAAAGCACGAGGCTTGCAGTTACTGCTACACGTGGTGCGGTACGACAGCCACACAGAGCCTCCGGTTGAATACCGTGGCCCCAATGCGTCAGAACATTTCTTAAGGCCCTTCAGGAAGAGCAGCGAAAAACAAAGCAAGTGTTGTCTTGCCCAAAGAAAATGAGGCTGACACGGGAGGACTGGCAAGCCTACAATGCTGCTACTACCTGCTACGTATGCGAAAAGCCGCTTTTGGGAGACCCCGTCCATGACCACTGTCTTTATCCACAGGGCAATACAGAGGAGCAGCCATAATGCCTGTAACCTAAAGCTGCGACTTTACCCCTATATGAGTGGTCTTCCACAACCTGCGAGGCTACGACTCCCACCTGCTTATGCAGGCCATCTCAAGGTCGAGGGCAAGGTAAGCTGCATCCCTAACAACACAAGGAAATACATCTCATTCGACCTTGGCCAGCTTCGCTTCATCGACATCGCCCATTTCCGCTGACATCGCTCGACAGGCGGGTAGCCGCCGACAAGCCAGAGGCTTTCCTAGTTTACATCCCGCTATGAGCCCGAACACGAGCCCCTGATGCGCAAGGGAGTGTACCCATACGAGTGCATGGACTCCTGGGAGCGCTTCGCAGAAGCGAGTCTCCCACCAAAGAGGCATTCTACGCAAGCTCTCCAATGAGCACATTTCCGCCCGAGGACTATGCCCACGCTCAGAAAGTCTGGTCGGATTTAGGTGTAAAAACCTCGGGGACTCCCATGACCTCTAAAACCCGCACAGATGTGTCCTACTGGCGGACGTGTTCGAACTTTCAGAAAACCTGTCAAAGGGCAGTATGGCTTGGACCCCGCGCCACTACTACACGAGCCCGGTCTTTCATGGGAGCTCTACTCAAGAAGACAGGCGTTGAGCTCGAGCTTTCACAGACTACGCCCAACCCCTATTAAATCGAAAAAGGAATGCAAGGAGGTTTTCCCCCATGGTATAAAAGCGCTACGCCAAACCCAACAACCAAAGAGTAGAAGGATACAACCCAGAAAAGCCAAATAGCCATATACTGTATTCGCGCGAATAACCTCTAGGGTTTGGGGCCATGTCCCAGCCCCTGTCAACAAGCTGCTTCCGCTGGGTGGAAAATTGCGAACAACGGGCCCAAAGGCAGATCACCCTGCCGACCATCCTGTAGGCTATATCCTAGAGGTGGACCGGGAGTACCCACAAGAGCTGCACAATGCACTCAGCGCATATCCTCGGCATCAGAGCGCACGGTAGTCCAAAAACAGGGGATGTCTGATTACCAGCACAGTCTCGTCAGCGGTGGAGAGGTTTAGAAGCTGGTTCCGAACCTCCGCAACAAGGGACCGCTATGTGCACACTACCGGAATCTACAGCTTTACCTGTCTCTGGGCCTTCGCCTAAAAAAGATCCTCCGTCCCCTCAGATTTGAGCAGAAACCTTGAATGGAGCACTACAAAAGGATGAACACCGAGCTCAGGAAGAAGGCCAACAGCGACTTTGAAAAGGCCCTGTACAAACTAATGAACAACACCCGTCTTTGGTTAAACATGGAAAACCTGCGCAAGAGGGTCAGTGTCAAACTGGTCCGGCCAAACGAGGAGGACAAGCTCCGACGACTCATTGCCAGCCCATCCTTTGTCCGAGCAAACATATTCAACAACGACATTGCAGCAATTCAGGTCCATAATAGCCGACTAGTGCTTAACCGCCCAGTATATTTGTAATGAGCGTTCTTGACCTCAGAAAGAACCTTATGTGTGAGTTCTACTACATTGAGATGAAGAGTAAGTATGGCGAACGCTGTCAACGTTTTAAACACCGATCTGACAGTCTATTGTTAGAAATCCAGACAAGGATGTTACAGGGACATGGCCGAGCATGTTGATCTTTACGACACATCTGACTTTCCAGAGAACAAACCCACTGCACAGCACTGTGAATAAGAAAGTGCTAGGTAAAGTGAGAGACGAATGTGCGGGGCGGCCTATAGCTGAATATGTCGGTCTGCGCCTAAGATGTACTCCATACTAGAAGACAATGGAAAAAAATTTCAAGAAGGGCCAAAGACGTAAAAAAGAATGTCGTGAAAAAGCAAATCCGACAGAGCAGTACAAAGAGGCCCTTTTCGGAAAAAAAAAAACATTTCACCAGCATGGACGCCCCTGGGGATAGGAGAAGCCCCAATCTACGGCAGCACTTAAAAGATTTCATTATCCCCATTGACTCCAAGCGCTGTATTGCTGAAAATGTGTAAAACTCTGGCCTTTGGACATAAAGGGCGACTCTGCAATGGACACTTACCTAGATGAGCTCCTCAACGCTTAAGGAACACCATCTGGGGCGATTGGGTGTCTGGGGAAACCACTAGGATTCTCACGCAAAAAAACCTGCCCTGGCCACCCTGCAAGTAGTTACAGCACGGGCTTTTGGGGTTCGTCCACAGAATTTCTATCTGGTAAACACTCCAGAGACCACACGGGGTCCAGTGGCTCGGCGTCGGCCCTCGAGCTCACCGGTGGTAAAGATTCGAAAACCCAACCGGAGGAAGCTTTTGCTCCTTGAGCCAACCGAAACGACCGGACAACCGGGAGGTTTTTTTTCTGCACTGTTTTAGCCTTGATGACTTCAGGGCCGTTTACCGTTAAGGCGGGTTACTTCTCCATTTAGTGCCGAACAACGGTTTCAGCCTACAACCACCCGCTGCCCGTTTTGCCCTTGCAGCATCTCGACGGGTATGATGCCCGATCAGCCGTTCAGCAAGGTGCGGTTGCAATGTTCACAAACCCTGATCACGGTAAGCCCCACGGCGCGCCTAACTTCGCGTCAGCTTCTACAGAAGCGGCTGAGGCACCATGAACTCGCGCTAGGGTCGATTTGGAAATGTTTGGCCATTAAGAGGACCCCACTTGTGACCGTTCGAGAGCAGGGGGCGACCACTTTGGGGCCCTTTAGTGTAAACGGTCGACGGCTTGAACGCTTCCCACATCGACAACAGTCAGGGCTTTAATTGTATCTCTTCCGACGAACCCGTGGTCGTGTGGTAAAAATAAGAGATGGGCCCTGGTGCACTTCGTTCGTACTAAAAACGTCAAATTTGGGGCCTCGTATATGGCGCGGAGCAGGAAGTAAGATTTGCCAGATGGCCTGTTTTTTTTCAGGAAGTCCCGGGCTTTGGTCTCAGAAACCCTAGCCGTGGCCGCCAGTTTTGAATTGCCGCCAGCCCCTTCCAATAGCTGCAAGGGCTGTATTAAATGCTCGCAAAGGAAGCCATGACCCCGATATATTCCAACCAGACCTGTCAATCTCAAATAGGCTTCATAGACGGGTTTCCCGGAAGCTGCCTGGCTGTCTCCCTTAGGTTGGTCGATAGCACAAGGCGGCAAATATTACAATTGCCCGTTCATCCCGCCGCCAGAGATCGAGATATTTTTGTGCAAACATCAATCATTGTGCGGGCACCTGGGATTTTATGGCAGCGGGGCTGTACCCGACCTCAAGCATTGAAAGGTATAATTCTTCGGGATCCCCATGATTATACAGAAAAAGTCTTTTTTTTAATCTTTCTTTCTACCCAATAGCCGACAAGCCCGGCAGTCCCAGAGTTAATACTATAAATCCAATTTCTCTACTTATTGTTCTGAAGATGGCGTATAAAGGTCAGACAGCTGTGGCTCGGGGTCAACTGGATCAACTGCTTATTCGGTGACTAAAGTTTACTCTCGCATAGCCTCATCTACATCATTAAGGGTTTGGACGGTGTGGCCTTGCCGCCTAAGCTCGTCTTGGATGAAATCAAATTCGTTGAGTTCGCCTTCATCCCTCCCCAGCTTGTGCCGCCTGTAATTGTTCTACTGCGAAGTCGTGGCGACGCCTCTCTTCCGTCAACTTGGAGTCCTTAAGACTGATGAATAAGAAGTAATACCAGTGAACGTCACCGCGTCAGCGATGCTCCACCCAGCATCATTTTCAATACTAGCCATCTTCGTGTAATGTTAATGCTCTACTTTAATATGTTATCAGGGATTATTCCTTGCTTGATAGAAGATCTTTGGTTGCCAGTGCGGCTGTTACGTCGACTACGGGGCCCTGGCAACGTCACGAGGAGTGAAGTTTACTATGTCCTTTCCGTCCGCAGACATTCTTATTCCGTATAAAGAGGGTCAGAGTTTATAATAGACTGGCATGTTTAATTCAGCGACAGGTTGAGTGCCAGCGGCCACCTTAGTTTTCCAAAATATTGCAGCTGTGTCTTTGAAGCTTGCTGCTTCTTTTTTCTAGCCTCAGCCGCAGCCTTAACAGCCCCAACACGCCTAGGGGCCTTCTTGGGCGGCGGATTTTTCACCCTCTCCGCTCCTCGACTGTTGCCATCTTCACTTAGTGTGACTAATTGCTTACTATGTCCTTTGCAATGTTTACTATTGCTTGGAAATGGTTTATAGGTGCTTTGCAATGTTCAGTAGGTGCTATGCAATGTTTACTAGGTGCTTTTGCAATGTTTAAAAGTGCATAGTGTTGCTGTGACAGGAGCTAAGTACAGACAGCCTTACCAGCCGCAACCGCCTAGGGGTTTTTGGGCGGCGGATTTGTCACCTCCTGTTGTTATCTTCACTTAGTGTAACTTATTGCTTACTAGGTGCTTGGCAATGTTCAGTAGGTGCTTTGCAATGTTTACTAGGTGCTTGGCAATGTTTAAAATGCATAGCATTGCTGTGACAAGTACGAGCCAAAGTGATGGTATAGGTCCCCAGGTATGGTGTTTAGCGCGTGGCCGACGCAAGGGGCCGACTCCAAGTCAGCAATAAGTAAATCTTGTCGTGGATAGGTAGAAAGTGGCTTACCACCCTTGCGTAAAACTGGGGGTGCTGCAGAGCGAGGGTCTTGGTCATACTCGCTCCTAGCCGGGCTTCATATCGAGAGTAGAGTTTGTCAATCTCTTCGTCTGGGAAAGGGGTTCGATCTGATCCATAGAAATTCTTTTCGCATGTACTTTTTTGACTGACCTCCCATGGGGAGGGAATCTTTGCCTCTTAAGACTAGCGGGCGACGTGTCACCTGCTTTTTTATTGGGCGTCGCTTGATCGGCAAGGAGCTCATCGAGTAACTCGTCGCAATCCATGGCTATAGTACGTACTTCCCAAAATCTAATTGCGACACGAAGTGTCAAAAACACTTCTAGAAACCAAGATAAAATTAGGCAAATAGTAAGCCCTAACACAGCACCGCCCGGTTTTTATGTACCACCATCAACTAATTGTAACTACTTGGCTGAGAAGCATTTAAAGAAAGCTTAGCATGCTTAGTTTTGGCAAGTCGTTCGCGCACAGTATTGCGCTCAGCCGGAGGTATGACGTCGTTTACACGTAAGCATCGTCAAAGCAATCCCTGGTCTTTACAGTGAAAAATAACAAACCCAGCGGGTTTGCTCTCATTGGTCTTTGAGTACAGCATTATACCGCTGAGAAGTAACCATACAGATTTGCTTGGCATGTCGGCCCGGAAAAAGCCAATTCGGAAAGCATGTCTTTTTTCTTGGTAAAGCTGCTTGCTGGCGGCCATGTCGTCATTAATGTATAAAGTCGGCTGGCCTTGAAATGTTTGATAAAAGGCTCGTTAATACTCATGAAGCCTTTCGACCGGGGTCTACGAGTAAACTTCATCGTCAGACCAAATCCACCGTCGACTTTTATACGTCTCGTTGTACTTAACGGTGGGGCCCGAGTAGCCATGTGGTCGAAAGTGCGCCGGGACGGGCCCTCTAGGAGTCTAAAGCGAATTTGTTTTTCCACAGCCGTCAAACCCGCATATTATTGCTGATGGGCCTCAGTACACAGCCGAGACAAACCTACCATATTCTATGTTGAGCTTGGCGTCCATCACTACAAATACGTAAACGTTCAAAGCTCCATCCGCTTCCTCCGCCCTTTGATAATTGGATGGTAATGCCTTCGCTGGCGTTTTCCACTCTCCCCCCGTTTCCCTGCAGGCCGTCGTCATCGTGTGTCCCGAGGGGCAAGCCAGGGCGTACTCATTGGGGAGGTACATTCTGGATCACACGTGTGGAGCCCTAAACCTTAGCAACCATGGCAACCTCCGGGTGACGTTTTTGTTCCTCCTGCCATAAGTTTACCACCTCACCCCACATTCGGTAGCAACGCCTTCAATGGTGACCCCCACCTTGGTAATCTTAGGGTTATAGAAGCCTCGCTAAAGTCTAGCAAAGGCTGTCGTGGGTTCTTCGAAGAGCAGCAAGATTCCCTTCATCGACCTGCCAGGCACGTTAAGATTATGTTCCATAGTGTGTCGGACTTATTCTTTACGATTTTCTGTGCCTAAGCACTCTGTCTAACAAGATGCTCGGCCTTCCTTCGTACTGGTTACGGATAAATTTTAGCCAGTTGTGGGTTAGGACCCTCTCGAACTCAAGAGCGATATCTTTCACAGTGAAACTGGCGTAAGCATCTCCAGTCGCCTTGATAACCCGATTTAGTCATTTTAAAAGGGGAGTTCGTATTCTAGCCTATCGCCAAAAGCGTACTGAAAGAACGGCATATGACTCTCTTTGGGGTCAAAGTCGAGAGTGATCTGAAATCGGTCGCCATAGGCCTTGGCAATCGCAGCGTCCTTAGCAACGCCCTCGTCTTTATTTCCGGCATCAAGCCTTATACGTGTGACATTCCTGTCTTCCGAGGTATCAATCCCCTGGTATTGGGCATTATTCTTCCGTTTTCCAGAGGGGCGAACATAGCAAACGTAGATGTCGCTGTCGTCAATACTCATGATCTCGTTTCCAGAAATCTTAATCGTGTGTTTTTTGACGATCCCGGTCCAGGTTTTTAACCACGGTTCGGTTAGCGTCGGTCGAGTCCAGCGCAATTTGAAAGGTCAGACGGGTGTTCCAGGTACGATGACATCTTTGGCTCCTTGGTTTTGGGAAACCTTTCTAGAGCTGCTGATTTTGGTCGATAGTTGATGGGTTGTTGGTGATAACAACCGTCTGACGGATGCCTTTTAAAACCCAGAGGCTCCCCTAGGCGCTTGTGCGGATTGAGCTTTCTTCGTATTGCACATATTGAAGAATATGCGGTAATTTTACAAAGAGTCTAAAATGGATGAAGATATACGCTCCAAAATTTTGAGGAGGACCAGGAAGTCGCCGATGACGCCGCCGAAACCTCTTTCACCCCTACAATTAAAGTTGAAAGACACTGTCCATGACTACTAATTCTGTGGGTGAATCGCCGCAGGAGGGACCCCACTAAGTTTAAGATAGATAAAAAATGGGCAGCTTCGCCTAATTAGCCGCCCGGATGTTAATTTTAATAATAGTCGAACTGGAAAACCTCTGGCATTTCCACTATTGCCCGCCGGAGGGATGGTGGGGCCATTATCAGAGATCACCTCGGTTTCTCAGACTGGAGTCGGAAAACTTTGGCCCCCAAGGATGTAGAAATTATAAGACAAGCGGATAGATAGCTTGCGGAAGCTTCGACGTCGCTTGAGATGATGCCGCTTGACGAAATGGACCAGCTTTCAAATGTAGGCTCCATTACGTCTGAAGCGGAGGAGTCCCTGCTAAAGACCATCCATGATCCGCTTACGACAGATAGAACTGACCTGATGTATCGATACCGTGAACTTAAAGACCTAGATAAAGCAATGCAGACCCAGCGAGGCGAGCTTGTGAACAACCTGGCAAGCTCTCCGAGCTTGATAAACATATTGCTCTAGAAAAAAGAAGTGGGGGGGACCGATAATGAAGAAATGAAGCGAAAAATTCGAGGAAGGCTCCAAGATCTAGATATCGGCGGTCCCGCGCGTCTAGAGGCGGCTTTCAAAAGAATAGGGGGGCCCTCAAGTCACAGATCACCGAATTCGGGAACCTTTCATAGAATCTTAAACGAGGACACCATTCTTGCTGAGAGGATTAAGATAATTTAGAGAACAGAGGATCACACTGGTTTCAATTATTACAGCAATAGGAATGGCAATTGACTTCATCATTGAAGCGGTCACTGGAGGTGCAACACAACCAAAGCCCCCTTCCAAGGGAGCGGGAGAATGGGTAAAAAAGCAGCTTAAAGCCCTAAAGGGTTTGGGTTTCTGCGAAACTGGCTGGTATGGCTGCGGTGCTCTACCTGGCATTATAAGTAACATTGTCTCCTGGCTGTTATCAACAGCTGGTAAAGCGGACGGTTGGCTCGCAGAAAATAACTGGGCTCTGTTCTTAGCTGTCGGGGGTTTGCTCCTGGTTGCAGCTCGCGACTGGGTGCTAACGAAGCGTTAACTAGAATTTCTAATAACTCTACGGTGACCCCTCCTAAGACCCGATAATCTCTTTTCATCTTCATGTTCCTTTGATGACACTTTAGTGGTTGGGCCGGCTTTAGGGGCTCTGAAGTTGGCGGCCCTGCAAGTTTTCCATCTTGAAAACTGGCGGATGCCGCGATAAGCGTATGATGGTTTTACATCCACTTCTCCGAGTTTAGGTCCGCCGTAGCCATCTTGATATTATTGTTGTACCCTACGTTGCCGGAATTTTAATTTTTAGGGCCCTGATTTTTTGGGCCATGTATAAACCGTTCCGAAGACCATGTTTAGTTTGCTACCGCGTATTGCAGCACGTTTTCATAGCGCGTTATCGAAGAGGATATGTCCGATCCTAGACTTTGGGCTGCGCCTGAGTTTCCCCAGCAGAGCCCACACATAGGTTGCGGATCGAGTCGTTAATTCGCTCCATGCCAGCTTGAGTGAAGCCTTTCGAGTTTTCGAGCACGAACGTGCTCTAAGCCCCCATCTACGCCAGGATCTTTCTCTATGAACCCAATGTGAGCCTTCTCGAGGGGTCGCCAGTCACATTTGGAAAATTCCTAAAAGTGGACGTCTCCAAGACCGGCACTGTTAGGAACTCTTTCTGACGCCAGTCTGTCTGGTGGTCAACCCTAAATTCCTGGCAAATTCGTTCGAAAGCTCTCCATCATACGCCCTTGTTAACCGGGTTCCAGGAAGGATCCTGGGGGAGGGCTACTTTCATTTCTTCCAAAATACGCCTCGTGGTATAATAAACGTGAAAAACTTAGACTGACTGGGAGGAGGGGTGCACCCCGTTCAGGTTGTCTTTAAACGAAACTCCACATCCGGTCGTTGCGCACCATACGGCGAAGTTGATTCTGCCAAAACTGCTTGGGGTGCTCATCCAAGCTAAGGCTTTTCCCTCTTTTTTTACTTGTGGCAGCCTATAACTCGTCCAGATATATGACATTTTAGCGAAGAAGACGTTTGGGTTTTGAGCAACCGTGATCATCATATACTTGGTGAAGTTTTCGGCTACCAACCTTCGTTTGGGTATTTTGAGCCCGTCTTATAGACTGCTCCCGAGTTGAAGGTAAAAGCCTTCAATGTAATAGTCACACAAATTTCCGATATTACAAAGGCCGACCTCCCTTCAACAGGCAAAACGACAATAGAAAAGGACGTCTCCGGGTTGGGTTGAGGTCGAACATATATACCTTTGGATGGTACAACATCCACGAGCCAGTAGCCGACGTCCCTGCAGCCAGGCTTGTGGACCTTTAACGCTCTCACTACGGCATTAAAAAGTTAGATTTGTCCGTCACAGTAAACGAATAGACGGGGAAGGCTTCTATGACGATGCCGCACGGTACAAGAGTCTCCCCATGGGAATGTACGATCTTCTGGTTTTAAAGATGGGTTTTGGTGGGTTCTGTAGAAGGAAACAGGCCGGTAGATTTGAGCCCGAACAAGCTGTTATTCGTCCAACTAAACACCTCTGAGAACTCCTCGACGGGGCTCCTAGTAGTCAAACTCACTGTTGTCGCCGTCGGGAGCTGGACATATGGGGAGATCAAATCCTCGGTATATTCGAACCCCGATTTTAAGGCGCTGCAGGCGGCACCCTTTCAGAGCTCACACTCTCCATTAAAGACGAGCGGGGGGTCTGTCATAGACAACCACGGTTTGCCCTGAGTGTCGTGCTTGAAATAAAATGAGCATATTCGGCGGATATGGCTTTGCGGGCGCTACGCGGGCTGATGTAGTTGCTTCACCCCCGATCTGTCTCGGTATCTAAAAAAGACAAAAGGTGGCCATGTAGACTTGGGGGGGGGGGGGGGTCGGGTCATGAACATCGGGGGCCCTTAAAGAAAAAAACAGACGCCATATCGGCCGGGTTGACGCAGTACGGATAAAAAAGATGGGGAAAATTTAATGAAACAAGTTGTCCTGAAAACTGGGGATACGCCTATGAGGGTCCCCTTAATATTAATAGTCGTCATATCGAGAATGTAGGCCTTCCTCATAGGCTTCCGATGCTGTAAACAGATCCTACGTTGACAGAAAAATCAGTCAAATTCCTAAGCCCGTAATATCTGTCGTGGCGGAAGAGCGCGAATCTTTGGTTTGCGGGGAAAATTTGAATGGTCATTCGGTTCAAACTCGGATGGTGTGAGCCATAGTAAAATGGGGTGCGTAATGATGAAAAGTGGGAAAAATCCTCGCCATGTCACTGACCCAACTGAACGTGATGGATCATTGAATCTTAAGGCAAAAGTAGGCATCACTGTTAATGGTAAATATCAAGATTATGATATAACTAGGAGCCTATTAAATACTCACTCTTTAGAGACTTTCAAATCAACGCTAGAATTTAATGAACAAGATATCAACTTTCGACCGCTTGATACATCTAGGAAGCATGCTTCCCGGATGGTTGCACTTCTAATTGGACTAGACATGGTATAATACATAAAAATGAAGGACGAAGTAGCTCCTACAGCTCCTCTATATCCGAGCCTGCCCGGTGATGGGACATGCTTACCGCCTCAGGAGATAACCCGCATACGACTGACTTGACGCGTGATGCTGAAAAAAGAGCCGGCCCTTTTTAAAAAAATATAAACGCATTGTAAACGCTGTAGATGGCGTTGACACAGCTTTGATGACCGCCGGTGCGGGGCTTGGTTCGGGGGAGCTTGACTCTTAGCAACAGTCGTAGCGGTTCCCGGGTTTCAATAGGACTAGAAGCAGCGGGCACTAGGGTGTGCGGGGCTCTGCGTCATTGGGAAAATAGCCCAGCGTCGGCAACTGCAAAATATGATAAACACCGCCGCATCGAAACAATGCCCGTGCTAAGCTGAATACCATCTCGGATATTATAAACAAGGCCCCAGCGGACGGAGATATCTCTGCGTTGGAGTACAATATGTCCCGAAGGAGCTTCAAAAATTCGAAGACATGAAATATCACTCCGCGTCAAAAAGATTTGATCGAGATAGGTCTGTCCGTCCCTTGAACTGATCCTTGTGGTCTGGCTGGCTAAAACGCCCCCCAACTCCCAGGGCTAACTATGAGGCTCTCCATGCTCGAAGCCGCCAAAGACGAGCTCGAGAGGGAGCTCGAAGACGTTTTAAAAGGGGAGCTCGAGTATGTGACGAGCTCACGAGGAAGCTCGAAGACGTCTAAGGCGAGTTCGCGGGCGTAAAAAAACATTCAGCACTCAGTGAGGGTTACGCGGCTGCTAAAAAAATTTTTCGTGTCGGCAAAAACCTCTAAAATTTTTTTTTAAAAAAAACACCCCGACCTAGGTTTCGAACCACGACCAGTTGGATCAGCCCACCTTAAAAAACTATTTTTTAAAAAAATAAAAAAAAAAAGAGCAAAACTGCCTTACTAACTCATCTGACAAGCCTTAATTTTGTAGGCAGAAAACGGATATTCATCCGTTTTTTTCTCACATTCTGTCACTCTCTTTCCCCCAACCTTCGGCTTGTCAGCAGTTTTGACAACTTTAATCTTTTAAACCTTTGGCGGTCATACATATATCAGAATTCAACCCCATGGGGAGTCAAGGTCGATGTTCAAAGTGGTAAGACGGCTTCATCTCGGGTGAAAAAAAAACTGAATTTTCTACCTCTTTTCGAGTTAATCTGTGTATAAATCTTATGCAAACGATTCAAGAATGTCGACAGGGATCATTGATATGATGGAATAAAAAAAATCCGTATTCTAGAGGGGATTTGCAGTAGATTTTTTCTAAGTTAAAAATGGGGTACATTTAGTAGATTGTGTATTGATTTTATATAGAGGGATTGTATTGGATCAGTCAACCCTGAACAACAGGGTGGAGTCTACACTTTCACACTGCTTTCGTGCAACGAGTGAAAAACCTGGATAAATTTTGTAGGTTTGTTGTTATTATTGTCGTAGCCATCTTGATTTAAAATAATGTCGGACAAGACGTGAAAGTACAAAGGATAAGTCAAAGGGCAGGACGGAAAGGACAAAAAAAGCTGAAAAGAAGAAGACAAGAAAGGTGAAATACAAACAAAGCTTGACACGGTTGTAACGCAAATTAATAAAGACTCATCTATCACGGAACTGATTGCCGGAATGAACATTTTCAATAACAAATTAAATCAAATTGCCTCAAAAGATTATATAGACAAAAGTTTAAAGAAATTAGTGACAGAATCGTTTGTGAAAGCAAAGCTAGAAGAGATGCGAGACGAAATAACCAATAAAAATAAAAAAGAAATAAAGACAGAAATGGACAAAGTGTATGAAAGGTTGCGACGGGTTTAACACTAAACTTGCTGAGCAAGGTGCAGAAATTGAAAATCTGAATCTGAGAATAGGGGACATACAGTCTCAGTTAGAAAAGGCCAAAGAGGAAAAGAAAAAAAAAACCAAAATGAATCAAGAGCTAAAGGGAAATGTACAACAAAGAGACGCTAAAGTAAAATCGATGAATGGAGAAATAAATGATATCGAACAATATACACGGAGAAATAGTATTGGGATATAGGGTCTAGATGATAAAGATAAACATGAAAAATTTGGAAAAGTCAGCAAGAGACGGTTGTGAATATGATCAGAAATAAGCTAGATAAACCCCATCCAAAAAATCCCAGATAGATATTGCCCACAGGCTCGGGACATTCAGGCAGGACGGAAACAGACCGATCATTTGTAAATTTGTATCGCGAGACACTAAGACAAAGGTTATACAGGCCAGACGGAAGCTAAAGGGACTGCCATGGTAATTAGAGAAAGACCTCACATTGAGGAATGCTAAACTACGGAGGAAGTGTCGGGAAAACCTGAGGTTAAATCAGCGTGGACGATCGAGGGTAAAATCATCGCGATGTCTCACTCCGGTAGGAAGATGCGAGTGAATCTCCTAACAAACTTGGACAGTCTATTTTTCACCATAGTAAACCATAGTAAAGCCATGTGCTTATGTTTTCAAACATTACATGACGTACAGTCTACAAAGGGAAAACTGATTGGTCGTTACTTACGCTCCTTAACTGGTGTTGGTTATTTTAGTAACACCTGTGTAATATTTCTATTTTTAGTAACGTGTTGCGCTATTTTAGTTTTCCAAAATTGAAGAACAAAGGGGTAGAGGGGAAAAGGGAACGACAGATATTTTCTTCCTCTCTCCTTATCTTTTACCTTACTTTCTTATCCGTTATGCTTTCGCATCGTATTAGCTGCAGTACCGTATTCCCCTTAAGCACTGTATACCATTTTAGTTTTTTGTTTTTTCATAAGACTTGGGCATTGTAAATTAGCATTCAGTACTGTACAGTACATTTGTTCGACACGTGTGTCTTTTCATTATTACCATTATTTTTTATTATTTTGTCTGTGGGGGGTTTTTTTTCCCAATTATTGATAGATACGGTTTCAATACTTATATATCTTCAAAGTTTTTCCCCTTGGGGAGATTACCCATTAGTTTTAAGTAAAGCCGATTTTTGCCCCCATCCCCCCCACAACACACACACCACACACACAACAACAAATTCATACTGTTGTTTTTTAAAAGATTGTGAAAATGTTACTTCAATTTTACACATAAAAGTTTTGAGATATTAATTAATTTTAAAAATTTGCTGTTAGGATTTTGGATGCTAAAAAAAGTAAGTTTAGAAAATGTGCATAATATAAATCTATTGAAACTCTATATACGTCTTAAATAAAAAATCTGGTGTTACTGTTTGCACTATGATTAAAATTTTTGCTGTTTTTTTTTTATACTAAAAATAATACACGCTCATCAATTGCAACACTCTTAGATATTTTAGATCGGAAATTATAAAAGTTAAATAAAAACTATAACTTAAATTTCCTTCAATGCATCTTTATATTTTGTTGTTGTTATTTTTACGGGTTGGGGAAGTTGATCATTTATTTTAAAATGGCAGTTTTTTACGTATGTTTTGGTCAGTGGTCCGGGGGGCGTATAACCAGTATCACACTTACAATGAATAATGACGGGTTTAACTGTGTTGCATCCATGAATGTACAGGGATTAGGAGTAACAGCCCGATAGAAGGGGTTTTTGGGACCCATTGGGCTGTTTTGGGTTCCTATTGGGAAAATTTTGGGGGCCCCCTGTGGCCCCAAATGTAGGTTCTTTACCCTAAAGGGACCCTAGGGCTGTTTTGGGGTATGTATTTGGGCTAAATATGTGGGACCCGTGGGCCCCATAGATAGAGTTATTTACCCATAATGGACCATATGGGTGTATTGGGTATCCTATATGGTTCGACTAAGGGGGCCCCATGGGGTCCCATATATAGTTTTTTTACCCCATACGGGTTTCCATAGGGGCTGTATTGGGTATGCCTTTGGGTTTTTCGCGAGGGGGCCCATGTGGGGCCCCATATATTTTTTTTTTCCCATACACTGGACCCATATGGGCTGTAACGGGGTTTTGCCTATAGGGGTTCGACTATGGGGGGCCCCTTGGGTCCCACACATAGAGCTTTCCTCCCTACTGACCATTGGGCTGTATTGGGTAGTTATAGGGGTTTGCCTTGGGGCCCCTGGGGCCCTTATATAGAGCTTTCTTCCCCTAGGACCACATGGACTGTATCTGGGTTGCCGTTTGGGGTTCGACTAATGGACCCATATGGGCCCCATATATAGAATTTCTTCCTTATTGACCCACATGGGCGTATCTGGGTATGCCTATGGGGGTTGACTATGTGGGACCCATAGGGTCCCAAAATTTAGAGTTTGCAAATGACCCTAAATTGGTTTAACCGCAATTTTAAAACCAACGGTCAACAACACAAGGGATTTTAACCTACTTAGTTTTCTTCAGATGAGGGCCAGGCGAACATTATTACCCTTTTCAAAATGTGAAAAACTATGTGTACATTGTTTAAAGACCCTTTTAATAATTAGTTTTGTTTTTTATTGAAAATCATTTGTTTATGAAAAAGGAATTCGTTTGTAACGTATTTTCGGATTTGAGTTCGCTTTTTATCGAAATTTTGTAGTGGTGTTCAAATTCAAGGTGTTAAGTCTAGAATTTACTTTTCGCTAAAATTTTGTTGGGACCAAGGATCAATACTTTCATAAAAAGTTAGATTAATTTTTTGTTATTCTTGCATTATTTACTGTTTTTTTAATAAAAATGAAACGTTACGTACTGTAATGGGAAATTTTTTCTGGTATACTTTCCCAAAACAGTTGGTTTTCACAAGTAACAAATCCTTGAACAAATCTGTTTTTACTATTATTATGTTTTATTTTTTTTGTTTCATAAAACATTTTTAAAAAACACTTGTTTTCCCGATAAAAGAATGCCTGTTTTTTAAACTGCTACAGATAAACGAAACTACTTTGGGTATTCCAATCTTTACATTAGAACGGGGAGATTAATAATTATACGTTTTGTGTAATTGTAGATGAATCCTGTCTCCTGTTGGTTAAAAATCCGGGGACTTTGTGAGGAGGTTTCTGAATGGAAATGAGGGGGGTTTTAAAAACACAACTTCCAGGGACTAATGAGACCTGCCTTTTACCAAACTGCATTCATGGCTGAATTTTCAGTAATTTTTTGTTTTCAATAAACTCTCCAAACTTAATTGTAATGAAGTCTAGTAATCCCTTTGGGTTATTCATTTTATTTCTTTTAAACGTTTTTTAAGACAAAATAGAACCCAGAGGTTTGAGGAAAACCAAATCCCCTACATTATGATTTTTTAAAAAAATGCTTGTTCTGGAACCAAATAAAAAAAATTTGATACTTTATTCCATCAGTTATATTTTTTAGTTTCAAGGGAAATTTTTTAACAGCCCAAAACTTGTTTGGTTTTCTTTTTAAGAAATTATATATTTTTTTCTTTTGAATTTTCAAACCATAGCATGAAGACGCTGAATAAGGTTATAAATGACTGACAGGTGGTACTGAACAGGGAAGGGGAAAAAACAGTGCAACAAAAGTCAGACAATCTTCAATGTGGAAATTCCAAAGGAGACACTTAAAATAAGGGGAGGGACTCTCATAGTGTTTTGTTGAATATGTTTTGAATCATGTGTTGATATAGAAATTTTTTTTCAGACACTAAATTTTGAATTAAGATACTATCTTTTTTTTATTGGGTTTTAAAGGAATAAATTTCTGTAACTAAAAATTATGGGGAGATTGGACACCAGTATGTGCATGAAATTGTGTAGTTAACCATTTATTTTTTTCTCATTCTTAAATGCTATGCCAACAAATATAGTTTTAGTAAATTATATTTCACATACCCCAATGTATCACTTGGCTGAACAATTAGTTTGTTTAGTCTAAAAAAATTTATTTTTTTCACTCCCCAGTTTGATATGGTTGTTTTTAAAAGTATTTTATATGTTCGGTATCCGCTGAAGTAACCCATCATTCATTAGCCTTTTTTTTTTGAATTTCGGGGTCATTATTTTTCAAGTACTTTAAGGTTAAGAATTAAAAGGCGAGATAAAGTTGTTATGTTTGTGATTTTGAGCTTTTATTATTCTGTCTTGTTATGCTTGTTATTTTTTTTTTTTACATATTTTTGCATTCTTGTATAATAGTGTTTAGTTTATGTCCGTTAAAGATTGCAATTTTAAAGTGTTTGTTTTTTTTGGGCATAAAATTGTTTATGGTGGGAAAATTAAAACTCATTTTAAAACTTTAAATGAAATTTTGAAATGAAAAAATATCCTTTTTGTATTAAATTGTTTTTGAATAAATTTGACTTTTTGATTGTATTTTCTCAGTTTGTGCAAAAAATTGAATTTTAAAATTAAAATTTAAGAAGAAAAAAAAAAACTGATGTTGTATTGGGGACCTATTTTTTTTTTTCAGAATTATTTTTTGGGAGAAACAAATTTTTCAGAGGCTATGTCCCGTTTTGACATTTGACTGCACTTTCAGACAGTGCATGGTATGGGCCATTTTCCCTGCAAATGGGGTGAAAAAAGGGGCCCCCTTAAGGGGGCCCATTTGGATTTTGGGGGGATGCCCATAGGGCCCCGGGCAAAACAGGTTGCACTTTTGACAGGGGCCCAAAATGGCACCCACAGGGGGACCTATGTAGAATCTGGGCGGGCTGCCCATAGGGGCCCTTGGGGGGCCCATATTGGATTTGGGTGGGCTCCCCATAGGGGGCCCCAGGCCAAAACGGGTTTGCCTTCGACATGGGCCCAATGGGTACCATATGGGCCCTTTGGGGGAAAAACCATAGGGGCCATAGGGGGCCCTTTTAAAATTTTGCTATCTGGAAAAAAAGGGAGGATGTATTGAATTTTATAAATCAAATAGTTTCATATGATTTGTCCCCCAAAGATCTTTTTATGATAAAGATTATTATTTAAAAAAAATTTTAGGGGTTTTGATTGCTTTTCGTAACTTTAGCTCAAAATCCAAGGGGTTGAAATTTTGATAAATAAAACTTGTTTTTAAATTGAGAAGTATAGTAAAAAAGTAGTGTAATTTGTTTTTTTTTCATTTTATTCAAAAACAATTGTTCGTTTTGCCTGTTGGCCCAAAAAGGACGAACCACATTTTTATGATACAAAAAAACAAAATGGCCTTGGTTGATAACCCCTATGTACCCGGGTGGTAAATTTTAACCCGGGTTTTTTAACCCCCCCCAAAGATGATTATTTTAATATTTACTTTTTTAAAAAACCCAAATCTGGGGAAAAATTTTTAAAAATTTATATAAAACTGATCTTATTGACTGCTGGAGAGAAAACATAAAAAGGAAAAAATTCACTGGCTGAAAAAAAAACCCCGTTAAAACGACAGCTTGATTTTTTCTTGATCTCAACCCTGTTGTTTCCAAAAATTGAAAAGATGATTTTTTTTCCCGGGAATAAACTGAATTCTATGGTCCTTTAAAGTATTCCCAAATTTAAAAATGAAAAAGGGCCCTCTTACGGGAAATTTAATGATTCTTTTTTTTAAAAGATACAAATAGAAAAAAAAATTAAAAACACTATTCAAGAGTAAAAGAAAAATTCATGTCTGAACAAACACATGATAAAGTTTAAAAAGAAAATTTTATAACCCAAAAAAAAAACCTCATTTTAAAATGTTGCAATATCTTTTTAACTGGGCATCTAAAAAAAACAATATAGATAAAAAGTTTTAATTTAAAATTGTACAAATTATTTTTTGAAACTTTGTTAATGGAAATCAGAGGTGAATCCTTTCTTATGCAACTTTTAAAAATGAAGGATACAGATAAACAAAAAAATTTTTAAAAAAATAAAATATTGTAAAATCAGAAGAATTTTAAATGAAAATTAATAAAGAAAAAATAATAAATTACTTGTTAAGGAAAAAAATCCCTACGGGAAAAACTTATAAATCTAACAAAGTGGATGTAAAAAGGTAAAAAACTTTAAATTATTTCTGTAACTTAAAAAACCGAATTTTGTTTCAAAGTCAATGAATAAAAAAACCCAAAAAAAGGGGAAACCCTTTTAATTGAACAAAAGATATAAAAAGGAAAAGATGGCCATTAAACCTGTATGATAAAAGTCAGTAAACATTTTAACCCAAAAATCATTTTAATAATATTTGCATTCAAAAGTTTCTGAAAAAAAAAAATTGTCTCTTGGAGAAAACATAACTTATTTGAAACCCTTCTTGTTTAAAACAAAAAAAATGGTTCTTCCCCTGAAAACAGGGGATTCATACATTTTTTACACTTTTTTCTGGAGAGATATCGGTGATTTTTTTTATTAGATTTTTAAATATGCTATGAACAGGATATGTCAGTACCTTTTAAAAAGGAGAAATTTACATGTATACCGAAAGGTAAAAAAAAAAAATTTTATGTTGAAAAATGGCGCCCTATTTAAATTTTAAATGTTTCATTAAAATGGATCTGCGAAATTGAAACCGCAGAAAAAAGTTCTAAAAAATTAAATAAGGAAGCCCAAAGTGGGTTTTTCCCGGGGAAGTACTTGGGTGAAAAATTTGGGTTTTATATTAATTTTTATCTTTTAGGGAAAAAGAACAATTCCCGGGTATCTTTTTTATTTGATTTTGCCACCGCGTTGCCTATTCAGGGAATTTTTCATTTTTGATACATTAATTTTTTTAATTTTGGAGATAAACAAATTAAATGGGTGAAATTTTTTTTTTAACTGATTAGTCTTGTGTCATTGTAAATGGCCATCTGTCGGAAGGGGTTTCCCTGTACACCGGGTTTGTCGTCAAGGGGGCCCCCCTTATCTCCATATCTTTTTTTCATTTGTGCAGAATACTCTTTACTTTAAAAAAAAACCCCTGTATAACAGGAATTAAAATAAATACAGTAGAGTTTTTAATCTCACAAAAAATATGAAGATGATTCTAAAATACTGTTGGTGGTCCTAAAATTTTTCTCTAAGACAGACAAGGGGGGGGAAGATTTTTTTAAAATTTTTTATGATAATATTTCGGGTTTGTGTCTTAAAAATGAAAAACTAAAGCTGTTTGGATGGTTAAATGAAAAACAATAATGTTACTTTGTGCCAGTTTTGGGTATAATTGGGGAAAAAAAAAAATTTTAAAATTTCCGGGATTATATTTCACATTAAATTTTGAAAATATTACCCAAACTTAATTTTTCTAGATAGAAGAAATAAAAAAAAAACTATTTAATTTTATCAAAAATACTTTTAACCCCAAATTGGGAAAAAAATTGTGGTAAAAAAAAACTTGCCTCCCAAAAATTAACCACTTAATACAGAGTTTACCAAACCACCAGAACAAATGAAAAATATCTGAAAAATTTTTGTTTTAATTTCTAGGGAATGGGGGCCCCAGATAAAAAAAGAAAAATTTGTATGTACCCCTTTAAAATAAGGAGGTTTGAGGTTTTGGGGGACATAAAAATTCTAACTGCTTTGAAAAGCATTTTGGTTGAGAAGGTTACAAACAAAGAATACTAAATACTTAGATTTTTTATAAAAAACAACCTTTGTGTCAAATTTTACTATTTTGGAAAATGATTACAAAAGAAAAAACTAATTTAGTGCCAAAAAAATTTCTGAAAAGTCGTTTTGCAAAGTCTTTTTTTTTCTTGTTTTAGAGTTTGAGCCAACAGTATAATTGTCAAAACCTACCATTTTGGGCACAACAGGTTTTTAAAAATTGGGGGTAAAAGCTTTTTTTTTAAAAATATTTTAAAAAAGGAATACTTTTTTGTTCAAGCCTTCTTGACAAAAAGGGGTTTTTTAAAATCTTTTCCATAAAATTTTGCAAAAAATGGAGAGAAAAAATCAAATTTCTTACGTTTTAAAAGCATCATAAATTGCTTAAAAAGGCTTTTGTTTTTTTAATTTTAAACCCTTTCCCATTAAATAAAGTAAAAACCCCAACCAAACCTCTATCGAAAAAATACTCTGTGGCTCAAGTAAAGGTTGTCTTTAAAATATATGATATTTTACTATGTAACAAAAAAAATTTTAAATTCAAAAAACAAATGGGTTACGATTTTAAATTTTGCCACAGAACTTTAGTTGGAACTTTATTAGGGAATCCCTTTTTTATGTAACAAAGTTTTGCTAAAAGGGGCTACAATATAGAATAAACCATAAAATTCTGGGCACAAACGATTTTTATGTGAATGGCATAAAAATTCTGAAATCTGTTTTTTTTGTCAGCTTCATCAGAAAGTTCCAAATTTTTTTACGATTGTAGTGTTGCGACTCTTTTTGGAATTAATTTAAACCTGGAAAAATAAATTTTTCCAAAATTTTTTTTACAAACTTAAAATTTGATATTTTTTTGGGCAAAAGAAGATTTCAGTCTTTCAAATATTGGATTTTTTTAGAAAAACAACACTAAATAAGAGCAAATTAAAAAATAAAATGCCTAATAGGCCCTTTTTTAAATTTCAGATAAATCTACATATTAATAAAAATATTATGCTACAAAATTTTGGAATTAAAAAATTTCAAAACAATCGTGATTTTTTTGCCCCCTGTGGGGACTGACCATAATACACTGAATTTATATTTTGATTATAAGTATTATAAATATGTATTTTTTCAGTTTCATTGTTTGCTTCCCAACCGTTAGGCACACTTTAACATCTATGTGCATTACTGAATTGATTGAGAAGGCGCACCGAAAACAACCTTCGCCTTTTTTTATGTTTATCAAATTTTTTTAATTTTTTATATTTTTATTTTTTCTTTTCTATTTATTTTTCTCACTTTTTTCCGTTTTTTTTTTTTTTTAAAAAATATACATAAAATTTTAACACTAATTTAAAAAAAATAAAGAAAAATGTATTAATGACGATAAAAATACTTTATGATCTTTTAAAGTATGCCCAGTACAAAAAAAAATTAATTACATTTAAAGTCAATTTACAATACACGAAAAATATCATTACTTTGTTATAACTTCTCATGTTTATGTAAATGAAATTTTTTTAGTTATTTTATCTAAGCTTCCCGCTTGACAACTTTAAGGAAAATTTTGGGTATTTTCTTTATCTGGGAGACCGTTTTTCCCCCAGTCTTCTTAATTAACAATTTTTGTTTTAAAAGGGTATGTAAATATACTTAAAACTTTTGTTTTAAGTTTCTTTTTTTTGTCCAGCTTAATTATAATAGGACTTCCAATTTACTAGATTTATTTTTTTTTACAAATGTCATACAAGTCTAAATGAATTTTTAAAGAATAAATCTTTTATTTTTAAACTTAAAAATTTTTTTGATTGGGAAACCTGGTTTAATAAAATTCTGGTACAATGAAAAATTCTGAATATCAGCCAAAGAGAATAATATTTTTTTTTGTATTGAAAGAATTGTTTGTTTTTTCTCCTTCTTTTCTGCTTGTTTATTTCATATTTTTTTCTTTTAAATTTTTAAAGATTTTAATCTTGTAAAAACGTTAATTTTAAATATTCGGAAAAAGAAAATTTTCTTTGTATATATATAATATTTATATATAAATTTAATATATTTCTTTAAAAAATAAAAGTTACAAAAAAAAAAAAACCCTTTCGGACGATTCCAAAACTATTCGAATTGACTGTCCCAAGCTAATCTGTTTTTTTTGTTTTTTATATAAAGGGCCATTTATTTTCCCTAGCCCCGTCGGGCGAAAAAAAATTTGTTGTTTTTATAAGATAAAGTTTAAACACCCAAATGTTAAATCCAAAAAAAAAATATAATTTTTCATTTTGGTTTTTTTTTAAAATTGTTTTAATTTCTTTTATGTTTTTATCAAATAAAGAGTTGTAGTTATTTTTAGTGCTGCACATGCTAGAAAGAGTTATTTTCAGTGACTGTGAAAAACACCTAGTTTTCTTTCCCCTACCCTTGTCTTATACATTTTAAATACACTTGTTTACTGAGCCCCGGGGTGTAGTTTATTATTTACACAGCTTAAGTATGCTTTAATAGTGCACGTTATGTACACCAAACCAGTCAAAAATTGTTTTAGGATAAAAATTTCTCATTTTAGAGGCTAGTTTAAGAACAGGGTGCCATAGCCGGGCCGGGCGGCCGAAATTTAGGGAGCTCCCCCAAAATGCGCTATCGTACGGTGGGGGTGGGGGGCCCAAAATTTGCGGTAGCTGTGGGTCTGATATTTTTAGCAAAATTTCCCGGGTTTTTGGTTTGGGGTCATTCGGTGCAAAAGGGGAGCTAGAACGGCTAGTTGATATACTATTTGTATGAAAGGGTAGTCCCGAACCAGCCTTTTTTACTTACTAGAACATAACTATTTTTATCAAGTAAAAGACAGTTGACGCCGACGCTGATGCACAAGGGCGTGGACATAAGGGGATACAATTTCATGAGTCATCATGAGCACGTTGTGTTCGGGGAGCTAATAAAAACGCGATTTAAAAGGTTGAAATTTTTAAAATAGAAAATTTTCGAAAAATATCAAAGAAAAATGCAAATTTAAATTTATTGAAATATTTCACGGAAAAATTTTCATTTTTCCGAATTGACGGGGCAGACGCATCGGGGGGGGATTGATACTGATTCGTAATTAGTGGCGCAATGAATCCCTAATTTTTTAGTCGCCCGTTGTGGCTGCTGGAAAAAAAAGCGTTGTTGCTGAAAAGCAACTGTTGCTGCCAACAGGTTCGTTTTTGCAGGCAGAAGCCCGGTCATTTATTCTTTTTTCTGATGGTCCCCTTTCGAAATTTCGATGATCATTACCACACTTGGATGAAAAATCCATAGGAAGGCTGGTTTTGCGGTGTGGGATCAAAAAGCCAACATTTAGAAAGCCTTTAAGCAGAAAATGAATAAATATTGCTGTTTTTCCCGTCCGTTCCCGTGACTCCCGAGTTGGAAATGGTAGTCTGCAGAATTGCTTAATAACTATGCATCAAACCCGCAAGAGTCCCTAAACGAAACATCGATATAATCGTGTCACATTGGAACGAAATTTGAAAAAAAATCCCAAAATTTCGGTATTCCACGTTTTTGGTTAAATGATTACAAATTTCTCTAGGACAGCCAAAGATATGCATCCTGAATGTTGGTATTTTCACAAAATCAGGGGGGCCTTAATATCCCCTAATCCACAGTTTCAAAATGAAGGAATCCTACCCGTTAATTCTTTTCATAATTTAACCCCTTTTCCCCATGTTCCCCTTTTTTCGTCTAAACAACCAAAGTACCAGATGGACAGCTCCTGTAGGGAAATGTCTGCAGGGGGTCCCCTGTTTTCTTTTAAAAATATTGTAGCCCCCAGATTTAAAAAATCTGCATGGGAAAATAAATTCCAAATTTTTTTTAAAATTTTTTAAATTCATAAATTTAAAATTTTTTTATGTCTAAAAGGTTGAGGGTTTTATCTTGTTTAATAAATTTACAGATAAGTTTTTTACCTAGTACTCTTGGCAAGTCCAAACTGGATATACACGGTTAACCCATTATTTTCATAATCAATTAGTATGCAACTGGATTGACCCCAAAGTATTGGGGGTCGTCTAGATTGACCTTTGTATAACCAATCAAATGGCGGCTCAGAATTGTTTGTTATATCAGGGGGGGTAACCGCATCAATTTTCCCAAAAGGGAGAAAAATTTCTAAGCGACCGGTAGTCTTCGGGAAGCTTCGCCTGTAAAAAATGCCCCGGGTTCAAGCTGCACTTTTTCCACCCCGTCACAAATGTTTTACCAAATCAGTTAGAAACGCGTATTTAATGGTTTAAAATCGAGCACTTGTTTTTGCAATAAATTTCTTTTTTGGTCAATCTGCGTGACCCCTATAAACGATTTTCAGATCCTAAAACGGTTGTAGGGAGCACAAAAATTTGGGTATGATTTATGAGATTATTTATAAAATTCAAATTTTCTGAAAAAAAATATAAAAAAACACATGAGTGTCGTAGACTAACACAAATGATAATTAAAGTGCAAAATCTCGTAAAAAAACAATTAAGTGTTGAAAATGTTGATCAAATTTTTTAAAAAAAAGTAAATAATAAAATACCAAATTTTACGGTATCGTTTTGACTAAATTAATTTAGAATTTGAAAAAACCCCGTCGTCAAAAAAATCTTTATCTGCTAGGTCATCATTTTTGCACACTGTGTTTTTGTTTACGGAGACTAAGGAAGTTGTAGAAAATTGCGAAATTGGAGGAATGCAAATTGTTATTTTTGAAAAAATTTTTTCTAAAGAAAATAACATGCTTTTTTGGGGTAATGTGCCTTTATTCATCATAACGCCCCCCCTACAAAAAACTTGATTTGCCCCGGGGTCCCTCGAGGATGAAAAAATCCACCAATTCAAGGATTGGACTAATTGTTTCGGGGCTTGTGGTTTTTACCTTTAGACCTTAAAAAACCACCAAGTAATATTCGTTTAGTATTACTTTTATTCCAATTTATTGGATAGTCAAACGGAGAAGCTGCATTTGAACTTGTGCAAATGACCTCGGGCAACATCGTTATCAATTACTTTTTGCAAAGTAGAGCTTCTGACCAAAGGAATTGTTAAGTAAAGGGCGACATGGATTAATTATCTAAGCAAACGCCCTGTGAATTGAATAAAATTCATGTGTGTAGTTCTCACGAAAACCGGAATGAGAAAATGGAGAAAAAAGAGTGGCGAATAAATACAAGTTTAACCAGAGCTTTTCTTTATGAATTGTATTTTTCCCTCTGAAAATTAAACACGACACGCCCTCGCTCATAGCCCCAATGTGCCCAAATAGGAGCATCAAAGGTCAATGGTTGCATGTTTTATTAATGCTTTTTGATGGATTACCAAAATAACACGTTTTGAAACGTGAAATTATCAGGAAATTTGTGAAATTTCAGGAAATAGAACCCCACCCTCGATAAAAATGATCGGGCGTCAATTAGACGTCATAAATAAAGTACGTCCCACGCGAGGTAATTCCGCCAATTTTGACGTCTTATTGAATAATCTGACTAAAGTATTCCTATATATACCCATGCTACATTAGGATCGAAGCGACCGTTGACGTTGTGTTCTAGATATTTTTGTTCAGCCAATAATCGTAGCTTTCAGATTTTGAAAAAGGTTCAATTTTATATTTGCAAGCAATTCGCAGGAATATTTAAAGTCACCTTAGCGACGTCATAGAATCCGTCAAGTCGACATTGAAAAAAAAAATATAGGCGGCCATTTTTTTTTTGTTATAAAGAATTTTTCCCGACTTTACGTCAAAAAAAAAAAAAAAATACACAATTAAAAATAAAGTTACTGTTCAACAGGGAGCTTACACCTCCTGTCATTTTTAGCCCCTGTCATCGGTCCTTTGAAATTAACATTTACAAAATTCGATCGGCAGAAAGTGTATTCAGTGAGGGGCTTTAAAAATTTTTTGAGAGAGAAATTGTTCTGCAATTTGATGACAGCAACCAGGGGTTTTATAAACAAATACTGGGGGTAATTACATTAAAAGAAAACAAATATGGATACAATTTTGAATTTTAATTAGAAATGTTATGGGAACGAATCTTAAAAACAGGTTTTTAATACTGAATGTATTCTGAGAGACTTTTAAAAGCACTGCAATTTAGTGAAAAACATGTAAAATTTAAAACACATTTCCCTTTTAAGGGAAAGAGAAGAGAGAGAGATGATGATGATGATGATGATGAAAGATATGTGTCATTTTTAGTGAGAGGATGTCATTTTAGTGATGATGATGATGATTGTCATTGTAAGTTTAAAAGACCCAAAAGCGCAAAGTAATTGTAAAAACATTTGAAGACATATTAACAAATTTGGGCCATGAAACCATAATAGTTAATTGTTGTAAAATTTTTTTCTAAATTGATGTAAAAATAAATAAGATTAAAATAAAACCCTTTAAAATTTTTTTACTTTTTTTTTTTGTGTAATTTTTAAATAAGAAATCAGATAGTTTAGATGATGATTGCCAGTCAAAATTTCTTTTTAAAATATTTTTTACAATTTTGTTCAATTTTTTTTTTATTTTTTTTTGAAATTTTTTATATAATTTATATCACACACACCACATTAATTTTAAACCCCAAAATTCTTTTTTAGTTGTTTAATGTATTTAGAAAAAATTCATGATATTCCAAAACAATCCAACATCCACCCCATCTGAAATTTTTGAAAAAAAGAGAACCTTTTTTCCAACTTTGGGTTTCTAACTGCAATCTGAAAAAAAATAACTGTTATTTAATGAAAGTTTTAAAAACATGCCCAAATCATCAAATGAATTTTTGACAAAAAAATTTTTAATCAAAACCAAGCAGAATACATGTACATAAATTTCCCAAAATTTTAAAATATAGGTTTTAAAAACTTCATATTTTTGTAATATTCTAAAATCTTATTTTTCCCCAATTATCATTTAATGACTAGTTTTAAGTTTTCACAATTGTCACTGTAAATGAAAGGTGGTTTTAATGGGGGTGTTTGAAAATCATCTTGTCCAACACGAATACAATTTATCATATTAGTCAGTAAAATTAAATTTAATTGCTCTTTTTTTTTTCTTTCCCTACAAAGAATTCTTAACAGAACAGGTAATGAATGTTTTTTGTTGAAAAATTTTCGTTTTTCATGAAAAACATTATTTTTCCCAATTTGTTTATATTGCCCTTGTTCTATTTTTTTCAGCACCCATTTTTTTTTTAATGTTTGTTTAAAAAAAAAATTACTTTTCATGCCCTTTTTAAAAAACGCCCTTTTATGAAATTTGCTTTTGGTTTTTTCATAAACAAAAATTTTTCAACTAATTTTTTTTAGAGGGGGGCATTTTATGCTATTTTCATTTTTTTTCTTGTTCAAAAATGAATTTTATTTTTATTTTCTTGACAATGATTTTTTTTCTTTTATTTTTAACTTCCCTAAAAAAGACACTCAGTGGCAAATTGGTTTTGTCATCAAAAAATTGATTTTGGCTGAAACAAATGTTTTTTAAAATATTGTTTTTCCCCTAAAAGGAAAAACAAGAAATTATGGGAAAGAATTATTAAAATTTTACCATTTTTATGAAAAAAAAAATGTTTAAGGGGAATTTAAAAAGGGATCTGAAAAAAAGGCCCATTTTTCAAAAAAAGAGGAAAGAGGGCATTTTTGGGTTTGGAAAAAGAAAAAATTTGACTGAATAAACTTTCGATTTTTTTTTTTAACAATAAAAAATGTTTTTAAATTCAAAACAGCAACTGCATTTAAGGCCCTCTTTTCACAAAAAAGTTTTCAGAAAACTTTCATTTGTAAAAATTTCAGTAATTTTTTTCAAAAGTTAAATTTTTTTTCAGTATAGAGCTAAATATCTAAAAAAAAAACAAATTTATTTTAAAAATTAAAGTATCATCAAAAATAAAATAAATATTAATTAAAAGGGTTTTTTTAATAACCATGAAATTAAAATTTAAACTAGTTTGGGGTCCTGGAATTTGTTTATTTGAAAAAAATTGAAAAGCTTTTTTAAAACACCCCCTTTTAATACACGGGGTCACTAGGTTTTAAATAAGAAATTTATGAGAAATTTTAATTTTGAACAAGTAGCAGATTAACGGACTTTATTGTTTTTTTTGAGTGGGAAAAAAAAAAAAATCAAAATTTTACACTGTTTCTTATCTAAAAAACAAAAAAGAGAATTATTTTTAAAATCCCCTAACCCTTGTTGAAAAATTACTCAAAGTCTCTGCATTTGCACTAAAAACGATGGTTTTAAATCGTTTGAAAGGTTTCTCATAAAAATTGAATCGTCAAAAATGAAAAAATAATATTTTTAAAATTTTTGGGGGTCGATCAAACTATTTAAACCCCATATTGTTTACATTTTAATGTATAAAAATTTTCGATGAAATGTCACGCGTATAAATTTCCCCCAAAAAAAAAGAGTGTTGATTGTCAAAAACTAAATTAAACTAAATAAAAAAAAGTTTATTTTAATAAATTGTTCATCAAAAAAATATATACCTTTCTTGTAATCCTTTGGGATTTTTCATTTAGAATATAGAGAATGTTTTAGTCCCAAAAAAACGCTGCCTTCAAAAGGATGAAAAAAATTTTTTTCCAACTTAAACAAAAGTCCTTTTTTCTTTTAAAAAAAAACATTTTTTTTTTTAAAAAAACCCCCAAATTTTTTAAATTTTTTTTTTCTTCTTTTTTTTTTTTTTCCCGGGAAAAAAATTTTTTTTTTTTATTTTTTTTATTTTTCTTTTCTTTTCATTTTTTTTTTTTTCCTTTTCTTTTATTTTTAATTTTTTTTTTCTCCCCTCTAAAAATTTAATTTTTTTCTCTTCCTTTTCTTTTTTTTTTTATTTAAAAAAATTTTTCTTTTTTAAAAAAAATTTTTTTTTTTTTTTTGGGTCTTTTTTTTCTTTTTTTTTTTCATTTTTCTATTCCCCTTTTTTTTTCCTTTTTTTCATTAATTATTTTCATTTATTCTTTCCTTATATAATTCTTAAAAATAAACCCCAAAAAAAACAAAATATTTTCCCAAATCCTTTTTTTTTCTTATATTTTTTATTAATTTTTTAAAACCTTTTTTTTTTATAAAACTTTTTTTCTTCCAAATTATTTTTTTATATAATTTTATTTTCTTAAAAAATTTTATTAATATAATTATTAAATTTCCTTTTTATTTTTTTAAAAAATTTTAATTTTTACCCCCTTTTTATTTTTTTATTTTTTAAAATTTTTTCAAACAATTTTTTTTCCCTTTCTTCATACTTTTTATTTTTTTTTTAATATTTTGGGGAAACAGAAATGGCAAAAAAAAAAAAAAAGTTTTAACTAATATCTAAGGACTTTAAAAAGGCACACCAGAATGTTAATGTTTTATTTCGTTTTTAAAAAACGTATAAAATTATTAAAAAAAAATAAAAAAAAAAAAAAATTTTTGAAATTTTGTGCATTTTTATCCCTAAAAAAATACATTTTTAAAGAGGGGGTTCCCTTTGAAAAAAAAAATGAAATTAAACAAATTTTTAAAGAAACTTTTTTTCCTGGGGAATTTAATTCCCCAAAAATTTTTCATTCAAAACTCGATTTTAAATGTGTATTTTTTTTAAAGGGGTTTTGTTCATATTAATTTTAAAAATTTTAAAAAAAAATTATATAAAAGTTTGTTTGGATGGGTGTAAATTTCTTCGAAAAAAATTTAAAAAAATCATTTTGGGAAAATTGCACCCGGATCCCCCGTTTAATAAATTTTTACTTTTTTTGCCTTTTTTTAAATTCAAAAAATTTATCAACAATCTTATTAGGATTTCTTGACAAGGAGGAGACACAAACAACAATATGGTGATTAACACGGTTTCGGGGTTTAAAAACAGTTTGTTCTTTTAAAACAATTAACTTGAACCAAATTTCAGAAAAGTTAGAATACAATTAATTTTTAAACAAAATTTTGATTTAAAATGTACAAATATATAAATTTTTTTAAAAATAAGTGTATTCCCACAATAACACCGGGGGAAAAAATTATTTTTCACAATTCCCTTTCCCCGGGCCCGGACCGAATTTTTTCCTGGGGGGGGGGGGGGGGGGGGGGGCAACATTGTGCGGGGTTTGGGGGTAGGTAAAACCCCCCCCCCCAAAATTTTTTGCAAGAGCTGTCTAAGGGTTATCATAGTGAATGTTTTTGGGTAATTAAGTATTTAATCAGTTTTGTTTAAAGATTAGAGAAAAAAATATTGAATTTTAAAACAGATTAAAGTCTGGATCCATGGAATGAAATTGTTAATTAGGTTATTCATAAGAACAGTGAAAAACAACAACAAACCATATTGTTCTAATTGTTATAATTGATTAAAAGGAAAAAAAATCATCAATTATGTAAAATCCTCCAATAAGGGGTTAACAAACTAGGCATATGCAAGATTAAAACATGACTATATCAAGTATGTATTTTTGATTAGTATTGAACTGAAAATGAATAATTAAATTTCAATTGTTTTCTGCATCACCTATTATTTGATATTTTAAAGCTTCTTATAAAGATAATAACAAATATTCTTAAATTTAATGACAATAATGTATTGATGATTTCAAATTTTCTTGAGAATTAACAAAAAAAAAAAAAATAAGCAATAATTTGTGTTGAAAGAACAATTGTTCTTGTAAAATCTAGCAATCTAGCAATATCAATTAGTTTTTATCATATAAACCAAAATCAGTACACATTATCTACTTCAGCAATTATACATCAACTCTTCACATTGCATTCTAAAGCTTAATATTAGAATAATGTATGAAGCTTTAATGTTGGGATTATGGTATATCATATAACACTCATAAGATAATGGGTTTACATGAAGTATGAAGGAACAAACACAAATAAAAGTTCAGATGATTTTAAAGTTGAATGTAAAATTCCCAAATTCATTATATGTAAACTAGGCAACTGTGTAATGTTCATCTGAAACATAATAACAAATATATCAAACCTTTGAAGGATAATGCATTTTCAAATGAATTGTAAAATTGTTTAGATAAATTAAACAAATCACCTGTCCTTTAGGAATTTAAAGTAAATGACCAGAACCAGAACAGAACTTCAAACACCTTAATCTACATAAGTAGCACCATTAACTATTAGTTTTTTTTAGACTTTTACAAATGCATCAGCAATTGCCTACACAAACTTGTCCACAGAACTTGTCATATTCACATTTACTATTAGTTCACATGCTATATACATTTTGTCAATTACTGACTGTTATGCCACATATCACATTTATCGAAACATCATCAAGACATTGTCATCCTTGCTACAGTCACTGTTAAACAAATCAGGCAGTCTCATTTTCCTCCTGTTTGCAATTGCAAAGTCTTTCACAACACTGTCAACATACACATTAATATCTCTGTGAACAGACATTAGGCACATGCTGTAAGCCTTGACTGTCCCATCGTCGACCTGGAAGTAGTCTTCACAATGCCAAGTGTTGAAATAGATCTCTCACACTGGCAGCTGGTCACTGGGAATGTGGCAGCAATTTTCAGTATGACATGAATGTTAGGGTACATTGTCTGACTGCATTGCTGAAGGCAACTGCTATATACAATCAGTCTGTGTATTTGTTTTACTTAAAGTTTCACATCATGCCCAAACCCATTATACAGCCATGTGCAATATACAGTTAAGCGTCGGATTGATCAATTTCCGGTTTAGTATACACACTACCAGCAGGAACAGTCTAAGCGGCTGATCAGTACGGGGGCCCGCAGTAGCGGATTTTGTCTCAACATTACGAATCAAGGAATTTTATAGCCTTGAAAAAAATGTATGAACGGGTCAGCTGGGGGGCCAAGGCCCCCTCGGCTCCCGGTGAATCCGGGCCTGGATACCGTGCATATACCTAGCTTCATCATGGCAATATAAGGCTTAAACAAATGACATAATACTACACACACTCCTGATACCGGACAGATATCTTGCTCCTTCATTACAATATTAGGCTTAGACAAGTGACATGATACTACACACACTATTAATACCGGACAGATGTCTTGTTCCTCATTCCAATATATGTCTTAGACAAGTGACATAATACTACACATACTCCTGATACCGAGCAGCTGTCTTGCTCCTTCATTGCAAGATTAGGTTTAGACAAGTGACATGATACTACACACAATCTTGATACCGGACAGATACCTTGCTCTTTCATTATAATATTAGGCTTAGACAAGTGACATGACACTACACACACTCCTGATACCGGACAGATATCTTGCTCCTTCATTTCAACATTAGGCTTAGACAAGTGAAATGATACTACACTCACTCCTGATACCGGAAAGACATCTTGCTGCTACATTACAATTTTAAGCTTAGACACGTGTCATAAAATTATCACACACTCCTGATTCCGGACAGATACCTTGCTCCTTCATTGCAAGATTAGGCTTAGACAAGTGACATGATACTACACACAATCTTGATACCGGACAGATACCTTGCTCTTTCATTATAATATTAGGCTTAGACAAGTGGCATGACACTACACACACTCCTGATACCGGACAGATATCTTGCTCCTTCATTTCAACATTAGGCTTAGACAAGTGAAATGATACTACACTCACTCCTGATACCGGAAAGACATCTTGCTGCTACATTACAATTTTAAGCTTAGACACGTGTCATAAAATTATCACACACTCCTGATTCCGGACAGATACCTTGTTCCTTCACTACAATATTAGGCTTAGACAAGTGACATGGCACTACACACACTCCTGATACTGGACAATATCTTGCTCCTTCACTACAATATTAGGCTTAGAAAAGTGACTTTGGCCTACACACACTCCTGAACCGGACAGATACCTTGCTCCTTCATTCCAATATTAGGCTTAGACAAGTGACATGATACTACACTCTGTCACTTTATCAATAATCCTGAAAAACTTCAGACTACTGCTTGTTTAATTACCAAAGACCTTGAAAGTTCGAAACGTTATTTATTAGATTTTGTTATTAACCTTTTTGTCTTGAGATTGTCTGTTGTCACTACTTGGCCCCTTTTTATTAGAAAAATATTATAAGTTTTCACAGTTTTTTTTTCTTTTAAAAAAACAAGAGTGCCAGTATTTGCCACTATAAAAACGCCGCCACAAAATACAAAGATCAAGATTATAGAAGCTTCTTATATGTAAAGTAAATAAAATGGCGGTGTCAATATGTCTCCTTTTTCCTCCAGAGAATTACTCACTCAGAAAAATCACTGAACCGGTTAATTCCTGCTTTATGCACTTCTAACCCGTTATAGTTATGGCTTGATCAAGATCAGTTCGGAAACTAAGGATTTTGCGTTCTAAAGTTTTAGTTTAATCATTTTTTTTTTATTGCAACCCATTACATACCAAATACATACCATGTTTACAGAAATTTAAGATTAATTAATAATACAATATTGCATTTATTTGAATTCCCAAAAGGATCGGTCCAAAAGTTATAACAACATTAGCGGTCGGCCCCATCCTAAAAAAAATTAAATTGAATCAAAGTGGACTATTTGAATATATTAGTTTATTCATGTGACTAAACATTTTCTTAATAACTATTAATTACAATTTACACAAAAAGGATAATAAAGAAATTTCAGTGATTAGATCTAATTGAAAAAGGGAGAGAAGGCAGGAGAAAAAATGAAATTCTTAATTCAGGTAACCACTAACAGAAGTTAAATTTTTACTTACCAAGGGTCCAACCACCATTGCCCCAAACAAAATAGGGCCCGGACCAACTACTGATTTCGTCATAGTTTCTGATAGCTGTTAAACCTAATGCCAGCAATGGTCCACCAACTACAATCTGGCAAAAAGCAACTTTCTGGAATGCAGCTACTGCATTGGCCCCGGAGTGCAGCATCTAAAAAAAAAGGAATCAAATTAATTCATAAACTAGGGGTAAAAAATACAAAATGGTTTTATATCAAGGGTGGTATCTTCCAGTAGTAGCATACATGACAGCAGATCTGGCGATTAAGGGGTTTAAATTCCCTGTTGGAAAAAATGTGTAGGAGACCTTGAATAGGCTGGGGGAAAATGGTAGCAGCAATGGAAAATGTCCTTTAACATCGACAAGTATCATATCATGCATATCCACTGACCGTTCCAAAAAAGATTTCAAAAATTGATTTATCCTGAACAATCAAAAGCTTCAGACGTTAATCAAGCCACTTACCTGGGCATAAAAATAACATCAAATTTCTATCCTGGTCAGCAAATATAAATAAAATCAACGTAAAAGCCAGTCAATCATTAGGTTTCCTAAGACGCAATTTCCATTCCGCTAGTCATAAGAAACTAAAAAAGGCTGCATGTAACTCTTTTAGTAAGACTAACACTAGAATATTCTTCATCGCATTTGACTCTTTTATAAAGAAAGATATTTGATTAAATTAGATTCTTACAGAAACGTGCGTCGAGATATTTTACAAATGATTTCAATAAAACACAAGGATCATGACCAACATACTCTCAAAATATCATTGCGGCAATCCCTAGAAAGTAGGCGCACTTACAAATTAGTCATATTTTAGAAATTGGTAAAAAATCGTAGTAGTACTAGACATGAATCAATGTTTTATTTGTGGTTTTAAACATGTTTGTTTCTTAAAGGTACAAAAGATCGGCGAAGATGTTCTGATTTCCTTTTTTTTTTTGTATGGCAACCAAAAATGCTACTCTTAGATTCCACTCTACCTGGTCTTTTCCCCTTTCACCTTGTTCTTATTTTCGGAAAAACTTTCTGATAATTTCTTTTTTGCCCCTTCCGGGTAATTGCAGGTTCTTACTGCATTGCTCACATGTGACAGTTCTGTTGAGGACCTTGGGATTCAGAGGTCACTATTTCAGTTCCTTGGGGTAATTTCTTTGGCACCTAGTTTATGTTCTTCAGAGTGAGAAGGTTGAAAGTAGCAATATCGGCCAGTGGTGTAGGTTTGAGGTGATTTAAGTTTTTTGAAAGCCCTCCGACTAAATAACATAACATAACATTTTATTTTAAAGTGTCGTAA
>CM037785.1:55804095-55854095 GCA_021229015.1 Solen grandis
GGCAACACATGGGCCCTTTGTCCGTCGCGTCGTCGCGTCAACTTTCTTGCCCGGGGAGCATAATAAAAAAAGTATTTGAGGTATCCCCTTTAAACTTAAAAAGGGATAATCACATGGGGGGGAGTGCAGTCACAAAAATGAACTCTCCCCTTTCGTTTTCTGAGTTTTTCCCCCTTTTTTTGTTCTAAATTTTTTTATTTTTGCCGGACCTAACTCAAAAAGTATTTGAGGAATCCCTTGAAACTTAAAACAGGATAGATCATTTTGAGGGGAGTCAGTGCAAAAATATAACTCTTTTTTAATATTTTCTGAGTATTGCCCTTTGTTGATTTCAATTTAATTTTTTGTCTGGGCAACCGAAACGTATTTGAGTGTTTACTTAAATTTAAAAGATCCAATGGTCTGAGGCAGTCACAGAATAAACCCTTTTTCTTTTTTTCCTTTATTTTTTCCCCTTTTGTTGATACTCAGACTTTTTTTTGTCGGAGCATAAACAAAGTATTTGAGGATTACTTTGAAACCTCACGTTGAAAGACTCAGGGAGTGCTTTGTGAAAAAATGATAACTTTTTATTTTTGGGTTTTTCCCCCTTTTTTTTTTTTTGGATTTAATTCTTGTGTGGGAAATTTGAAATTTTTTAAGTGTTCCTTAAACATTTTATAGAAGATCTCTTGGGGTCTAGTGAACACAAGAAGATAACTCAAAAAGAAATGAGACACAAACTTGCAACATTAAAATTAACGTCTAAGTGCTTAATGACGCAAATTTTTTTTAAGTTAATTTTTGAATTCATAGTCATTCTGAAAACTCCTCTGAGAAACTGTATACGAAAGTCCCGGGGAAAATTTTTTCATTTGCACTTTTTAAAATTTTTTTATTTTCCCCCCCCCCAAAAAAAAAAAAAAATAATATATTATTTGGTGGTGGTGTGTTTTGGTGTATTTTACCTCACAAAAATTTTATGTTATCAAATTTGCAAAAGACGTTTCTAAATTTTTTTCATCAAACATTTTTAAAAGCGGCGACAAATTTTCCGGGAGGACCCCACATCATTAATTTTGATTTTGTCCGGACCATAACTCCAAACTAAAAAGCTATTTTAAAATTCATAGTAGATTATCTTGATGAGGGAAGTGCGGCACAAAACCAAACATGCTGTATTTTGAAAGGAGTTATTCCCTTTGTCATTTTTAATCTTTTGTTTTGTCCAGCATAACCCCAAATACAAAAGCGGGGTTTAAATTTCAAAAAGGATTGATCTTGATGAAGGAATGCAGGCATAAAAAAACCAAAATGTAAATTTTTTAAAAGACAGTTTTTGAAAAAAAATAGGGAGGAACCATAAAGACTGCATTTTATTCTCCCGCTACATTTTTTTGGGGGGCAAATTTTTTTTTTCTGTTTTTAAAAGTTGCTCTATGTCTATCTTCTGTCGTCAAAATTTTTATTGTCCAAAACTTTTAAACCCTTTTCCAAAAACTTTAAACCTTACATACTTTATCTTTCACTCACGAAATTTTTAAAAACTGTTCCACACAACAATTCCGGTGTGGGTATTGTCATTTAGTGAAATTTTTTTTTTTGTAGCTTAAACCCAAACCATGTAGAACATTCGTTTTATGTGTCAGTGATACATCCTGTGTCAAAAGGGGGGTGGGGAAAATCACCTCAGGATTTTCATTTTTTATGCACTTCCATTTTTTATGTTTTTTTCTCTTTTGTGAAGGGTTTACGATAAACCAATGTTCACATTTCCCCAATAGCACATAAATAAAATAAAAAAATTGTAAAAGTAAAATTAAACATAAAAACAAGTTGAATACACCCACCCCGTTCAACCTAACCTCCCATAACCCATGGTTTTGGCTCCCCCCCCAAAAAACTATTTTTTTCACAGTTTTTAAAAAAAAAGTTTGTAAAAATTGAACAGGCAGAACAGAACGTTCTTTCTGTTTTTTCAAATAGCCAAATAAAAAGGAAATTACAATGTATAATTGGAAGGGGGGGAACTTAGGATCAACATTTTGTGGGGTTGTTAAGGGATGTCTTAACTTTGACTTTTAATTTATCCGTTTTATTACCAACTTTCAAATTTCTTTCCAAAAACATTCGAATTTCTGAAAAATAAAATTCCCTAAAGATTCTTTAAAAAAATTTTAAACACCTTTTCTTTAAGTTAATTTTTCGTTACAAATTGAACATGCGAAATTAACCTGCCCCCTTTTCATTTTAAAAAATTTCAGTACAAAAACCTTTTTTTTTTAAAAAAAAAAAGAGGTCAGATTAAAATAAAATCAAATAAATTTTTTTAATTTTTAAAAGATAAAAATTCAAACGGGATACATTTTAATTTTTCTCCCCTTTAAAAAAGAGGATTTTTACCCCAAAACACAAGTTTACGGTGTCCTACATTTACGTTTATAAATATACCCTTGAAAAAGAGACACACTTCTAAAAATTTAAGAAATAAAAACCTTTAGTTTTGTTAAACATCTTTTGTTTCCCCACTTTTACTTGCAATGCAATGGACAGTTTCCCCACGATCGACTAAAAAACAGTACAGATTTTGATATAAAATTTTAGATGATCCCTTATAAAAATTAATTTTTTGAATATATTCAAAAAGGGGAAACCAATTTTCGAAAGGGTTTTTTATATTCATTTCCCCCCTAGGAACGATGAATTTTTGGGCGCGTACCGAAAATTTTCAGGCATACTTAAATAGGCTAAACACAGCCAACACGATAAGATATTTTCTCCATATTTTTATCATTTTCATTTATTTCAACAAAAAGGAAATATTTTACAAATAATTTTTTTTTCCTTTTTAAAAAGTGATTAGAAACAATTTTTTATTCAAATTTTATTGATTGAACATCTTAAAATTGTACAGGTATGTTGGTGGAAATCTTTCCCCCAAAGAAATTTTTTTAAAAACCCTCTTTTTCCCCAAAAATAAATTTACCCAGTTTTACTTTCCCAAAACCCAAATTGAGCGAAATTTTTTCCCCCCCCAAAATTTTAAAAGAGGCAGGGATTTTTTCCAAATTTAAGAAGAAAAAACCCTGAATGGGGAATGAGTTTATTACAGAAACCCCATTTACGCATTTTAGACCTTTACCCTTAAAAGGGGGCCCCCATGTGTAAGTAAATGACAAAAAACATAACTAATAAAATTGTCTTTGGCAAAGTTGAATCTTAAAGAGTTGTCCTTGGACCAAAATATAATGGGTTTTTTTGTCAATCTTATTCCCCCAAATTTTTCCCCACCATTTTAGGGGAGGGGGCTAAGGGGAATCACTTTGCCCGTAGGCCATCACCGTGGTGCTCTATAAACCTTACCCCTTAAAATTTTCTTAAAATTGGGGCTCAAATGTTCACCTCACAATGTGAAAACCTGCCGCTGCTCCGGGTCAAGGTCCCTTAAAAGTCAAATTCAATAATTTGTTCCATTTTAAAAAATCCCATCCCCTTAAAGGGATTTTCTTAAAACTTTAAAAGTTCACTAAAAAAGGAATGTCAGACAACCCCCGCTTTGCTTCCGCCAAAGGGGTAAATTCCCCTTTTAAGGCAAAATTCAAAATTTTTGGTCTGCCTGTAAATTTTGCTTTTTGAAGGACTTTTCAAATTTAATCTAAATTTCATTTAAAAAAATTAGAAAATGGCCCTATTTTAAAACGGTGATAAGATGGGGGGGGTATTTGTCCCCTTGACGCCTATTAATTACTATTTGAGAAAATTTTGGGGGAAACTTATACTTGTAATTTTTTTTTTTAAAATTTAAGACACTTCAGTTTTTTTTTCTTTTTTGTTTATAATAGTTACCACAATTTTTTTTCAATTTTTTTTGCCTTAGTTGTCAGGGGTTCCCATTCACGCCCAAATTAGTTTCACGTACAAAAGCTAAAAAACGAAAATAAACAGAATCTAGTCTTCTCTACTGACCGGGGAACTACGAAACCTGGGGTTTTCTTTTTTTTCCTTCATTTGTATATTTACACAAACCAATACCTACACTAGTCGTAGCCTTGTTTTAAAATGGCAAAAAACGAAAATATCCCGGAAAAATTTTTTTGCTCTAAAAATAGCAAATTAGGGAAGAACTCTTGGGGTACGTACGATAAGGTTAGATTTTTTCCGAATTTGTTTACGAAGGCGCTCAAAAATGTCGGGGGAAAAAACAGTCTATGCTGCCGGCCGGGAAAAAATTTTCCCCAGCACCCGCAGCCGTTCAAAAAGTTCAGCAACAAGAAACATCCAAGCGATGTAAAACCATTAAAAAGGGCCAAAAATAAAAAACCCAAAAACTTGTTACATTATTTTCGGGCTTCGTTTCAACGAGAAAAAAACTATAAATTGCTACGACGTAAAAAAAAAAAACAGACTTGTTTTCAAAAACAAAGCATTTTTTTTTTGGAAAACCCCCAATTTTCCAGAACCCCAAACAAAAATTGTGGCTCACAGGGGTTCCATGAACCCCTTGATTAAAAAGGCCCCTGGGAAACTGTGTTTCTGCATCCCGATTCTTTTCCCCGATCAATTTTTCTTTCTTTTGGGAATTTAAAAAATGTCCCAAGTAATAAAGTTTCTCTTTGAATCCTGTTTTGGGGAAAAAGGCAAGGTCATACACAGAGGGAAATTTTTAAAAAAAAAAAGAACATCTTTTTTCCCTTTAAATTTGATGATTTCGGAAATTTTTTATCTTTAACATTTTTTTCTTCGCTATACGTACAGCGTTTAGTGTTAAATAAAATTGAAGTTTGTATAAAATTTTTTTTATATTTTTAAAAAGTATAAGGTGATCAAAAAATTTTGCAATTACGCAAAAAATGCGATTTAAAATTTTTTCCCTTTTTATTCAGTTTTTATCTTTTTCCTTAATTTTTAAAACCCCCCAAATTTTGGGATTTATAATGGTCGCGTACCTGTCAGTCCATTTTCCCTCATCCTCCTAGTTTTAGTGTCAACTCCATAACCCATTTTTTTTGGGATTTGAAAATATTGGCAGAAATGTTTACCGTCATGAAACAATGTGTTGCGTGCGTGCAAACCACACTGAAACTCCAATCAAGTCACATTAAATTAAAGGGGCAAATAGGGGGTTTATTTTTCGTTCCGCCAGAACTCAACACTTGAGGATTTTGAAAGACGGTAAAAAATTTTTACCAAACATAAGACGGTCGCGTGTAATCCCCAGGTCTGTAGCCCAAGGAAAGGGGCACACTTAAGTTCAAAGGTAAAAAGGGGGGAAATTTTTGTATTCGCTCCAAACTCTAACTTTTCCTTTTAAAGGTTTTTTAAAATACGGGCAAAATGTTCATCACCATGAACGATGTGTCACGAATCCCCCGACGTATTTTTAAGATCAGGCCCCCATTAGAGTTTAAATGTAAAAATTTTTTTTTTTTTTGTGCTCCATAAATCGACGTACAGAAATTTTCACCACCATAAGACAATTTGTTGCACACTTTTCAGGGAAGCCCCAAGGGGAAAGGTCACATTTAAATTTTTAAAAGGAATTTTGGTTTTTTTTTTCAGCTGCCCCAAACTTTTCATTCTGTGCATTTTGGAAATTCGGCAGAAATATAGCATTAAAATACAAATGCTTTAACTTTTCGTATTAAATGCAAACTCCCTCAAAAGCAATATATAATTAATTACTGATAATAAATGTTACTGTGTCAGGGATACCTGAGTTCAAAAATCAGCCCCCTTAATTGAATAAAAATATTTAAAAAAGGGTTTTTTTATTTTACAAAATTTTTAAATTGAAAAAGGGTAAGGGTTGGTTGTGGGGGAGGGCCAGCATTATAAATTTTGTATCATAATGATAGCTATACAAAAAATTATGGGCTTCATGAACTCTGGTTCATTTATACAAATGTTTCTTAGCTATTGGGGCATTTTGTACATGCATAATTTTTAGTGATTTCACTGTTAAAATGTCAGGAAAGGTCAAATAAAATTTCTGTAAAATTTTTTTCACAAAACTATAAATATGCAAATTCAGGGGCATTCTTCACATCCTTGAAATATTTTTTTTTAATGTGTGAAAGTTAACATTGATATATAAAAAACAACTTGCAAAAAAACGCGATATTTCCATTTGCAAAATTAACCACTTACACAGTATATAAACACAGGGAAATTGTCAATCTAATTTTTATGAACTTTGTAGATGATACAGATTCAACCCATTTAAATGGGGAATTTTGTGTTAGTGACATGAAGAAGAACTGAAAGGGAAATTATAGACCGTACGTTTTGGTATACCCTTTCTGTTAGAATCTACTCCCTACAAAAACAGTAAAACTTATATATATTTTTTGAAAAAAAACTTTTTAAATTGTTTGGATTTTTAAATTTAAAGAAACATTTTGGGTTTAAGAAGAAAACATGTTAATGGGAGGGTTTTAAAAATTTTGAATTGTTTTGGGGTTTTAAGGGAAAAATTGAGGGGATTTTGAAGGGGAAAAGAAAGAAATTTGAAGGGGGGTAATTGTTGGTTTGAAATTTGTAAAAAGGGGAATGGTTTAAGGTTATATGGGGGAAAAAGGATTTTTATTTTTGTTATTAAGGGGTTTTAAGGAAAGTTGAAATTGAGCCCAATTTTTTTAGGGGAAAATTGGGATATGTGAAAAAAATTAAAGAAATTTAAAAACTAGACCTTAAAAGTCTGCTGAAATGAAAAAAACTTCAAAATTAACAAGTAAATTTAAAAATTGCATTGTTTGGTTTAAATATTTAATTTATTTTAGGATGACTAAAAAGTTTTACATACTAATATTAAATAACTCTGGACACCTCAATCCTAACGATGATATGAGAGAAGATTTTTAATGTAAGCACCGAAAAAGAAGAGACTATACCATTTTCATGTCTTTGGTATGACGCAGCTTGGATCCAACTGTTATATTTAGCAATTTTTAGTCATTAAGGAGACCAGTGTTTTTTATATATTAGCAATTTTTAGTCATTAAGGAGACCAGTGTTATATATTAGCAATTTTTAGTCATTAGGGAGACCAGTGTTATATATCAGCAATTTTGTAGTCATTACGGAGACCAGTGTTATATTTTAGCAATTTTTAGTCATTAGGGAGACCAGTGTTATATATCAGCAATTTTGTAGTCATTACGGAGACCAGTGTTATATTTTAACAATTTTGTAGTCATTAGGGAGACCAGTGTTATATATCAGCAATTTTGTAGTCATTAGGGAGACCATGTTATATATCAGCAATTTTTTAGTCATTAGGGAGACCATGTTATATATCAGCAATTTTGTAGTCATTAGGGAGACCAGTGTTGTATATCAGCAATTTTGTAATCATTAGGGAGACCATGTTATATTTTAGCAATTTTTAGTCATTAGGGAGACCAGTGTTATATATCAGCAATTTTGTAGTCATTAGGGAGACCAGTGTTATATATCAGCAATTTTTAATTATTAGGGAGACCAGTGTTATATATCAGCAATTTTGTAGTCATTAGGGGAAACCCTGTTATATATCACAATTTTGTAAGCATTAGGGAGACCAGTGTTATATATCAGCAATTGTGTAGTCATTAAGGAGACCAGTGTTATATTTCACCTTTTTAGTCATTAGGGAGACCAGTATTATATTTTAGAAATTTTTAGTCATTAGGGAGATTAGTGTTATATTTCAGCAATTTTTATACGCCGCCGGAGGCGGTCGTATATTGGCGTCATCTTCTCCGTCTGTCCGTCCGTCCGTACGTTCGTACATCCGTACGTCCATATCTTGTGAACGCAACTCCTCCTACGTATCTGAATGAATCTTTTCAAAATTTGGTCAATGTCATTACTATAATGGGTAGATGTGCATGAAGTGGCGATTTTCCGGTTCATTGATTTTTACAAGATTTGTGTCCCTTTGAAACTTAGTCTCTGTAGCTGAATGATATTGCAGCCTTGTGAACGCAACTCCTCCTACATTTCTGAATGAATCTTTTCAAAACTTTGTCAGTGTCATTACTATAATGGGTAGATGTGCATGAAGTGGCGATTTTCCGGTTCACTGATTTTTACATGATTTGTGTCCCTTGAAACTTAGTCTCTGTAGCTGTTTGATATTGCAGCCTTGTGAACGTAACTCCTCCTACATTTCTGAATGAATCTTTTCAAAACTTGGTCAATATCATTACTATAATGGTAGATTGCATGAAGTGGTGATTTTCCCGTTCATTGATTTTTTTCAAGGTTTGTTGTACCTTGAAACTTAGTCTCTGTAGCTGATTGATATTGCAGCCTTGGGAACGCAACTACTCCTACATTTCTGACATGAATCTTTTCAAAACTTGGGCAATATCATTACTATAATGGGTAGATATGCACAAAGCGGTGATTTCCGTACATTAATTTTTGCAAGATTTGTGTCCCCTGAAACTTAGTCTTTTTAGCTGATTGATATTTCAGCTTTGGGAATGCAATTTCTTGTATGTTTCTGACCTAATCTTTTCAAAACTTGGGCAATGTCATTACTATACTGGGTAGATATGCACAAAGCAGGGCTTTGATGTTCATCAATATTTGCAATAGTTATGCCTTTCTAAACATGGTCCCCTTTAAAACACAAACTCAAGTTCTAAACAGTAAAAGTGCATAAGGCAAGGATTTTCTGGTACAGTGATTTTTGCAAGAGTTATGGGGAGAAAGAAAAAAGGATTCAAATTGATACTGCTATTTGACCTACTGTCATATTGGAAGCATTTTTAGGGTTCTATCTCTGTTCAGCTAAATTAATTGGTCTTACAGACTTCATTATGAGGTTATGCTTACAGAAATGTTAAAAGCAATAATTAAAAGACCCCTCTTGGTCTTTATATTTTGTGGCGGCGTATATTGTGGCATCACTGGCACTCTTGTTATATGCTGCCGGAGGCGGTCGTATATTGTCGTCATCTTCTCCGTCTGTCCGTCCGTACGTCTATATCTTGTGAACGCAACTCCTCCTTTGTTTCTAAAAGAATTTTTTCAAAACTTAGTCAATGTCATTACTTTAATGTATAGATGTGCATGAAGTGGCGATTTTCCAGTTCATTGATTTTTACAAGATTTTTGTCCTTTGAAAATTAGTCTCTGTAGCTGATTGATATTGCAGCCTTGTGAACGCAACTCCTCCTACATTTCTGAATTAATCTTTTTAAAACTTGGTCAATGTCATTACTATAATGGGTAGATGTGCATGAAGTGGCGATTTTCCGGTTCATTGATTTTTACAAGATTTGTGTCCTTTGAAACTTTACTTAGTCTCTGTAGCTGATTGGTATTGCAGTGGTATTCTGGTACAGTGATTTGGCAAGATTATGCGGAGAAAGAAAAGAGGATTCATATTGATACTGCTATTTGACCTTCTTTCATATTGGGGGCATTTTTAGGGTTCTATCTCTGTTCAGCTAAATTAATTTGTCTTACAGGCTTCATTATGAGCTTATGCTTACAGAAATGTTAAAAGCAATAATTAAAAGGCCCCTCTTGGTCTTTTTATTTTGTGGCGGCGTATATTGTGGCATCACTGGCACTCTTGTTAAGTCATTAGGGAGACCAGTGTTATATTTCACCTTTTTTAGTTCACCATAGCACGAAGTGCTTAAGGTGAGCTATTAGGATCCTTGAATGTCCGTTGTCCATTGTCCGTCCGTCATCCACAATTGTTTGTTTGCATTCTAGCATCTTCAATTCTTAAGCAATCATCTTCAAACTATGACATTATACCAATAATCATCAAACGACACAAGTGTTCCGAGGAAAACCCATCTAGTTTTATGCCCCCACCACTTTGGGGACATATAGATTTGCCCTTGCCCGTCCCGCTGTCCATAATTAGACCGGTTTGTGTCGCGAGTAACTCCCAAAGTATAACTGCTATGGCCATGAAACTTTCTAAGAATAGTTGTCAGCATATGAACTTGCACACTTACGTATTTGACGCAAATTCATTAGATATCAGCAGAGTTATGCCCCCTGATTAAGCAAAAAAATATCAGTGTATCGACTTTTGTCACGTGTAACTCCGAAAGTATAACTGCTTGAGCCATGAAACTAAGAATAGGTATCAGAATGTGAATTTATGCACCTGGATACTTTGATGCAAATCTATTGGAGTTTAGCAGAGTTATGGCCCCTGATTAAGCGAAAATAACATTTTTATACTTATGTGGCATTGAACACCAAAAGTAAAACTTCTGCTCCCATGAAACTTTCTAAAACATTTGTCATCATGTGAATTTACGCACCTGATAATTTGTTGCAGATAACCCTAAAACAAGGTTAATGACCCCCAACTTTTGTTTGCTTAAAATGTTTCTGTTATCATATTCTAATACCATGCAAAATTTAAATTCTATTATACAGTTTTTATTCTGCTACATGCAATATGTAACCCTAGCATATGCCTTTAAATGTTGAACTAAACTTTGATATCAGTTGACCTAGATTTTAACCTTGTGCCTACGTTTTATGTAAAATCATCAATATTATCTAGTTGTGTCATTTAGAACCCCAAAGACAGGAGCGATCTAGGGCCATCATTGCCCTCTTGTTAGTTAACTGATTGGGTCTCAAATTTAAGACCAACTCTCTTATAAGACCACTTTTTCCATGTCCCAAAGTGTCTTAATAGCAAGACAACAGTAATTGTTTAAGAAATGTCAATAAAATATTGTTGAGAAATTTAAATAAATAAATTTGTTAATCTGCCTAGTTTGAAAGACAATTAGCCCTCTATTTATTTAATCTTTACTTGGTACATGTGAAAGTCATGAAATTGCTTGAAATAATTTCTTGTTCTCTCAAGCTTTTTAATTTCTCATTAGTTGTATAATTTGTGTAAAAAAACATATTTCAGAAGCCTCAAAGATACAGTGTGTATTGCAAGAGACTGATGGCTAATTGCAAGTTAAAAAGACACATATTAAGGAAACACAAAACAGAGAAGGAAGTAAAAAATATTCTCAAGCAACCGTCCAGCGTCCAAAATAGCTTTTTTGATGCAAAAAGGCGTGATGGAATTTATGAATACAACACATCAATGATAGCAAAGGGGAAGAAGCAGAGATGAGGGAGAGGAGATCAAAATATGAAGACAATCTACGTTTTTGCATGGAATGCAAAGGATTCTTTCAAGTAAATACTTCTCCAAACATAAATGCTTAAGTAAAAAGTCTTTAGCTGTAAAACCAAAGTTACTACAGTCAGTCTGTAATGACAAAATGGATAAAGATGTTGAGTTTAATGATATTCTTAACAGATTCAGAGATGGTGTTGTTGGAGATCTTTGTCGCTGAAACAAAACTTTAAGACTGATAGGGTATAGACACTTTATTCTTCGCCGACACGAAGAAGGAAAACAGGATGAAGTTTGAAAAGTAGTGATGGCAGAAATGAGGGAACTTGCTAAATTATTTATGACATTTCAGTCATTATGTGGTGAACATGTCACTGTGGAGGACATGTTTAGTAGACAGTACCTGCAAGATCTTGTTCAAATTATTAAAATGTTAGTGTTTAATGAGTTAACAGGAACAGAAAAACATGGACAGAAGCTTTTTATTGATGCTGTTATTTTGAGAGCCATCAAAACTCTTCTTGGATATTTTAGTGAGACAATGCAAGATGAATAATGAAAAGAACTAAAGCACTTTGTAACAGCATACAAACATAAATCTACAGAATTGTATCTCTGTGCAAGACAGACATGTGTTAAAAGTTCACTTGAAAAAGCCAGAAAACCTTCCAGTTTACCAGATGAAAAGGCAGTCCAACAGTTGAAACTATATATTGAATCCGAATTGAAGTCATTAGTTGAGACTTATGAAATTAAAAAGTACTCCTTGTTAAGAAGTCTGGTTGTAGCTCATTTAACTTTGTATAATTCAAGCGTGGCGAAGAGGCAGCACGCATGTTGAAGAGTGAGTGCAAGAATGCTGTCAAAGGTGTGTGGTTACCTGAAATCAGATAGGGAAGATTAGTGACCCAGCTGAGAAACATTTAGTTGGAAAATACAAACTTGCATATTTGAAGGGAAAAGGAAAAAAATATGTGCCTGTGCTGGTTCCCATTGATCTTGTTGATGCCATTAACATTCTTTACAGAGATAGGGATGAATTTAGTGTGAAAGAGGACAATATCTTCCTTTTTGCAACAAAAGATGGTTCTCTCATTGTTCAGGATAGCATCAGTATCAGATGTTTGCAAAATGGCAGGAGTCAATATCCATGTAAATGAAACAAAAATGCGACACAGACTTTCCACTATGTTTGCAAGTTTAGACATGACTGCAGAGCAGCAGAGAATATTTTAAGATCAAAGGGGTCATGAACTTAGCACAAACAAGGAGAATTATCAGTGTCCTCAAGGCATTCAGGCTGTTTGTGTGATGGGGAAAATGCTGAACTCCAGTAACTCAAATAACCAAGGTATATATTGAACTGTATATTTTAGAAAACTAAATATTATAATTTACACCAGTTAGATTTACTTGTATCAAAAGTTTGCAACAAACATTTTTGACAAAATGGATTATTACATGAAAAGAGATTTTGTGACTTTTTAGCTCATCTGAGCTCGTGGTAAGCTTTTCTGATCGCCTTTTGTACGTCGTCCGTGCGTCCGTTGTCAACAATTTCCTTAAACAACATCTCCTTCTAAACTACTTACTGGATTTTGATAAAACTTCACAGGAATGTTCATTATGGAGCTCTTTACCAAAGTTGTTAAAAATATTTTGATTGGTCAAAACTCCAGGTCACAGGAGCTAAGAATAGATTTTGAAAATGAAAATTTAAAAAAATCTTCTTCTCCAAAACCACAAGTCCTAGCCTTTTGATTTTTGGTATGTAGCATGATCTTATGATTCTCTTTACCCCAGGGGTCACTTGATTTAACATAGGCTAATATAGGAAAAATTTTCTTCTCAGAAACTACAAGGCCTGCGGTTTAGATATTTGGTGTGCAGCATCGTCTAGTGGATCACAACCAAGTTTGTTCAAATCATGGCCCTGGGGTCAAATTTGGCCCCGCCAAGGGGTCATTTTTACATAGGCTATATAAAAAAAAATAAAAATCTTCTTCTCAGAAACCACAAGGCCTGGAGTTTAGATATTTGGTATGTAGCATTGTCTAGTGGGTCTCTACCAAATTTGTACAAATCATGACCTTTGGGTCAAATTTGGCCCCGCCAAGGGTCACCTGATTTTACATAGGCTTATATAAAAAAAAAATGAAAAATCTTCTTCTCAGAAACCACAAGGCCTGGAGTTTAGATATTTGGTATGTAGCATTGTCTTGTGGGTCTCTACCAAATTTGTACAAATCATGACCTTTGGGTCAAATTTGGCCCGCCATAGGGGTCACCTGATTTTACATAGGCGAATATTAAAAATCTTCTCAGAAACCACAAGGCATAGAGTTAAGATATTTGGTTTGTAGCATTGTCTTATAGACCTCTACAAAGTTTGTTCAAATCATGACCCTGAGGTCAAAATTGGCTCTGCCCCAGGGGTCACTTGATTCTACATAGCCTAATGATACCAGGTGAGCGATCCAGGGCCATCATGGCCATCTTGTTAGTGAATCTATGATTTTATTTTATTTTTAAGATCATTAATTGACTTGACTATTTGAGTTTACCGTCGTATATTTCAGTCATATAGCGACGTCCAGCTAATTACAGGTGGAGGAAGACCCCAAATGCACGGAGGTATCCGGGTAGAACCATTGACCTACCGCAATCCAGCTGGAATGCTTCCTCACATGAAAATCCGAATGACCCTACCGGGATTCAAACCCATGCGATGATGGGCTGTCTTTGATTTATTCATTTAGTTAATTTTTAAATTATGCTAATATATGATCTAATTGGATTGAATGGATTTGATAATCTGAGCATGAGGGGCCTCCGTGGCCGAGAGGGTAAAGTCACAGACTTTAACACTCACTCAGCTCCTCACGGCATGGGTTCGAGTCCTGGCAAGGTCATTCTGATTTTCATGTGAGGAAGTCTTCCAGCTGGCTTGCGGTAGGTGGTTCTACCCGGGTTTCTCTGTGCATTCTGGGTCTTCCTCCACCTGTAATTAGCTGGACGTCGCTATATGACTGAAATACTGTTGAAGCGACAGTAAACTCAAAAAGTCATTTGGGCATGCATTTGCATGCTTTCACTACACTTAACATACTTTAAAGAAATAACAATGTCCGTTTGTTTTCTTTGTACTATAACAAGTTAAGATACCAAATTAATTTTTACTCATTTTCTAAGGTACATAATATGAAGAAGCTTCAATCAAGTGAGTTTTATTATACAACTGGGGATATCAATTAAACAAATTTGCATTTGAAATGATTTTGTGTCTAAGTTAATGTATAGATTCAGTGGGTCTTATAATAGTATATGGAATGAAACCTACTATTAATGTATCAAAACCCTTGACTTTTTCATTTCTATAAAATAATGAATATGATCAAAATCTCAACAATTGATGTTATTTGTACCGATACTTTTTTGAGTAATGTTAGGGGAAGGCAGCAACTATTCTAATAATATTTATTAAAGGAAGAAATTATCTATTTCCAAGCATCAGAACTTTATCAGTAAAGTTGATATTTAGTTTGATATTAACGTCCAAAAATAGCTGGCCTTAAGAAAAAAAATCTGCACATTTTATTTGATGTCCATTGAATAGTATAATATTTTCTGGTCGAAAATATTTGGCATATTTCACAATTTCAGCCGATATGCATGTTCTGGTTTTCAGAACTTTATGCTAAAGGAATTCCTTTTTGGTTGGACTGCTAGTATAGTACTGTAAAACTAGATTTAGAAAGCACATTTATTTAGTGCCCTGTAAATATTGAAAGAGTGCCTCAGAACATTCATCAAAGTAACTTTGCATGATCGTAGAAGATGATAACAAAAACATTTTAACCAAAAAGAATTGGGGGTTCACCCAGCCGTTTTCAAGTTATCTCACCTTGAATTTGATTTTTTTGTTATAATAGGTCATTTCAAGGATAGATAAAGACAAGTCTAATAAACATTATTTTTATTTGTACGGGGGGGGGGGGGGGGGGGGGGGGGGGGGGGGGGGGGGGGGGGGTTTACTGGATTCAGCTTGTCTGTCTGGCCGGCCGGTCGTCTGTCTGTCGGTTTTTGTCCGGACTGTAACTCAAAAAGTATAAAAGGCATCAAGATGAAAATTTATATGTGGATAGATCTCATTGAGGGGGAGTACAGTGACCAAGAACCATAACTCTCTGATGCGTAATTTTGGAGTTATTGCCCTTTGTAAATTTTCATACTTAATTGTGTCGCCTGCATAGCATGGCAGACACATAGGGATCACTTTGTCCGTCGTCGTCGTCGTCGGCGTCGTCGTCGTCGGCGTCGTCGGCGTCACACTTTCTTGTCCGGAGCATAACTCGAAAAGTATTTGAGGTATCACCTTGAAACTTAAAACATGGATAGATCACATTGAGGTGGAGTGCAGTGCACAAGAATGATAACTCTGACTTTCGTATTTTCTGAGTTATTACCCTTTGTTGATTCTGAGATTTTATTTTTGTCCGGACCATAACTCGAAAAGTATTTGAGGTATCACCTTGAAACTTAAAATATGGATAGATCACATTGAGGTGGAGTGCAGTGCACAAGAATGATAACTCTGACTTTCGTATTTTCTGAGTTATTACCCTTTGTTGATTCTGAGATTTTATTTTTGTCCGGACCATAACTCAAAAAGTATTTGAGGTTACTTAAACTTAAATGATAGATCCATTGAGGGAGTGCAGTCACAAAATGATAACCATGACTTTCATATTTTCTGAGTTATTGCCCTTTGTTGATTTTCAGTCTTAATTTTTGTCCAGGGCATAACTCAAAAAGTATTTGAGGTGCTGACTTAAAACTTTATAGATAGATAGATCTCATTGAAGAGGAGTGCAGTTCACATAAATGATAACTCTCACTTTCTTTTCTCCTGAGTTATTGTCCTTTGTTGATTCTCAGTCTTTATTTTTGTCAGGAGCATAACATAAAAAGTATTTGAGATATTGCTTTGAAACTTCATAGATGGAAAGATCTCATGGATTTGTAGTGCAGTGCATAAGAATGATAACTCTGTTTTATTTTCTGAGTTATTTCCCTTTGTTGATTTTCAGACTTAATTTTTGTCTGGGGCATAACTCGTAAAGTATTTGAAGTGTTGCCTTAAACATTTATAGTAGATAGATCTCATTGGTCTGAGTGCAGTACACAAGAATGATAACTCAATAATGATAATGATGACTACAAACTTGCAACATATATATAATTAACGTCATAAGTGCTTAATGACGTCATAATTTTTCTTACAGTTAATGTTTTGAATTCATAGTCATTCTGACACTCCTCTGATGAAGACTGTATAGTCGAAAGTGCTCGGGAAAATTATTACATATTGCACTGTTTGAATATTTTATTCCCCCCCCCCCCCCCCCCCCCCCCCAAAAAAAATTATATATATATATATGTGTGTGTGTGTGATTTGGTGTTATTTTGTACCTCACAAAATAGATTATGCTTTATCAATAATTTGTCAAAAGATCGATTTTCTAGTCAATTCTTTCATCAAACATGCTTAAATGCAGGCGACACAAGTGTTCCGAGGAACACCCACATCTAGTTTTTGTCCTGGCCGTAACTCAAAATGTATAAAAGATATCAAGATGAAACTTCATATGTAGATAGATCTTATTGAGGGGGCGTGCAGTGACCAAGAACCATAACTCTCTGTTGCGTAATTTTGGAGTTATTGCTCTTTGTTAATTTTCATACTTAATTTTTGTCTGGGCCGTACCTCAAAAAGTATAAAAGGCATCAAGATGAAACTTCATGTGTGGATAGATCTCATTAAGGGGGCGTGCAGTGACTAAGAACCATAACTCTCTGACACGCAATTTAGGAGTTATTGCCCTTTGTAAATTTTCATACTTAACTCAAAAAGTATAAAAGGCATCAACAGTAAAAGTAATGCAGCTGTACAATATGTTACAGTGTAGTGTAATGATCGACCGGAACAGTACAGCGTAAAAATGGACCTGAACAGTACAGTGTAATGATGGAGCTGAACAATACTTAGTGGGCCTTCATCCAAATAAATTAATGTATGTGTTAATATTATTTATTTTCCTTGTTGAGCCGGTACATTTACATGTCTCTGACCTACATGTCATTTGTATTGAAATCTCTGTTACAAAGCCACATGCGGGGGGTATTTGCGCCATTACAATGGCAGTTCTAGTTTAATTTTTGGTCAAAACACAAATTTAATGGAGTTCCATTAAATATTTGTGTTCCCTTTTTTCAGGTTAAGTAAAGAGGCTGCAGATTCTTTAAAAATAGGCTCTTTTTTTTTTTTTTTTTTTTTTTGAAAATAAAAAAAAAATTGCATAGGTGTAATTAAAGAAGATAAAATATCTCTTTACAAAACTAAAAATTGAGCTTGGTGACCCAGTTTGTTTTGCTTAACCCTTTCCCTCATAGAGGACACCATGAAAAGATCTATGCGAACAGCATAAAACCAGATCAGCCTGTGAGTAACTCGCAGGCAGATCAGGTTAAATGCTGTTCGCTGCTCCTCAGTGGTCTGGAAATGAGGATTTTGTAATTAAATTTGGTAAGGTTTAACTGTGATTTTCTGCAGATCAGGCTTTATGTGGTACCTATTGAGTGCGTCAAAATGAGTATATGAGGGAAAGGGTTAAACTGTTTCTGTTACCATATTCTAAGATAATGCAAAATTTAAATTAATTCTACTTCAGTTTTTCTTCTGCGTGTCTGTATATTTGTAACTGTAGCATGTGCCTTTAATATCAATGGAAATTTTGTAAGAATGATGGTTTAAGTGTTCTTAAATTAATGAAATAATCATGCAAGGAAATTTAAAAATAAGCATTATTTTTGGAAGTTATGTGATTGTGTAAGTTTTTCGCTACATCATAAAGATATATTATGAATGTAAAATATTTGGTTTTAAAAATATTGATCAGAATTCGCTTAAATTTTTTGACATAATATATATGGTATTAGGCAATATGATTACATTTGTGTTAGGGTTTCCTGTTATGTTTGTTACTACTTGAATATATATAGTAATTCTTTAAAGTTTACAAGATTTTATTATTCACATTACATATAAATATTATAATCCTCGTATGTGGCTATCCTACTCACCTTGGTGTTTGCGTAACACATTGGTTAATGTTTTGTATGCACCTCCTAGCTTCAACTTATATCAAACCAAATTTCGTCTTTGAGATTTTTATTGGAGGTCATTTTCCAAGGCCCATAACTCTAGCATGGATTATGACTGAATTATAGTCTTTTGTGAACTTAAAAATTCCTGGTTTTGCATGCAGCAACAATCTTTAAAAAAAAACTGAAGATATTGACTTTAACTTTAAACATGTCTTCAGGAGCTATCCAAGGCCCGTAGCTCTGACATGGAATTTGAGTGATTAATGGCCCTTTGTGAACTTAGAAAAGTCCTGGTTAAAGTTTTACATGTATTATCAATCTTAAAAACTACTAAATACACTACTACTTGATACAAGTCTGGAGCTCGCTATCCAAGGCCAATAACTCTCAAATGAATTTTGACTGGCAAATGGGTCTTAATGAAGTTTCTGGGTCACTATCCAAGACTTATAATTGTTTTATGTATTTTGAATGAAATTTTCCTCTTTGTTAATTACTACATTAACCAGGCTCTTGTTTTACTATCAAGCACTGAGAATAGTTGAGTGCATTGTCGTACTGAAAGCTCTTACATATCAGTTTCTACACATGGACAAGAAACTATTATAACTTGTATAAATCAATAGAAATTTTACAGCATATAAAAATTCATCATCACAATTACAAAAACTCTATGTGATAGTCATAACTAGGTTATATTGAATATTTATTATAGTAACAAGTTGTGTTAAAACAATGCTTGTAAGCATGTGTATTTATGTATGTTATTATCAGGACACATTAATTTGAAAGAAAATGTAATAAATGATAATGAGCATCAATGGTCTTTGTTATCTGAATTTCATACATGATTTCAAAAATATTCTGCAGCACTTTTGGGCTGAAAAAAATAAGGTGGAGGTGTTCTAGTGACCAAATATGGCTTTATATAGCCGGCATTACACACAGCCCCTCACTGCGTGGGTTCGAATCCCGGCAGGGTCATTTGGATTTTCATGTGTGGAAGCCTTCCAGCTGGCTTGCAGTAGGTCGGTGGTTCTACCCGGGTTCCTCTGTGTATTCTGGTCTCCCTCCACCTGTATCTAGCTGGAAGTCGCTATATGACTGAAATACTGTCGCAGCGACGGTAAACTCAAAAAGTCAAGTCAGAAGTGACTACATTGAATACTGCTGTCTATCACTATATGTAAAATGCATGCCCTTTTCTTTTTTGACCGATAAAAATGTTTGTTGTTTACATTTGGAGTACTGTATTATGGAAAACCGGCGTGCCATGCTTTATGCGAAATGCATATTGTGAAAAGGCTGGTCCATCATGCGAATTGCTAAATGGAAAATGCGGGTTGTTAAATGCGAATTGCTAAAATACGAAATGATGAATTGTTATTGGAAAATGATGAAAATTACTTATTGCTTATTACTGAATGTCATTTGTGAAATAATGGTAGCAATAAATGAACGGAAAACCCAGGGAATCTATATATAGAATTCCTACTTACTCATTTAGTGACACTGTGTCAATATACGTTGAATATAGAGTAGAATTATAAAAAAAAGCATGCGATCGGCCTTATCAGTTTGGTATTCTTATCGCCTTAAGTCACAGACAATGCTCAAGCATCTTGATTAAATGAACCATGGTAGTTTAGTTTTATGAGCTTTGAGAAAATATATTGATATAAGATAAATTAATATAAAATGTAAACTTGACATAATAATTAAAGTGGTGAAAAATGAGCAGACACATGCTGTGGACAATTGGCTGTATAGAATCTACGAGTTTTTGTTTGCTTTGTTTGTCGGTCACAACACTTACACATTTACTACATTTCACTACAGTTTAAAACGGTCAAGTGGTAAAGAAAATAACGCCAAGTTTCGATGAGGCGTTTCTTTATCTCTTCAGTAAATATTATTGAAGTTTGTTTGGGCAATCCGCAAGCATTCTGCAAAATAAAAATGAACTATATTTCTGCAATATACAGGTGAAATCCTCAAGGAATCCATACCTGCGATATATAAAAGAACAAATTAAATTTTACGAGGCCATTCCCCAAGTATACCACATCCGCGAAATATATGGAGTAAAGTATACCTGCCGCGATCCTCAAACATCTCACAGCAGCAAAATATATATGAAAATAAAGCATAGTTTGGTATAATAAACATAGATCGAAAATGGGAGCGACATCTAATATATGAAAAACGTATGTACATTGTAATATATCGAAAAACAACAACAACAACAAAAAAACATGCTATATTTTTTATCTTTTTCAGAATATATGAATAGCAAAGAGAGTGTTTACAGTGAATGTTTTGATAGAAATCCACAGGAATCTGAATCCAGTATAACAATTGCAAATATGAAAATGATATGTTGCTGAAGTTTGATAGTGCAATCCGCAAGCATTCTGTAAAATGAAAAGTCTTCAAGGAATCCATAACGTCGATATTTATGAGAACAAAGTATATTTTACTGGGGCATTCCTCAAGCATACAACAGTCTGGAAATATATGAAAAGAAGTATAACGGCGGCGAACCTCGAGCATCTCCAAGCAGCAAAATACATAAAAAGTAAAGCATAATTTGGTATAAAAGACAGAGGGGAAACGTCGACGACATCTCATATGTAAGGAAAAAGCGGACGGTATGTAATATATCAGAAAAAAGCAAGCGCTTTACTTTTTATCATAATTTTGTTAAATACCGTAATGAATATTTGCCTATATTTTATCAGCGAGTAAAATATGGGCGAGACATTTGATGCGTAGTATTTAAATTATTCGCATCCAAACGAAAATCAGTATCTAATTAGATATTGATAATAAAGTGTTATGTTTATTCGAATACCGTGCACTTTTCTCTTATGTTACAATATTCATATTGTCTGCGTTTTCATCTTATTCATAACGCCCGCGTTTCCTTCTATGCTCATATCATCTGCTTTTTCATTTCACATAATAAAATTATCATCTGATTTATTAAATAAGATTTCAGGTAATACTTATATTTTCATTCTTAAGAAAATTAATATATCATGAACATATGAACAAAAATACAGCGTCCGTTTTTTCCTTATGATGTTATATACCATCCGCTTATATTTTCTTTATATGTTACATATCATCCGCATTTTCTCTTCTTTGTCTATAGTGTCAGCGCTTTGCGTTAGATGTATTATAGATATATCTTTATTATTCATAATATCTATAGAAAATATAGATATTATGAAAATATGATTAAAAAAACACAGCTACCGCTTTTTCCTTATAATGTTACATATGGTACGCGTTTTCCCTCTATGTCTTTATCATGCACGTATTTTATATGCACATCTATTGTGTCAGTTTTTTTTTCTCTAGCGTGTCTCTTTATTTTTCGTGATATTAATACATGATGAAAAAAATCACAGCCTCTGCATCGTTCCTATATATGTAAATTCTTTGTATGTTACATGTCGTTATTTTAAAAATAAAGGGATGCTTGAGGATTGCCTCGGATAAAAATACCAAAATATACTTTATTTTCAGAATTTCACTGCTTTTTAATTTTCTAATATACGTTATTTTCATATTTCGCGGCTGTGAGGTGCTTGAAGATTGCCCCAATTAATTTTACAAAAGTATGCTTTTTTTAAAATGTACATGTATTTTTATTTGCTGCGAATAAGGATTGCCGCATTTACACTTTATTTTCATATATTTCGAGGCTGTGGTCATCGTCGATACCCCGTCTGACATATTTCGTTTCACTTCATGACATCCTATAGATGATCTATCGATCGGCCGTGGGTATTCGACGATGTGCCCCAGAAATATACCTAAATAAATACACTTTCTTTTCATAGAGATCCCGGTTTCCCCCTGCACGTTTCTTGAGAGTTCAGATGATAAGAATACCAAATGATAAGGCCGATGAACGGTATTCAGTATTGTATATACATTACTGTTACTAAGTAAAGCTGTGATTTTAAGAATTTTCAGTGACCGATATAGAGATAATTCTTTTTATTTATATTTTTTCGACCTAGGGTCCTAAGCATATAACAGTCAAATCAATATTAAAAAGAAAGAAGGGGGACTTTATGCTTATTTTAAGCCGTCCATTTAAACATTTTGTATTAATTTTTTTTTACTAGAGATAATTCTACACATTTTACGACGTATGATGACACCGGGTCACTTAGTGTGTGAGGATTGAATCTGGGAGCCTCTTGAGGATTGAAAAAAGGGTTTCCCATTAATTTATAACTACAATTATTTCACAAAGAGAATTCAGTGATAAGCAAATAATAATAAGCATCATTTATAATTTCGTATTTAGCAATTTGCATTTAGCATTTCGTATTTAGCAATTCGCATTTAGGATTGGGCATAAAGCATGGCGCGTATGCAACGGGGTAACAAATATATAGCGGTCCCCCTAAAGTATGCAACGGGGTAACAAATATATAGCGGTTCCTCTAAAGTATGAAACAGGGTAACAAATATATAGCAGCCCCCCTAAAGTAGGCAACGGGGTAACAAATATATAGCCCCCCCCCCTTGGGTAACAAATATATAGCGGCCCCCCTAATGTATGCAACGGGATAACAAATATATAGCGGCCCCCAAAAGGGAAAAAAAAGTAAAGGGGTAACAAATATATACGGTCCCCCTAAAGTATGCAACGGGTTAACAAATATATAGCGGTCCACCTAAAGTATGCAATACAGTTAACAAATATTAAGGGGACCAAAATCGATGTATATTTTTTGTTATCAGTTTGTTGATAAAATCCGAATAAGATGATGATAAATGTTGCTAAACTTTGAGAAAAATGTTATCACATTATATCTTGACTTACAAATAAAACAGTTTGTATATGTCCCCCTAATGCCTATATTAGGATGCGGTCTCCCTAATGCCCGAAGCAGGATTATATATATATATATATATATATATTATCAGGCATTTCCAACAGAAGCAGTAACGTACAAGATGGCGGGTTTTGCTTACAAAATGGAGGATAAAAGACGCAGTTCTGATTCACAGCCATAGAACTTATTGTTAATTTTGATTTATCTTTAACCGTTTATTTTATTTTTATTTTTTTTGGTTGTTGTTGTCTCTTTCCTTAGAGCTGAACGGCTGTCAAATATACATGGTGTTTCATAATATATGATACACTTTCTCTAATAAGGCATATATCAATATACTTTTTAGATCGAAATGACCAAGTGACTTTACCATTTTACATGTAACTTCAAATACAGGAAAACGTTGACGTCATGACGCCGTGCATGATGTCATTAAAATTAATGTTGTTATTTTTTCAAGGTTGTGCCATCTATTGAAACGTGCAAGGAGATTATGAATTATATTATAAAAGAGGATCTGTATTTTTTGTAACCATAATGATGAGAAACTTTATCCTGGAGACCGGACAGTAAGCAAATTGCAAGTAAATAGAGTAGTGAAAGAGGGCGCAGCGTATCCGATTACGGATCCGAAGGTTGTGGGTTCGAAACCCGTTGGAGGCAAGAACACTTCTTGACCTTCCCGGGCGCAAAGTACTGGTCCAATCCAGGAACCGTCGTGAGGGATTAGTATAAGTTGTAAGAACTTGTTTTCCAATCGACGTAAAATAAATAAGTTTAAAAAAGTGAAAAATAGCGTATAACTACACGACATAGTCACTCGAGCTCCGCCCTCGTGACTATATCGTGTAGTTAAAGGCAACTATGAACTAACCTTTACTTATATGACAGAAATACTGTCACAACAATAGTTTACTTAAGCTCAATATTTAAACCGTGTCTTTGTTTTCATAAAAGTCAAACCACTTACGATGAAAGGTACACTTCAGTTGACAGTTCCCCGAGTCACATCTTCCCGGGGGAAGACATCGGTAGTTTTGCTCACAATCCTAGAGAAAAAAAAACGCACACGTTTATAACTTTCTATATTCCAGATTAATATTAGTCGTGTGTTTTCGGAATCAACAGGTGTTACTTGCCAATAGACGGGAACGAGGCTCTGTCGTGATTTCCCCCATGAGCTGATGTTCAAGGCTAACTTATATATAAAATATATCATTTTTCCGAAAACACTTTGTAATTAGGGCGAATATAAACTTATTTTATTTTACATGTATTGAGATACAAGTTCTTACAACGTGAACTAATCCCTCTCGACGGTTCCTGGGTTGGACCATTTTTTTTTTTTTTTTTTTTTTTTTTATGAATAAAATAAATGAATAGATCGATTTAGATTTATACAAAGTAACAGTACGTGAAGTTTAAGTATAGGTTTATGTTTGTTATCGAGGGTTTAACAAATTAAACCGCTCAAGGTCGGCGCAGCCGAGCGAGCGGTTTAACTTGTTAAACCCTCGATAACAAACATTAACCTACTTAATGTATGGAATTATGTTTTGATGTTACTATCCAAGTCCACCTCTACACGTATGCGCACAAAGATTGGTCGTATATGTATACTAGGTTACCCTTAACGAGTTAAACCGATCGAAAATATTGAAAAATACTGCAATCTCATTGGTCAGAATATATTTCCATACATTAAATACATTCTTACACTACAAGACTGAAGTATACCATATTGATTCTGATTTTTTTTTCAACGTCTTTTTCTTCTTTTAATTTTGTTTTGTTTCTTATCTCAAACAGCTTAAACCGAAGGTTAAGCACATAGTCGCACGTTGTAAAAACATTTTAAACGTCGTTTTCATAATAATCCAGTCAAATTAGCTCATAAGTAACCACAACCTCAAACAAATTGCAACAGAAATAAAGTAATCACTGTTGTGAAGTACAAGTCTTCCTACACCACAGAAAAAAAGTCCTCAAAAAAATTCGGAGTATAAATTTACTAAATTCTCTCTGACATTCACTACCTATAATAGTGATTGATAAAACTGTAAAAAAATGACTGAAATGGAATTAGAGCGAGTTTACAGCTTAAAATGCACCTTTTTTGTCTGTTTATGCATCAATAACTGCCATATTTAATGAAAATACTTGAATAAATATAATCATTTGAATAAAATAGCATGTTATGTATATTTTTAAATGAAATCTGAAATTTTGGTGTCTGTTTACCCCACCCATTCATAACCAATAGATGACAAAAAAAAAATCATTATTATTATTTGATTTATTTCTATTATTATTATTTTGTATTCATTAATATGTACAAATGGCAAATGTAAGAGCATGTTTTATATACATAATTATGTTAACTTTTTTCTGTAAAACCTTATTGAACACCCTAAATGAGATAACATACATAAGGCAATGAGAAAAATAATGTCTTTTTAGATTCAGTAATAAGCATAAAATATTTGGAAACAATATTAAAATAGATATCATCCTCTCTTCTTCATCATCACCAATCATCATCATCATCAATCATCATCAATCATCACTATCATCATAAATATTCAGTCACCTTACACAGAAATATATAGTAAGAAATACATATATATATATATATATTATTTGTAATACATATATCATATTCACTTTAGTGATTGAAATGACAGAATAAGCATATTTGAATACTTTAACACAGGTATAGGACATTAAATATACCAATAATGAATTCATATGTAATTTATGTACATTACCTAAACAACGATATTGTTTCATTTAAACACGAATTCAAATATTGCCATAGAAAATAGTTTTACACATTACTCGTCAATCTCATTTTCTGCCATCTCCTCAAAGATTTCGCCTCTATTACTACAGCTCAATCCACGACACTCGCCACATGCTGTTGTACAGCAAAGTCCATGTTTCCTACAGGAACATCGCTTCGTATCACAGTTTTGTCTGCAACAACAGCGTATCATCTTCAGAAGCCGTTCGGGTGCTGCTTGAAGAGAGGTCTTCAGAGGGACCAGTTTGTCACCATTCATCATCCAACCCCAGTCTGTCGGTGAAATGTCTCGTCCAAGCCATGTCTGGACCTGGTGATATACTCTGTAGCTATGGTACTTAGCTGCGTTTGACGTAGGAGGAAGAGACTGTATCAACACAACACTTTTCTTGGTTTGCACTTTGTGGAGAAACTTATAGTATCTTAACAGGTCTAAATCCTGGCAATCCGCTCCACCATACAAACTTGAGATGACTGAAATACCAGCTAGTTCAACTTCATCATGTAAAGAGTCATTGAGAAATACTCTTGCTTTGTCTCGGAATTTTTTATCACTCACAATTTTCTTCAGTGTGACACCTTTACCAACTCCATACAATCTAGACGTGGTATCACAGCCTGTAAAGGCGTGAATAAACACTAGCAATTTGCGAACGTCTTCTCCAAGCAACTGAATGGTTTTCTGTAAGTCCCAGACCTTTTTTCCTTTAAAGGATGCTTTTGAATCAGAAGTGAAGTATATGTTGTTTCCATCTGGTTTTCCGTAAAAGCAGAGTAGCACAAGTAGATCTGTGTCTTCTCCAATAACAACTACCTGGGAGTGTTCTGCTGCACGTGTAGCTGTTTTCACGATCAGAAGATCAGCATCAGACTCAGCATGGTATGTATGACATCCAGATTGGGATAGATGTACTGACAACATGTTTATGAAGTTTTGTTTGTTTCCTGTGTTGGACAGAAATAACTCTTTTTTACTTTTGAAAAGAGTGCTTTCTTCAAATAAGACTTTTGAACCAGTTATACTTTTTGTCCTTCGTTCGTGGGCTTGATCCTTTGTTGTTGTCCGTCCACTATATCCATCAAATACAACTATTGCATATCCGTAATGTTTGTGTACAAGTTGGACGTAACTTTGACATATTTCCTGAAAAGTATTCCCATGCTTCCAAGGAACCCTGTGTAGTAATGACCCGCCATCCAGCACATATGTCAAATTCTCAGTGAGTATTTCTCCTCCACAATCCCCGAGTCCCATATTGCATTGGCCAGGGATGGTTTTTGCGCTTCTCGCATCAAGCCTGATGTATCAAACAAGGATGCTGGTACTGCACTCAGTTCATATTTGAAGACATCAAATGGATTATCTAATGATGCATCTGATACAGCAATTAATCTCTGAAAGAGGAGCTGTGGATCCACGTGAATTTCTTCGTCTCCTACCTTCAATGCGTTCTTTGTGCCTAGTGTAACAGCTTTACTTGATCTTTTGAAAGAGTGTGAAATGACAGTTTTGCCTTCCATTTCCCTAAGAATGTCTTCGCCTATACTCTTTGCAGTGTCCACATTAACATTCCCTTCTGCTACTGTGCCAGTTACAATATTCATGAGCTCTGATTCATCAGAGAAAGGACTTCTTTGTTTTAAAAATGTCACAAAAGTGTCAGTGTCCTTGGTATCTCGAGCAACCATACTTATTTGAGTGTCTTTGTGTTGATCACTTGTCTCATATCTCTGCCCTGTGTATTCTTGGATAGCATTGTTGACATCAGAGCAAGCAGGCATTGAGAAAAGCCACTGAATTCTCTGCATCTCGGACATCCCTCGACCTCTGGTCATCCCCCTGTACTTTTCACACTGCGCATGAGTGCTTGTTCGATGACCAAGTCGGTTGAGAGTCCGGCCCAGAATCGATCTGATCTTCTTATCACGTGGTGACCATTCATAAATAAGTCATAAACATCCCTGTGAGTTGTCTGAAGGGATTCCATCTGTTGAAGGTACACCCATCCGGATTTCAAGTACAAGTGATGACCAGCAGCTGCAAAGTATGGCAGCATCTCTTTCATGGTCATCAAGTGAAGTTCCCAGTGGCCAGTTCTTTCAGCTTTAATGAATCTCTTCATTATAGAAATCATGTTCATATACTGAAGCCATAGTTGCGCAGTCCTGTTTGAGCCTAATGATGCCTTTACTGCTGAGTACCTTGCAGATATATCTTGCAACGAAACATTTCCTGACAGAGTTTCAACACTCACTTCCTTTGTGTAAACATCCTTCAGCAATATCTTCAATTTCTCAACTACTTCGATTTCATGAATCATCTCTGGTGTCTCTAAATCACTAGAAACACTGTTGCCTTCACCCCGAGTAGCTAAAGGAAAAGCCTTTTCAACAAGAAGGGTATTGAGTGCGCTATCTACAAGAATATGTGCTCTGACAGCCCTAGAAACTGCTTTTCCACTCATTATATGAGCCACAGTGTTTGGAGCATAAACAGTTTCTATCAACTCTTGCAAGCCTGTGTTCTGCATCAGGTGTCCTATGCAGCCAAGAAAGCTCATCTGGGTATGGAAACCACCTAACCTTACAACCATAGGTTTGAGGTTACTGTTTTCTGGTTCATTCATTACCATTTGTACTGCCTTCCAATACAGTGGTTGATCAAATGTGACTATTGGCAAGACCGAGAGTGTTTTCGCTTGTGTAGCTACAAAGTCAAGTGTAGAGTAAATACACGTCAAATCACTTGGGTTCAGGTCGATCATTGGAAGAAACTGAACAGTTGATTTCCCGGGATGGTGCCCAGTATGCACTGTTTGCATAAAACCTGACCAGCTAGGACACTGTATTTTCAATGGTCTCGAAATGTTCACCAACTGCTCCAGATTTTCTGTTTGGTCAATAACATCATTCACCCCATTAAGTCTTAGAAACGTTAGAGCATCAAAGTTGTTGAAACATGTTCTGTAAATTGTGACGTTAATCTTGCCGACTAACAGAAGATCTTCAGGGGTTGCTGAAATTCTTGGAATGACTCTGCTGCATTTGATTCCTGGTGTTATGGTGGCTATTATACCCATGCCATGGAATGTATTATGGCCGTCAACTGTAGCAAGGTTGTGATCTACATTATCAGCAACAAATTGGATTGTTTGGTCCTGTAGATTTTTTCCAATTTCCAGATTCCAGTTGGAAGCAGCAGCAGTTTCATATTTCTGAACTTCTGAATAAGAAAGGCTGAATCCTAAACTGTTCAGTGTGTCAACCACAAACTTTGACCCAAAGTGGTGATGCATTTGGACACCAAGTCCAAGCTGTAACGGTAGAATGGCCCCTCTAGGTATGGCGTTTTGTACAATGCTCTGTCCTATTGCAACAACCTTTGTCTCTGCATTCTTGCTTGTAATCAATTGTTCAAGAAACAGCATTAAACTTGATGGAACATATTTTTTGTTAATCTCAGCGGTCATCATTTCATCTGTGCTAGGATAGATTTCTTTGGAAAAGTTCATGTTTTTAATGTCATTCATGATAAGCTTTGCTGCTGTTTTGATGACTGCATCTTTCTCACTTTCAGTATTGGCCGTTTTGGACGTACGGTGAAATGAATGTAATATGGAATCAGCAGTTCCTTTAAATGTTATCACATTAGCTTTCCCATTAAGTTCAGATATGACAATCTCACAACCAAAATAGTCAACTAATTTCTTTTTCATGTACACCGGACTGTACGCCTCATCTTCACAAAGTTCTGTCATTTTTTTAACAAGATCAGATATTGTCACTTGGTCATTAACATGGTCTTCTAAATAGTCCATGACCTGTTTGAAGGCTGTATCAGTACTTTGGTTTGATGGTCTACCTTTCTTGTGTGTTTGTGTCTCCATAGGGCGGTACTGAATTGGAATAGTACGACCTGTTCTGAAGTTTATACTGCACTTTTGATGATACCTTGCTTCAACAGCTGGTAGGTCCCGAGCATATTCCAGGCGTCCAAGCACGTTTTCACCCCATTCATCACCTCTAGACTTGCAATATTCTCTTACACTGCTTTGAAAATCAAAAGTTCGAACCGGAAATACATCGTTTCCCCTTTTGTTTGTTGAAGTTTTGGCAATGGTTCCACAAAACAGGCAGTTCTTCATGAAGTCGAATTTGTTGTCATCAGCCCGTCTTGTCCACTGTAACCGGCTAAAGGTGTTTTCTGTCTTCTGTGGAGTCCTATCATTGTTTGGATGACAGTACTGTCGTCTACATTCTTTGTGGACAAACTGACCAGGTTTCACAGCTAAACTGTCGCCTGAAAAAAAATGTTTATACAATGTAGTCTATGTAGCCATCTTGTATACATACAAGTTATAGTTTGTAGTGCAGATTGTTACATATTCACTGGTCCTTTAGGATCATTACATATACTTTTAATATAAATGTGTGTTTGCTCCTACAACTCTTAATTAAACTATATGTATATAATTTGTCATAATGTTATTTATACAGACACCAACAAACCAAACAACTCAACGATAGTGGGTATCGGTTGTGATACAGTAACTCATACTCTCTCTCTCTCTCTCTCTCTCTCTCTATTTAAATAAGTTATTGCAGATAAACTTTGAACCAATAATAGTCTAAAAAAATGTTTAATAATATATTTATACTAAGTACACCTACCCTTTTTATCACTTGTTTCAATTAGGCCTTTACATCCCTTTTCTCCTAACTTCGACAGCTCTGCTTGGTCATTTGATGTCTTACATATCACACACGAAGCACTGTTTGGGCTGAAAAAATAACAACATATTCAATTGCCAGTATAATAAGTCTTTATACCTACAAACAAATATATTTTGGCGAGTTTTTATTATTTCGTAAAACTCAATACATTTAAAAATATGTCCGCAATGGCCTTCCGTAGATTATAAAATTTGGCAGCATTTCGACGGATAAAGACGATTCTTACAAATAATTTTTAAAAATCATTAAAAAAGTCTGCATTTTATTGCGTTACTTTAGTAAGCTACATAAAATATATGTTTATGTGGTTTTCGTACGTTTTGATTGACAACGGCAAACCATCGAATGTAAACAAGTCGCGAAAACTGGTTATAACTCTTTTGTTGATATATACAATAATTTAAGAACCCATGGAAGTGGCATTCTATCTGTAAATACATTTTTAATAATTTTTGCAATATCAAATACTTTAAAATACCTTACCTGCTTATTGTAGCGTCTTCTAGTTCCATGTTATTTTATCGTTTGAAACATTTTGTATCCTTCGCGCGTGCGAAAGTTTATGCGTGACGTCACATACTATAAGCGAAACTGCGGTATGGTGTAGCGGTAGGGTATTTCTGGTATTTATAATAAAGTTTAGATTTTAGGCTTTTTTTTACAAGCTTATAACACGCAATTTTTTGAGGACTTTTTGTATGTGGTTTGGGATATTGTTGTCTGTCAATACATCGCAGAAATGTTTCTGTTGCAATTTGTTTGACCTTAAATTTTACTTTGATTGGACTATAACAGGCAATGAAAAAAAGCTCGATGAACTGCAGTTATTATTCAGCTGACGTCATAATAGAGATCATGTCGTTGTTTGATGACGTCAATTTGTTTGTACTTTACTTGATTAAGTGTTCATCGGGAAAAGATTTTTATCTATGATTTTATTTTCCCTTTTGTTTATTGAGGTGAGATTTGTTTGGAGGGGAGGGGGATTTAAAATGATTTTAGTGCAGCTGTTCCTTTAAACTATTACGTACGAGTAAATCTACAGCGACGTCTAACGTGACTGTTAAAAAAAGTTTCATATTTATCATGTTATTTTTGTTGGTGAATATTAAATGTAAATATAATGATAGAACCGCAAACTTTGATTGTTCATTGGACGATTGGGTCTTGAATAGCGACTTCACCGATCACTTTGTACTGTGCAATTGTAGTTCATACACCATCACAATGTGCAGTTCAATCCTGATTAATGATTCATGCCTACCTTATCTGTGTCACACCTTTCTCCATTTGCCTCAGTATTTACATTCTCCGGAGGAGAGGCTTCAATGACCAACAGGAGTGCAAACACCTGAAACAAGTTTGCACAATATAAATGTTACATGTTACTCAATCAGACTGGCTTGTCGTTCGGCGCCTATCCCTCAACATGTAGGAGGTCATTGGTTCGATCCCAGGCATAAATATGAACAATGGATATTGGCAAGCATCGGCATATTTTGCTTGTTTGGCGCTTTGTTCCAGGACTTATCGACCCAGTGTAGCGGTAATGTGATTCGGTGTGGAATCATACCACTCGTCTACGTCGGTGTGTTATCGCTGCCCAAAAATGATTGAAATACTGTCAGTGGGACATTCGGTATGATGGTAAGGATGTAATACAGAGCCCTGAGAGCAGAAGAAAAATTAAACAGGAATACAAGAACGTGTAGAACTTGAAATGATGCCAGGAAAACTATCGCAATTTCGAAAACCGAAATTCAGATTAGTATATAATAATTTTAAATGTTAAAAGGGCCGTATCAAACATGACATAATAAATCGTACACCTAATAATATATAGAGCGCATAGGGAGTACACAATTCTGCTAAACTACAAAATTTGATTTCTTGATGTGCATATGCATGGAAATGATCGCACATTAAATGCGTATAACATGCTATCAAACAACAATGTAGTGGAGTGAAAATGTAGAAAAGGAATATATATACAGTTAAACCTGTTTTTAGCGGTCAGTCAAGGAAACGAGAGAAAGTGGCCGCATAACAGATGTGTACGCTAAATGAAGTTTAAATATATAAAAAAATGCTACATTTTGGTAATATCAAAAATGACCTCTCAAAGGTTGACCGCTAGTATAGATTGAACTGTATGTCTAAATAAAAGATAATATTAATTGTTTACTATAGCTGAAATATAAAACACCAGGCAATGCATTAACTTTATTCATCACGTAAGTTAACTTTTACATGTATAAAATAGTAAACAAAAAGAATTGTAATACAAAGTATTACAGTGGGCCAACAAACAAAGCGGACATGTAAATATTTTGAGGATATAACTCGCAAATGTATATTTCCATTTGTGAGATAAATTGTTTTTTTAAAAGATTTATGCTTTGAAGTTGATTTAGCAATCAACTTAACATTTCTTTCGCACATTCAAACTTAAAATCGGAAAAAAACACTTCAATTAATATATATATATATATCTCAAAGGTAAACAATCATTATATAAACAAAAACCATAAACATCCATGTTGAAACAAAAATGAACTTAAAATGTACAGGCAGGCAAATTATAAAGTTTTAGTTCGCTAACATTACATAAGCCGTCTTGATTTTTCTAAATAACGTACATGTACAATCATGCTTAAAGGACCATTAAATAAAGTTGAACAGAGAGATTAAAAGGGGAAGGGGGATGACTGCTAGAAATAGGATAAAAGCAACACAAAAACAGTGATTTGTGTTAAACTATTCAAGCTTTTAAAAGATAAATTTAGGAGCTGTAAATGTGCTATAGCCAGTTTAAAAAAAAGAAAGAAATAATAATGATACAGAAATTAAGGTAAGTGGGAAACGAACTCGTAACCTCTACAAAGGTATTCCAACATGCTACCAATGGCGCCACGGAGGCACTGTTTAGCGCTGGTCGTTAATTTCGTTAATTTCTTTTTTTTACATTGCAACACACGCATCATATTTCTCGATCGAAATGTTAGCTTTACAATTGGATTGTCTATTTATGTTTAAATAGGAAGATTAAATTGTTGATATGCACCCTGGTGATAAAAGGGAAATGAGGGTCATAAAAACAGACGGTTTGCTGTGCCAACTTCCCCCGCATAAAAAAGGCCTGAATGTTCGTATTTGACTTAAGCGTATGGATATTCAAATACAAAACTAAAACCATTTATATCCAACATTTCTTTAACATTACTAATCCAGTTTCTTTTCCCATTTATCAGTGGTTTTGTCTTTTAAAAACAGACTTATTGATAATTTTAAATAGGGTTGGGTACATGACAAGGAAACAAATGATGTTTTAAGTCTGTATAATGCTATAAAATTAAATGTACAGTATGAAAAATATTTAGATGTACTTCCTTATAACCTACGATTTTATATTTCAAGAATTAGAATTTCAGCCCATTCACTGAAAATACATACTGGAAGATATGGAGCAAATTATTTACCAAGAAATGAAAGGCGTTGTGTTTTTTTATAATTCAAATGATTTGGAAGATGAATATCATTTTGTTCTAATATGTCCTTGTTATAGTACACAGAAATATATATCAAATTGTATTATTATAATAAACAAAGCATATTCAAATTTACTCAACTTTTGCAAAGAAAAATAAAAAAGGATTGTATAATTTAGCAAAATATCTTAGAGAATCTTTAACTCATAGGAATTCATTGATTGTTGATTAGGAAATATTCATTATAGCTCATCCTCACTATCAGTCGAAATATTATTTGTTTATTATTCATATAACATAGTAGTTTTCATTATTTTTTCTTAATTTCTTTGTATGGTGTGTTCACGTGACTTGATGTTCAATTTATATATACAATTTATATGCATGATGATATGACTATGTACTGTTTTAGTATATGTCAAATAAAATTCTTTTCTGTTCTGCTCTATAATGATACACAGTTGTTGTTTTTTTTTTTTGTTGTTTTTTTTGTTGTTTTTTTAATAAATCATTCTTATCATTTGAATCAAAAATAAAAATATAAAATTTTCGGTGGCTTGATAAGAAATAAAAATAAGAAATAAAAAATCCCGTAGTTCTTTTGCATAAAAAAAACAGCGAATATATAGAAGTGCCATCGATTGTAACAAATATTTACAGTCATTTCAAGGCAAATGAAATGTAGAAACAATGTTTATATAATTTTGAAATGATTGTCTTGCGCTGTAAAATTGTACAATACTCAAAGGAAAATAATCCGGCTATATGCCATTTTGCAATGAAATTCTTAGGCAGATAAAGTATATAAAATGACTCACCAAAACTATGAAATAGTTGATCTTCATTTTCTTTCTGTATCTTTTCTTCGAAGACTTAGATCAAAGACATACGACGTTGTAGAGCCAGCGACGAACGACGGATTCTGACGCAAAATGCGAGCCTTATATTGATGTAATCTGTTACGCTGGCTGCACATCACGTGGGTATCACGTGATCTAGTAGGGGTGTAACAAGTATATCCCCGCCCCGAGGGTTTGTCGAAAATGTTGAACGTAAGCATTTATTTAAAGCCAGATACATAATTATTTGTTTGTCGGAGCTTTGTACAGTTTATCATTGGTTAAACCAATATACATATTCATTTTAGGCGGTTTTGCGTCAAGCTCATTAATTTAGTGGAGTGTGACTTATCATAATTTATCAGTAGAGATGACTTCTTGTTGGTTTGTTCTAGTGTTTAAATTAACTATACTGAAAAGGGGACTTACATGAAACATTAATAAAAGTGTTGAGTTGAATCAAAAAAATAAATGAAAGTTAGTCAATAAAATTAGCGCGTTGGTTCTGTTGTTAACCGTGAGGGACGTACAACTAATAACTGGTGGAGAAAAACTCCTGAGTGCACAGAGGCACACGGGTAGATCAAATTACCTACCGTAAACCATCTACAAGGAATATCCTTGTGATTGGACCGAAACTCAAACCCACAACATTTAGGGACAATCCATAATGTGCTGAGACGATGTACATTGTTCAAGTCTGAATAAAGTATAAGCTCCATTTTGTGTTAAGAATTTAGTCAATGACGTGGTCACATACAAAATTATTATTCATGTATATGCACCGAAAAATGGTAAAATCCGAGACTGAATCAACAATACATAAGCTGACACTATTTCATTGTAAAATATGAGAGACAATATGTATATTGTGATCCGGGCTGGCAGAGGCTGGGTGGATAGATTGTCCTCACTGTAAAAAGGGTAAGATGTCCAGCCTGGACACACCAGGGCCTTTAATAGTTTAATGGTATCGGTCCCCTGATTGGCGCTGAGCATACTGTAGAATCATTAATTTTCTGAGGGGACTAATTTTCGTCTATTTCGTGGACGGCTTTATCTACAAATATATATCTCAACGAAGACTGTTAATCTACCAAACCTCACATTTTCGGATCTTAAATCCACGAATATATACATGCCAACGAAATCCACTTTATTGTAAAATAAACAAAATATTATGTCATCGAATATTAATGATTGTATAGTAAAAGTGAATGAGTACTGGTTGACCTTATATCAGTATAATGCCACTTGGTGTGGTATCATGCCACTTGGTGTGGTATCATGCCACTTGGTGTGGTATCGTGCCACTTGGTGTGGTATCATGCCACATGGTGTGGTTTCATGCCACTTGGTGCGGTATCATGTCGCTTTGGTGTGGTATCATGCCACTTGGTGTGGTATCATGCCACATGTCTACGGCGTGATGTTGCAGTTTGGTAGCACTATATTTGTCTATTTGTCTCATGACGGACTTGAAGCTCAGCATATACCCAAACAACAAATATTTATCAAGGTTGGTTCCGACGATAATATAGACTGTATTACGATCATTTTTGTAAATATTTGTAAATTATCTTACACCTACTGATTGTTTTTTGTTTGTTTGTTTTTTTGTATCGTAGGTTTCACGTTATAATGACAGTTGTTCAGTCATTTGGAGACTATGTCTACATGAGACAGGTATAGTGCTGACACACTGCAATATCGCATGATACCACACACAATATGGCATGATACCACACCCAGTCACATTATCCTGACGCTGGGCCTGTCAATTTCCGGAATATACCAGCATACAAGTGTCAAGCAGGGAGCTACCATTTAGCTGGTCTTGTCTGAATGGTTAAAATCCAAAATTACCCCCCCCCCCCCAAAAAAAAAGATACAATACCCTAAAAAATCTTAAAAAATATTAAGTAGTCTCACTGTAAATACTGCTTTGTCGTCATCAACAACAACAATAGGAGTGTAATAACATTTTACCGGATAATTTCCTACTTGTGAGGTGTAATGAGCGGAGAAAGTCTCATAATTCATGATCCCATAAAGATAAAGTTAATGTCTAAAATACATAAACACATTGCAATATCATTACATATCTATGAAACTCGGCTGTGTGCAACAAAATAAAACCGTGTGCAACCGTGTAAACAACAACTTTTTCTTTAACCGATCATGAAAAAGTGTCAATGGGTGCATACATTATGTATGAAAGTCAACATCTATTGAAGAGAATTAAAGAAACAGATTAAGGGATGATGATGATGATGATGATGATGATGATGATGAAATTGATTCTAATGATGATTCTGTTGGTGGTGGTGATGATAATGATGATGATGATGATGATGATGATACTGATGATGATGATGATGATGATGATGATACTGATTCTGATGATGATGATGATGATGATGATACTGATTCTGATGATGATGATGATGATGATGATTGATGATGATGATGATGATTCAGGTCATGATGATGATGATGATTTTAATGATGATTCTGGTCATGATGATGATGATGATGATTCTGGTGACATATCACCAAGTGTAAACGACATATATCTACATTTAAAGAAACTTAACGAAAGGGATATAATTCCTGAACAAAATGATACAGATACAAGTTATACAGAAGAAAATATAAATGAAGAAATAAATATGGAACAAGAAATTGAAGTTGCAGTCAACAAATTGAATAACAACAAGGCAAACGGTTATGATAAAATATTGAATGGACATATACAATCTTCAAACGATAAAATGAAAAATGTGTACATAAAGCTATTCAATTTTGTACTGGACTCCGGAGTTATACCTGAATCATGGACGATAGGCATAATAAATCCGATTAAAAAATAAGAGTGATCCCAAACTTCCAGAAAATTATAGACCTTTCACTTTATTAAGTTGTCTTGGGAAATAATTAACGTCTGTCATTAATAATAGGATAAAACATTATCTTGAAAATAACAATCTTTAAACTAATGTCAGTCAGGTTTCCGACCAGGATTCTCAACAATTGATAATATGTTTATTTTACAGACTTTGATTGAAATTTTGAGAACTAGTAACAAAAAACTTTTTTGTGCATTTATATATTTAAAACAAGCACTTGATACCGTATGGAGAGATGGTTTATGGAAAAAGCTACACAACACTAATACTAACAGTAAATGCTTAAAGCTTATTAAAAATACGCATGCAAATATCAAATCATGTATCGCATCAAAGAAAACAATGTCAAGCTTTTTTCGTAGTGATATCGGAGTCAGGCAAGGAGAAAATCTTTCGCTCATACTGTTCGCTGTTTTTCTTAATGACATTGAGGATTTTTTCGAAAAAAACAATTTACTAAAAGTTATAGAAATAAACGAACATTTGCAACAAGAAGCTAATTTATATCTAAAGCTTTATGTATTATTATATGCAGATGACACTGTTATGTTGTCCGATAATGAGAATGATTTCTAAATCGCTTTAGACAGGTATGCCCAATACTGTGATACGTGGAAGCTAACAGTTAATTCTGAAAAATCTTAAGTTGTTGTTTGTTCGAAAGGGCGAAAATCGGATGTATAACTTTAAATATGAAGCTCGAAGTATTCAGTGTGTCTCAGAATTCAAATATTTATGTATATTATTTAGTAGAACTGGTTCATTTTTGAAAGCTAAAAAACATATTGCTGAACAAGCAACGCGTGCCATGTACAGTTTAATACGTAATTCAAATAAAACAGAATTGCCAATAAACATTCGAATAGACCTTTTTAATAAAGCGATCGAACCAATTTTATTATATGGGACAGAAATCATAGAATCGGGAAATTTAGACATTTTTGAAAGGGTTCAGCTCACAAATACCTCAAATATATAAATAAACTGAAAAAAGACAAAACTAATTATATAATTTACGGGGAAACTGGATGCACCCCATTATATGAAATCATTGAAAGTAGGATTGTTTCATACTGGTCTAAGGTCTCTTCTTTTGACGTAAACAATAACAAATTAACAAATATAATGTATAAGAAACAATAGTTTTGACTGAGAATCTTAAGAAAAAATATTTTCCTTGGCTGTATTCAGTAAATAATATTTTTGTCAAATGTGGGTTGATACATATTTGGGATAGTCATCTTCCCCTTAATTCAAAATGCTTAAACTTATCTGTCAAACAAAAACTTCATGATCTATTTATCACTGAATGATATGCAGATATTCAAACATCTAGTAAAAGCATTAATTATAGAATTTTAGAACTAAATTTGATTTCGAAAAATATCTATTGAATACAAATACTCATTTATCACATTTCATGTTAAGATTCAGGACAAGGAATCACAAATTACCAGTTGAAACAGGAACTTGGTCAAATATTCCTTTATGTGAAAGGTACTGCAACAATTGCAATAATAATCAGATAGGAGATGAATTTCATTATTTATTTATCTGCGAAAATTTCAAACAGGAAAGAAGAAAATACATTAAACCATATTATTCAAAAAGACCAAACACACGTAAGTATTCTGAGTTAATGAACACAACCAATAAAATAGAATTCAAAAATCTTTCTAAATTCGTCTAAATAATAATTAAATAAAGCGTTATGAACTTGTTTTTATTTTACAACTTTATGTGATATATGTTATATGCATTAAAACATAAATTATCTTTAAAAGTATGGTTATGAGTATATTTGTATCTGCTATATTTATATGGGAAATGTAAATTGGAAAATATGTAATTTGATGTGTGAATTATTTAAGAGGATTGTGTGTACATAAGGGCGTATGGGTATGAAAGCATATTTGATATTATTTACCTATACATGTCCAAATTATACGAGAATACCATGATTGACATTTATATGTATAATCATCATAAAAGTAGGTGTATTTATCATCAATATTGATATAATCATGTGTAATATCAACATTTATTGAAATAATTATGTGTGAATATATAACTATTATAGGTGCATGGATACATAAACCAACTAAAAGGTTTTCTACGTGATAGCTTTCCTGCTAAATACTATAGTATGCAAATTAATTAACGAGCGCGCGTTATGATGATTCTGGTCATGATGATGATGATGGATTCTGGTCATGATGATTCTGGTCATGATGATGGTGATGATTCTGGTCATGGTGATTCTGGTCATTATGATGATGATTCTGGTCATGATGATGATGATGATGATGATGATGATGATACTGATGATGGTCATGATGATTCTGGTGATGATGATTCTGGTGATGATGATGATGATGATTCTGGTCATGATGATTCTGGTAATGGTGATTCTGGTCATGATGATTCTAGTCATGATGATTCTGGTCATGATGATGATGATGATTCTGGTCATGGTGATTCTGGTCATGATGATTCTAGTAATGATGATGATGATAATGAAACTGATGATGATGATGATGATGATGATGATCCTGGTCATGATCATTCTGGTCATGGTGATTCTGGTCATATGATGATGATGATGACGATTGAAGATACTATAATGATGTGAGAATAATGTGTAGCCAGACCAAGATTTCAGCCTTGTACCCCTTGTTTAAAGGGCGATTGTTCTACTGGCTAAGTTATTGGACTGCTTACAACCGTCTATGACTGATAAGTGTTACCTTTTGGCACAACATAAGTTAGTTTACAGAAACAAATTGTTGGTGACTGGAAGGTTTTATAAAGTTTTACTGCGGTAAAATATTAAACATTGTAAAAGAAAATCTTAAGTTTGTGTATTTTTTTTCCAAAAGTAATTTAATATACAGCAAGAAACAAGGAATGCATAGAAAATTTGTTTTCAAGATGCTTTCGATTCATATACCATTTAAGTACTGCAGTTAAAGGCAAAATGAAAATCTCTGCATTATCAAAATATACACAAGAACAATAGTCACGTGATCCAGCTTTTAAAGCAAAATCTCCAAGAATTCAGCGAAAAGTGAGTAAGTACAAAAAGATTAATGAAGTCAGAAAGGGGGGCATAATTACATGTATGTCAAATATAGATGATGGTCATAAATATGTTTAAGTTTCAAAGCATTACCTCAAAGGGTTAAGTGAAAAAACGAGGTGGTGCGAAAACTTAAACTAAGATTCTTAAACAAGAGGACCAAGATGGCCCTGAAGTCGCTTACCTGAAAAACTGCCTTCATTGCCCGCACAAGTTACCAAATTATAACATAGTTGTACTGAATAAATAATCCATGAGATTATTTCAGTTCCACAAACCAAACAGTACCTGTGGTCAAAATTTGAAGTCAAACTTGACTGAGAGATTATGGCTTTAAACATTGTCGATGAAAAGATTCTAGAGTGTAAACTGTGAGATCTGGCATTTTTATTAATAAAAGGGCCATAAACTCCTTACCTAATTATCCAATATCAGCCATAGTCAAACTTGGCCTTGAGAGTATGGCTATTAACATTATTATGTAGTTTGCAAATGATTATGCTAGATACTAGAGTGCAAAGTGGAATCTAGCAATTTTTATTTTTAAAAAGGCCATAACTCCTGTCAAAAATGGCCGATATCATGAAATTTGAAGATGATTACTAAAGAAATGAAGATGCTAGAGTGCAAAGTGAAAATCTGGCATTTTTTTTAATATAAAAAGGGGCATAAATCTTGACCTAATTGGCCGATATCAGCCATAATTGAACTTCACCGTAAGAATATGGCTATAAACAATAACATAAAGTTTGAAGATGATTAAGAAATGAAGATGCTAGAGTGCAGACAAAATGATCTAGAATGACAGTCTCCCATATTTTCTCTTCAATAAGCAAATCTATAGGGTCAAAACATTTCTTTCAGAGTTTGTTCATACATTTCAGAGCATGAGATTAAATACCATTTGCTATAAGAACATTTTTGAAAAATATTTTAATCACTAGGTCAATAAGTACAGGAGTTTTAGACTTTCTTAATTTTTAGTTAATAGAATTTTTTAGTTGAAGTGTTGTGAATCCATGCAAGGAGACTTTCACCTATGTAAGTCAAAAAAGCCTCTCCAAATGCAAAGTCTTTATCTTGGTATGACATTCAACACAGTGTTCAGTTGGGTAGTAAACATATGCATCAAATTTTCCACCAGTCACAGTTTTTGTCATGGTTTAGTCAAAATTATACTGCATATTGCCAAGCCCCTGATGAAATGATCCATTGGTTGCTTGATACGTTGTTAACTGCTGCTGAGGTGAACAGAATGTTGAATTTTGGCTTGAAAACTGGATACAGCTGCGCCTGGCCTTTCTTTAGTGCTTATGTATTGCCAGTGTCCAATTTACCAGATTTTCCTCAGCCACTCCTATTTTCTAGTTATTGCAAGCTAAAAAAAGTCGAAAAATGATGACAGTTAGTTTTATAATTTTAAATACACAGTGTATGAACATCATTTATAGATTTGCTTTGGAATTTAAACACATAAATAAGATAGAGAGTCCAGATATGCTGGATTCGCATACTGCATATTTCTCACAATAGGGGATAAAGATGTGTATGCCGTAGATGCTACTGCCCGGGTAGCTCGATCGGTCGGTAGAGCTTTCGCTCTGTAAGCATAAAAAGACCCTGGGTTCGAGTCTCGGTTAGGCTGCACATTTTCTCACCCTGTGACATAAGGCGCCCAACGTGGGACTGTGACATAGGTGCCAGGTCTGTCATATTACACATGCACATGGTTTTATTTACTGATACCCAATAACTCCTAGAATTCAGGGACAAATTCTTAAATGAAGGGGGATAATGTACTAATTACTCACAATAGGGTAGAAAGATGCGTATGTTGCCAGGAAGCTCAGTCGGTAGAGCATTTGCCTAAAAAAATGCACCGGGTTCGAGTCACGGTCAGGCTGCACATCTTTCTCACCCCATAACATTATATAGGTGTAAATAAAAACAAAATGTATTGCAATAAAGCATTAAAATGTATTTCATTGCGGAAATTGTTTTCCTTTTTTTTTTACTTATCATATACATCATTTTTCCATAAATTAATCATACTTTGAACCACGAAGCTACATTAGGTATTCACATCTCTGTCAAAACACAAAGCTGTAGATATTTAAAATGAATTTAAACCAAAGAATGAAGAATTTACTTGAACTCCCCCATCCCCAATTTAAGTAGATTTTTTTATTTGATATTTTATGTAAATACTTGCACTAGTAAGCAGATATTTTAAACTCTATGCATATTTTCACAAATTTCACCAAATACTTTTTCCTCTACTTATAAATACTGTAACCATCTCAAGCATCATAAAAATAATCGCTAACCATTACAGTACAGCAATGTAAAAGTCCGAACCTTTCCGAAATGTACTTTCATTTCTTGGATCTAAATAATAACCTGAAAAATAGGATATTTATATAAATTTTCATAAAACCACTATCTAATGTAGCTTCGTGATTGCAATAAAATCAACTTAAAGTGTATGGTCTTTTTAATACAGTTGTAGATTGCAATTTTGTTGATCAAAATACCGTAGGCTATGTAGGGTCTCCCGGTTCAGAATATGAAAAATCTCGATTCTTTTAATGGTTTTGTGCTACTCCCATTTCAAAACGAGATATATCAAATTGACACGAATTTGTGAATTTCAGTTTACATTGAAATGGACGTTTTGATGATGATAATAAAAATAATCTCTAATCATGATAAAAATAGAATGGAAAAGAAAGGATCAATTTCGAATTGCTATATATTTTGTTTGCATTTTCAGCATCGAATGCAATTCATTTCTAGATTTGTTTGCGTATTATCCCTTTGTTTTTTTATTTCATTCACGCTCCCTAAATTCTAGGCAAGATGTTTATGTTTTCTAACGAAAATTGTGGTAATTGCAACCAAAAGAATTTTAAACCTTCAGATCCGGGTCCATTGACAACCTACGAACCAAATACAGTATGCCCGGCGGCGATCCGCCGTGCAACAAACAACTGGGAAGGGTGTGCTGCTCGAGTCAATATTCTTGATTACGTTAGTTAGTCGTTGCTTCTGTTCATCATCATCATCATCATCATCATCATCGTCATCATCATCATAGGCGTGGAATTGATTTTAGACTTCATAAATATAAAGGGTCAGAGTATCAAGGTTTATTATTTGTCACTATTTTATATATAGGGCATTTGAAATCAATCCCATAGTCGAGCGTTCTGTTCTCTGACAGCTCTTGTTCATTATTTATTTTAGATGTATGTATTTAATTTTGACACAGACATGTGAATATGAATATGCTTTTGATTATCATGTCCTAACGTTTGATAAAAAAATGAAAACAACTATATTTTCTTGTTTCTTATTTGACAACTGAAAAACTGATACTGGCCACATACTCCCCTTTATAAACAGATAAGAATCCAGCATATAGCCTATTTGGATTACAATACAGCGCTCTTTCTTCTCACCATAACCAATCCGCCGACTATCTATCAGTGCCTTCGGCGCTTTGATTAAAGTCCGTCTCGGTCGTAACTTCCATCACGAAAGTTAACTGAGAACTGAGCAAAAATAAATAACGGGCGGAGCTACGGTCTGATTGGCATATACAATGTGTTTTGTTTTCTACAGTAAGAGGGAAAGCGACCGCAGTTTTAACGATGTAAAATTATTGTAAAAGTCAAAGTCAATTTGCACGGCGTAATAACCGAAACGGATTTAGTCTACTATGACTGTGTTACAAACAGTATTCAGGATTTAAAGAGTTACTTTGATAAGGGTGGATATAGTTTAAGAAAAAAGAAGAGGAAACGGAGAAGTATAAAAGCTAAGTCCACAGGTCCGTTGGCGAAGATTGAAAGTTAATTAAGTACAGTGACAAGCGATACTATATCTCCAGCAAACAATATTTCATTATTGTGATGACATCGGTTAAAGAAGTCAAAATGCAGATATTGCTATGGAATGTATGTTGTACGTTCTTGCACCATTGAATCCGATGGCAGATCGAGCAAGATGGCAGACGGTCGTGAACCAAGTATAACTGAATTGCAAAATTGTTTGTAAGCAATAAGTGAGCGTCCGCGATCTATAGAAAAAGGAGTTGGAACGCTTGAAATACTATAGAAAAAGTGATTGTTTTTGTTAAGATATTTTGAAAACAATAATCGACGAGTAAATAGACGGACGAACGGGTTGTTCGTTTAAAAGATACATGTACAATAGAAACGACGGGTGTGGGGACAAAGTTTCTGTCCAGCATTGTGACTGAGCTGAGAAACAACGATAGACTCTGAGAGATGATCTAACGTACATGAAATCACAGCCCGTAAGGAACAGCGAAGTGTTCCCCCAGCATGGCTGATTATAAATCCAGTGGCAACGACTGAGGTGACGGAGAACAAGCTGAGGCAATCAAGATTGCCAAGAAGACAGATGACAGCTTCGAAGTGGGTATGTATAATTTTAGGCCAATCAATAGTTAAGGAGAAATGAAAAGAAAAATTGTAAGGTACAAGCGATGAATTATTGAACAAAGTTTCAAAAGTGTATTGGCATAAGTCAGCAATACATTGCCTTTGGCCAATTACATTCAAACATTACAAACATGGCAATCAATATAAATGCAACTATTCGTTTAATTGCGATAAATAAACAATATTATAAATTACACAACTAAATATTCTATGAAGTCAAAAAGGTACATGCAACAAATCACATTTACATAATATCATATATGAATATAATATCATATATCAAAAAAGAAACAGTTATGTTGTTGTCTTTAGTGCAAGGGTTTCATTTCTTAGTTGAAAAGCATTTTGAATATATTTTGTTAGATTTAAAATTACTCTCTTACTTTTTGTAGACATAATACTTTTAAACTTTTGCAGTGTGGGCCATCTTATATTTCCTAGAAACTGATTTCTTAAATATTGATATAATTGACAGCATAAAGAAAATGAAATTCAGTTTCAGGTACATTCATGTTACAAACTTTACTTAGTCTCTCATCTCGATTTTTTTGGTTGTACCTCTTTGTCTCAATTTCTAAATCATGAGAACTAAGTCTAAAGCGGGTTAACTGTTTTCTCTGTGTTTCATATGAAAGGTACTTAAAATAATTTTCAAATTCAAAATCTGATTTAAACTTAGAATAATTCCACAAGGGAGTGCCTGACAAGCGATGTGAGCTCGAAGTGAAAAAGATGAATGACGCCTATGACCCGTGTAAGTGCACGGCGTGTATTAGACACCCAGTGGGAGGATGTCCACAATCTTATTGAACATGCATGATCCTTTTAAGGAATCTAAAGAACGGCTTTTTGACAGTTAACGATACGGAGTGGCGAAGACCAGTAACTTAACACGGTGGTTATTGTTTACATTATAAACAGATGCCCGTACAAAATGCACTAATATGAGATAGACAATATCATGAAAATCCTGCTGTTTCATTCGCAAATGCAGTGTGTCATATACACCTGTATCATTTTCAAAATATTAATGTCATACAAATGGAACTGTATTAGCGACCACCTGTATTTAGAGGTCAACGTCAATTTTAATGTTGCTCATATAGGATTGTGTTAGAAGGAGCTCTCGGAGCTCATGGAGCGCCGACACATCATAAGCTCAAAGAGGGTCGATATCAGATAGAGCTCTCGGAGTCCATGGAGCGCCGACACGCGAGGAGCTGAAAGAGCGCCAATATAAGAGGGATCTTGGAGCTTATGTAGCGCCGACATATGATGAGCTCAAAGAGTACCGATATCAGAGGGAGCTTTGGGAGCTCATGGGGTGCCGATATATGAGGAGCTCAACGAGGGCCGATAACAGAAAAAGCTCTCGGAGCTCATGGAGCGCCAACACCAGTGGAGCTGAAAGAGCGCCGATATAAGAGGGATCTCGGAGCATATGTAGCGCCGACACATGATGAGCTCAAAGAGTGTCGATATCAGAGGGAGCTTTAGGAGCTCATGGAGTGCCGACATATGAGGAGCTCAACGATGGCCGATAACAGAAAAAGCTCATGGAGCGCCGACACATCATAAGCTCAACGAGGGTCGATATCAGATTATGAGATAAGAGTTCTCGGAGTAAACGGAGCGCCGACACGTGAGGAGCTCAAAGAGCGCCGATATAAGACGGAGCTCATGGAACGCCGACACATTAGGAGCTCAAAGAGCGAATGAGCATTCGGAGTTCAACGGACGTACGAGTCTCCGTATGATTTTTTTTTTTAAACTCCATTTATTTTACTTCGATTTATAACTGATATACATGTACATCACACTAAATGTCGCTATCAGCGGGGAATGTGGTCGTAACTGTTGGAGAAAACCGAAGAACCCGGAGAAACCACCCGAGACTGGAAGGGCGACACTCTTACGTACGTAACCAGGAATTAAACCCGTGGTGCATTAGTGAAAAGCGAAACGCGTTACCACTACGCTGTCCAGACACCCGCATGATATCGTAGAGCGGCTGCCTGCTCTCGGACAAAGGTGGTTATACTATTATTATGGTTATACTATACTCTCGTTGGATGTCTTCAGGTAAGTTGGCTTTTCCGCATGATATGTAGGTCCGGTAACGATGTTTGGAGACGTAATTCTGCTGTGTTTGAGGTGATGGACCTGGTTGAATCGGGGTTGATTGTTGATTGATAAGTGAATGGTTGTTCTAGTTGTCGTTTTTGTTGTTGCTTCTGGTAAGTTAGTTTTATATTTTAAATCCAAATGATGTCAGAAATTACACAATGAAATACGCTGTAAGTAGCACGTAATGAGTGGCCTATGTATTGGAAATAAAGCTAATTTATTACACACACGGGAATACTATTTGTTTTTATTTTGTTTTTTGTTTTTTGCCGTGTAATGTTTATATTTGCATTCCTATTGATAAAAATCTATTCATCCATCTATCCATCCATCTATTAAACATGTCAATTATTATTAGATATTATTAAATAAAATCAAAAAAGTTTTTTCTTTCTTTTCTCCCTCGTTAATATTGTTGAAGTCTTTGTTTCCTGACAAATGACAACAGCAAGTGTAGGTCACATTGCACGGGGAAACGTTTTTTTCGTAAACGCCCACTGCAGGGAAAATCGGTTAAATATAGAATATGGTGTCGTTGAAGCAGGTGTTTGCGGTACCAAGTGATACGTTCAGCAACAAGTTACTTAATAAGTTCCGTAAAGCGAATTTGTAAATTCTATTAAATTTTCAACCTGTGAAAGTGAGCGCATACGCGCAGAGTGAATGTGATCAGTACATGTAACGGAAAAAGAAATTCTACATATAGTTTATATATTTTTCGTTCAACTATTGTCTGTATCTTTTTTTTTTTTTTTTCCAATCACGGAATGTTGCATTGTGTATTCGGTGACCATACGTCAATGACCATCTGCGAACTATCTATAGCTGCTTTAAAATAACAGTTAAAAAAACCTTGATAAATTTAAAAAAGGTAATAAATTGATATGAAGTAGAAAATAATTATGTACTTGCGTTGTTGACATAGTTACTTCAGTACATCTTCCTGACTATATTTAATAATTTTCATAATTATCAATTTTAGCTACTGCAGCAATCATCCTTTAGTAGCTTTGATTCAGAAAAGCTAAAAATAGCTTTTTTACACAAACAGAAAGTCAGTGTGTAAACCAACTGGGGACTTACACAGGAACCCTAGCCCGTTATTCGTTCTAGTTAAACCTTTCAACATAGGTTCGACCGATCAACAGTACGGTAAGATATATCTTCTTTTTTTTTTTTTGACATTATTAATAACAATATATAGTGTCAATTCACCTTGTTTTGCTGACACTACCGGGACGAATCCAGTGGACATATTTACTTCCGCATACACAAGCCATAATACTGATATAGGTCATTTTTTCGATGAATTCTTTGCTCGGAGACATGTCAATGAACTGGTTTACACAAAAGAAAATACTTACTTTTTACTATAGCGATATGTCCTGATTAACAGACATGCATTGAATTTTATCACATATGTATTCGAATTATTTGAATCATTATTCAATGAATAATTCACGCAGGTCATTCATTCATTCATTCATTCATGCATGCATGCATGCACACCAAAGACCTATTAAACAAAGATGGGCAACTAATCTAAATCTCACGAAAGTTTCCAGTATTCTCATTTCCTATCTCTGTGTAGTACAGTCTCATCTGTCATCAATTCACCTGAATCACCCAACCATTCATTTAGTCACCAGCTGTCATTGCATCCTACGATTGGCGTATACTCCTAATCAGAAGGACAGAAGAACGTATATACATATATCATAGTGATTAACCTCACTATATTACACAACATAAAGTTAGGTTGAAATTGGTCATTATTATTTACAATTTAAATGTAAATAACACAAAATTTATATCTTTGTAAATTAGATGATTTCAAATATATGTATATATTTAATATGATCAGCGATAGAACTAATACCTATATAACGAGGGGAATGTCAACAATACTCCATTTATGATCTGTCAATCAATTGTAATACATGTATTTCCTTTGAAGGTAGAGGGTGTTTTAAGTATCGATCTCTCCTTATCCGCGAGAACACGTGTTTAAGTTCCGGTCAGACTGCACATTTTTCTCACCCTGTGATACATACATGTATGTCAAGTACAAAGTCATTAAATACTGTAATGTCATGAGATATCACAGGCGCGTGCCATATCTTCTTAGCAGCGGACACAGCATGTGTTAACTTTGATCGATTTGATAACTGTATGTATTGCCTGTGTAATGAAACTGTTTCAATGACATGCCCCCTTTTGGCGCCAGAATTTTTTTATAACTAAATACTGCGGTTTTAAATATGATATGTAAAATTGATATTTAAATTAAAACATGTATTTGTTTTTCATCGATAGGATTTAAATGTATGGTTAGAATTAGGCTCCCTTTCTGATTTCAAGTCTCCAGCCCCCCCCCCCCCCCCCCCACACACACACAGAATATGTAGAAAAAAATCCTGTTCCGGGGGGAGGG
>CM037785.1:55854195-55865628 GCA_021229015.1 Solen grandis
AAAAGTACTGTTAATTTAAGCAGGGTTTTCATCACATTCAAGTTCATGATAGCTTAACTTAAAAAATTTTAAAAAAAGGCAATAAATTCATAGTCCAAGTTTTGTGCCACGGGCATTTTCACCAAACTTAACAGTTTAAAAAACCCATTGTAAGGCTCTATACTACCTATCAACCAAACTTTTTAACTCGCTTATGGCAGCCAACATTATGGCCCCACAAATTAACCCCCTTTTTAGGTATCCATTTACCCCGGGGATAAAATAAACAATCTGAATTAATTTTAGCTCCTTTTCAAAGAAAATGAGACTTTATTGTCCCGGGCATGGGCGGGGCGTTGCAACACAAGGTTAAAGTTTTTTCAAAACTTAATAACTTAAATACTTCAAGTATTCCCCCCAAAATTTAAAATACTTATTCCCCATCATCACTTCCCCTTATTTTCTAAGGCCCAAACCGGCATTTTTTTTTTGGGTTTTTATGCCCCTTTATACTTAGAAAACACCAAAATAAAGGGTTAAAGTTTTTAAAAATTTTGTATATCTTCAATACTATCTGGGTTTCAAGAAATTTCAAGTCATATTCTCATCATTACCTCTACCTTACAAAAGGCCAAAACCTTTTTGCGTACTTTTTTTAAAGTTTTGGGCCACTTTCATTTTTAAAAAACAGCCAAAATTGTAATTTTTTTACATATTTACTATCACAGTATTTGACTGAAACTTCAATATTTTCACCACCTACCCTGCCTTATAGCAAGGCCCATAACCCCGGGGGGACTCTTCTTTTAATTATCCCCCTTTCATACTTAGAAAACAGCCGAAATCTGGTTAATTTTTTTTTCAAAATTGTATATTTTTTAAAACTAAACACGGATTCCCCCATAACTTTTTGAATATTTTATTTTTTGTTTACCCCACACCTCAAACTTTACTGGCAGGGCCCATAACCTTTGCAGTGTATTTAAATTTAACTCTTTATATTTTGATTTTTAGCTCACCTGAGCATAGCTCAGGGTGAGCTTTTGGGATACTTGATTGTCCGTCGGCCGTCGTCCGTCAACAATTTGATGTTTTACACACTAGAGGCCACAATTTTGATCCAATCTTCCTCAAACTTGGTCAGAATGTTTGTCTTGATGATATCTTGAACCCTTTCGAAAATGGGTCAGTTGGATCAAAAAGTAGGTCAGTAGGTCTAATGCTTAGAAAATTATTGTCGTCCGTCAAGCAATTTTTATGTTTACACAGTAGAGGCCCCAATGTTTGATCCAATCTTCCTCAAACTTGGTCAGAATGTTTGTCTTGATGATATCTGAACCCTTTCGAAAATGGGTCAGGTTGGATCAAAAAGTAGGTCAGTAGGTCCAATCTTAGAAAAATCTTGTTTACACACTAGAGGCCACAATTTTGATCCAATCTTCCTCAAACTTGGTCAGAATGTTTGTCTTGATGATATCTTGAACCCTTTCTAAAATGGGTCAGGTTGGATCAAAAAGTAGGCAGTAGGTCAAATCTTAGAAAAAATCTTGTTTACACACTAGAGCCACAATTTTGATCCAATCTTCCTCAAACTTGGTCAGAATGTTTGTCTTGATGATATCTTGAACCCTTTCGAAAATGGGCAGGGCCGGACCGAAAAGTAGGTCAATAGTCAAATCTTAGAAAATCTTGTTTACCACACTAAAGGCAACAGTTTTGATGCAATCTTCCTCAAACTTGGTCAGATTGTTTGTCATGATGATACAGTGGTGCTAACGTATCAGTTGTCAAAAAATACGATTGGAATACGATAGAAATACGGACGATATACGATATGCGATATACGATATGCGATGTGCGATAGCAGGTCTGATTTACCTTACGATTCGTTACGATGCGATGCGATGTGTTCTTTCAGTGTTTTTTTTGGCTAAAATATTCGGCGAAATTCGGCGGCATTCCCCCTGCCAGAAGTATATATTTTTCCCCTATTATGCTGAAAATTCCCCCACTTAGGGTTCATTTTGGGGTGCAAATGATGAGTTTCTCTCATTAAATCAACAAATATTGCACAATAAAATATCAGCTGAATATATTTCGTCTTCCCTGTTACTAGGTATCGTCTGCATTATACGACAGGTTGTTATATGCAGACAATACCTAGTAAACAGTGCAGATTGTCTAAAAATGGCAAAAAATAAAGTTAACTGGTAAAGGTATGGGCCAGGTGTTGGAGAAATGTCATTTTTTATAATTATGTAACTTGTTTTTATGTTTTTTCTTGATTAGCATGTGAAAAGCATGCATTTTTTACAGTTATGGTTGAATCTATTGTTTACTTCCGGTTTGTTCGTAGAAAAAATGGTAAAAGCATGCACCTTATAAATCTTGTTAAAATTTTTTAAAAAGCTTCAATAATGTTATCAAACATGTTATTTATGAAAGAAAACACATTTTAAAGACTGTCTTTAAAAATATATAACAATATAATAGTGAAGTGGGTGGGTAATGCATTAATTAATGAAGACAGGACTTATTTAAGATATATCTATACTTTTATACATTTTTTTTTTTTTTTTTTTGCAAGTTTTGTTTTCCTACATCAATTTAAGCCACCCAAAGCCACAATTCAACAAATGTAATATATGAAGTGCATAATTTAATGTATAAAAGTTTATAGATAGATCTAAAAACAAGCCTGTCTTAATGAATTAATGCATTACCCCCACCCACTTCAGTATTATATTGTTTATTTTTTAACAGTTTTTAATGATGCAAAACTATCTTTAATGATTCTGTGTTGAACAGATGGGCATCACAATGAAAATGTTGAATTTTATTAAAACAGTTAAAGCATACTAGTGCTTGTGTTGGTGTTAACTAGAGTCAGTTTTATCATTTAAATAGAGATGAAAAAATAATTTAAAATATACTGCCTTAATGATGTATAGAGTAAAAAAATTCCCCTTTTAGCTAGTTCGCGCGCTTTTTTTTCCCCTCAATGGCCCGGACCCCATTCCCCCAAAAGTGAAAAAAAACACTGTCTTTGTCTGATACCATACGAAATCGATTTACGATCTGCGATATACGTTATGCGATATACGATACAGGAAAGCACGGTATAAATGGCATTTTTTACAACTGTATACAACTAGATTTTACAATAAGTTCAAAATATGAAATATCAACTAAGCTTTTAACAATATTTATCACAAGCCGTGTTTTCATCTGAAATAAACAGCGGAAATAAACAAAACGGGAAACAGGAAATGGGGACAAACTTAATTGCGGTTCCTCTAGAAATGTTACGGGCTCTGTTGTCTCCGTCAATAACAACCTAAGCAAGTGTAATGAAAAACTGGTTTTTTTCCTAACGAGGACTCATAAAAAATGTATAATTATGCTTTGTTATTATGTGTTTTGATATTAATCACATTAAAAAAAAAAAAAAAAAATGATACCAGCAATCATCTAATATCTAGTACGCTGTCATTTGTGCTAATTAAAACAATATCTTCGGGCATTTTTCAAACTTTGCATTTAACCAATCAAACATAAATGTATATATAATTTATTGGATGTATCAAATATCAAAAGAACGCGAGTGAGTGTGGGAGAATAGCACCGTATCTATTTTTTATTAGAATATTCGTATATATTACAAGTAGGTAACTGTCATAGGTATAGATTTAATATAAATATGTTTTCATATACTTTAACCAGAAGCTCGGAAAATCCGCTATTGTTTTAAAAAGCCCTAGCCCGAAGAATTGTTGTTGGAAATTGACCTTGGTAATTAAACAATTAAATACATGTACATTAACATGGGTCGAAAAGCTATCTTTGTCGAAAAGATGCCATGAGTGAAAAAGGCCGCCGTTTAACCGGGTATTCGTGAGAAATGTCATACGCCGCCATGCGTATACAGTTTAATATGATTTGTTTCGTTAATCGAGTACAAGAATAAAAAAGTTGCCAAATCGGTTATATCTCATTTTGACTACACCCAGTTCATCTACTGTATAAAGTTATTTCACACCTTTCCAGACATGTTTCCAGATTGTCTAACACATGCATTGCTACATGTAAAGGATATATAACTAATTGTCTCTTATTAAGTAGGGAAATATCATCATGTGTTGGGCTTTCAATATTTTGTAATGGTATCCATGGTTTTGACCAAGTATTATTGTAAAATTATTTAAATGTAAAGTATTTAATATTTCATTAAATATTTATGATATAACATTTATATTGTGTGCATATGTATCATCCCCGCACTAATTCACTGTGTCTTCCGCATAAATATGCATTCATCTCTCTCTCTCTCTCATCCTATATTTTGAGCTAATGGTCATTAATGTTATCATGTATGTGGTTTCGAGACACATTTTAATTTGCAGAGATTTTGATTTGTAGACACAATGGGTTTCAATCGGAAGAACAAATTAAAACTAGAATCGCAATCGCGATATCATCGGTTTTCGCAAAAGCAATTCCATTCAGTTCACGAGTCGCATGATTCGAAAAATATTTCTTCGTTCAATGGCTTGTTTATAATGTTAACAGCGATCTTTCAAACACTTTTGTCGCAATGTTTAAGAAGACTTTTTACCCAAAAGAAAATTTTTGAGTATTACCTGTCAGTTATGTAGTCGCGATACCTTCGGTTTTCATGAAAGCAATTCCATTCAGTTCATGAGTCGCATGATTCGAAAAACATATTTCTTCGTTCAATGGCTTGTTGAATACTGTAAACAGTGATCTTTCAAACATTTTTGTCGCAATGTATAATCAGACTTTTTACCAAGAAGAATACTTTTGAGTATTACCTGTCTGTTATGTAGTCGTAGACTTGAAAACTTTTTTTACGGACTTCGGGTACTGCAATGTTATATGTGTGTTTTGCTTTATGATGGAGACAAATGGCAATTGTATTCGATAAACAACAATTGCAAACGACAAACAACAGTATAAAATGACACACGACAATGCAATATGCCACTCAACACTATTACGAACAACTGTTTGCATTGAATTACTATCATTTTTCATGAAATATCGCATTATCTTTTTTGTGTCATTTCAAATTGATGTCACCGAAGAACAGAATGCAAAAAAAAAATCGCATAAAAATCAGACTTCATTTTTTTTTAATTATTAATAGTGATTTCAAGCTAATCGCCCCCAAGCGGCAAAATGAGAACCAAAACTGATTAAAATTTTACTATTAGGTACCTAGCAATGCAGCAAATGGTTCAATCAAGTATACAAGTCGCACTAGTCAAACATTCTATTCCTTATATATCACAATTTGAAGCATAAAAACTGATTTACAATTGTTCGAAAAAAATTGGCCGTAAAATGACCAAATCAATCCGATCTTCAAAAACTAACATTACTGGAAAGGGCTTTTAAGAAATAAAACTTTTTTTAAAGAGGATCAAAACTTTGAAGGCCGAAAAATGATACTATTGTTCGAAATAATCGTAATATGCCCTTGAACTTTGCAATTTCTTTTTACCTTTTAAAATTGTGAGGTCCTTTCAGACATAACAATACATAACTTGTGAAAATATCATGAAGAATGAACAAAAAGTCAGAAGCAACAAAAACATGTTTTAGAAATTTTGATTTTTCCTAAAATTTAGTGAAGTTTGACCATTTCTAGAGGACACACCATGCATTTCTTAAATTCGCCACCCCATATATTTTGTGCGTTTATGTCTTGCAAATCATTTGCAGCAAACAGAATTCTTCTATCTGATCTCTAACAAAAATGGATAGGTTTTTCGTAGACCTACCCTCATCTGCACAGTTTTTTACAAGATTCGAACTTTCAACCCTCCGTTACTACCTCAAAAAGTTTCAGCCACTCATATCTACAAACTATCATATTTTAATAGGCTATCAACAAGTAACATAATTCAATTAACCGCATTAGGATCAGGCTTCAACTTTTTGAGTTATAAGCAAAAGAATGATTTCAAGAAAAGCGCCCCCTAGCGGCAAAATGAGAAAGAAAATTGATTAAAATTTTACTGTTTGGTACCTAGCAAAGCAGCAAATAGTTCAATCAAGTATACTAGTCGCACAAGTCAAACATTTTATTCTTAAAAATCAGAATTTGAAGCATAAAACCTGATTTACAATTATTCCAAAAAAGGATCAAACTTTGGACTGCCGTATAATGACCAAATCAAGTCCGATCTTCAAAAACTAAACATCACTGGAAAGAGCTCTTTAAGAAATAAAACTTTTGTTCATATACTCTCAATGAAATATTTTTAGTTTTGGAGTTATTTGTGGCCGAATAAAAACACAATAATAGTAATATGACCTTGACCTTTTCAAATTTCTTTTAATTTTTTTTATTGTGAGGCCCTTTCAAACATAACAATACATATTGTATGAAAATATCATGAAGAATGAACAGAAAATAAAGTCAGGAGCGACAAAAACATGTTTTTGAAATTATAATTTTTCCTAAATTTTAGTGAAGTTTGACCTTTTCTAGAGGACAAACCACGCATTTCCTAAATTCGCCACCCCATATATTTTGTGCGTATATGTCTTGCAAATCGTATGCAGCAAACAGAATTCTTCTATCTGATCTCTAACAAAAGTGGGAAGGTTTTTCGTAGACCTACCCGATTATTTCACTTTTTTCTAAGGTTCGAACATTCAACCTCTCCTAGAACATTTTTTTTCCTGTACTCGATGATGAGATTTCCATCATATTTGATTGGGCTGTCAACAAGGAACATTATGTAAAAAAACACATCTAAATCAGGTTTCAAATTTTTGAGTTATTAGCAAAACAGTGATTACATGCATTGCGCCCCCTAGTGGCTAAATCAGAAACAAAAGTGAAAAGTTTGACTATTTAGGCACATGTTCAGATAAAGATGACTCCATGTCCAAAATTTCATAGCTGTAGCTTTTTTCATCTGGCCGCTAGGCTGGACACAAAAATGGGTGGAATTGGAAAAATAATAAAAATAAAAAAAAAAACAAATCAACAGAAGAAGAACAATAGGTTTTCGCCTAGCAGAGGCGAAAACCTAAAAAAAAGTCCATTTAAAATCTGTGTTTTTTACTCGCCGTTTTAACAATCAAAATATTTTAAAGAATACCCTATGATTCGCTCATTTGTGATATAAAAATAAGTCCATAAGTCACACACATGTGTGCCCGCACACTCCCTTAGAAATGTATTTTTGATACATGTATCATCATTATCATCATCATCATCGTGTACATTTAAGATTTTTTTCTCTCTTCGAAATATATTCTGTGCCTCATACCTAGATTGGAAACAGTTTTATTATTATTATTCTATGAATATTGGTGTGTTAAAATAGAATTTCAAATTAGTACCGGAAATAACATTCACTCTGTGTATATGTCAAAAGTCTTCTCCTCTGGGGGTGGTATACCGGCAGCGGCGAGACATAAAGGTGACATATCCGGTCAAAATAAACACATGCTGTGCCTGCTGATAAGAACTTATGGCACGCCTCCGGTATTGCGAAACACACTTTTTTCACTTAATTATACATAAAAGATTAGGGATATGCAAGAAAATGTTCTAACCTATTATATCTCTAGCAAACTGTAATAATATGGAAATGAGATCTTTGGCGAACTGTAGTAATATGGAAACAAGATCATTTTCTTTTAACTATTATCATGTCAGTGAACTCTGTTTATCACGGAATAAAATATATCAGTTATTTTATAACAATCTTCCATTCCCATGTAGGTTTTAAGTTTATTTTTCTATTGTTATGGCTTGCAATAATTCCTGGTTTATCATATCAAATATTAAGACATAGCAGTGAAGCATATCACGAAAATGTGGTCCCGTTTTATCATTGTTTTTTTTTTCTAATGAAAGAGACAGTTGTTGGATACAATTAAGTTCGGGTGTGATACCCATGCTAATTTCGCAAAAAAAAAAATGCTCTTCGAAATATACGTGTCCGAGGTATAGCATCGATATACTGTAAACATGTTCCTGTGTAGAACTAGTACTTAGAGCTCCGTGTTCTCAAAGCAATACCGATGCATCTTGTACACATCATATACGTATTAGGATTTACGCGATCATCGGAAAAAATGCTCCGGTTTGGATTTTCAGTCTCCACCTACCTGAATTTTGATTATCTCCATACTGATGAAAAAGGGGAAAAAAGAAACATAATTTGCACTCATTCATCCAATTTTTTTGGAAGTGTGTGTGCGCGCGCGCGTGTGCGTAATGAAAGAGAGATAGAGAAACCTAAATAAAATAGGAAATAATTAAATAAATAAACTATATTCGTAAATTACAATTATCTTTTTAATTATTAAATAATAAAGAAAAATGGGCAATCGTGTAAATACAGCAGTAAAAAATGTTCCGGGAAATAAATAATTACACGAAAGCAACATTTCGGACGATCTTGCATAAGTAGGTAAGTTTTAATTTGTTAGTTTTTAGACAGGTTAATAAAGCAAACATTGATCAAACATATCGATTACACATATTTTAAAATTATTCCACTTTAATACTGATATAGTCACGAAGCTATATTAAAGGTATTTACGTCCATGATATAGTACTTTCACACGTGCATCAAATTATATAACATCGCATGGCGTCTGCTCCTGAAAGTCACGTAGGCCATAACACATGTATAAAATAATAAAGTAAAAGAAATATAACTATTGTAATTGGTAAAAAATAAAAAATAAACTTAAGCAAATATTAAATTTAAAGACACAAACATTAATTATTTCTGAAATATCGATGGTGTCCCGTAACTTAAACTGTCCTAAACCACTGGGTGGTTCAATACGATATACGTTATGCGATTTACGATATACGATTACCGATATACGGTTGCCTTACGATGCGATGCGATACAATCCCGTTTATTATGCCTAATACGATTGAATGCGATAGAATACGATTCCATACGTTACGATGCGATTGAGTAATATATACGTTACGATACGAAACGATATACGCTTTTTTGACAACTTAACCAGTTTGAAAATGGGTGGGGCTGGATAGAAATGTAGGTCAGTAGGTCAAATCTTAGAAAAATCTTGTTTATTCTCTGAGGGCAACATTTTTGGTCCAATCATCCTCAAACTTTGGCAGAATGTTTGTCATGATGATATCTTTTGTGGATGGGGTCAGAAAATTCCTGAACATTGTTTCACCTCATCATCTTAATTCTAAAGCAATCTGTTTTGTACAGGCAATGAATGATACTTTTCTCAGGTGAGCGATCTAGGGCCATCTTGGCCCTCTTGTTTAGTTGGTGGATGATCGACCACATTCTCAAATTGATTCTGCATACTAATTTCACCAATTACAAATTTCAGATATTACCACTGCATTTGGTGAATCAGCAGACCACATTCTCAAATTGATTCTGCATGCTAATTTCACCAATTACAATTTCAGATTTTAGCACTGGAGTTGGCGGATCAGCACACCACATTCTCAAATTGATTCTGCATGCTAATTTCACCAATTAAAAATGTCATATTTGTTTATTGGAGGTGATAGAATAATTTCTACTATAACTAGAACATATCATCATTGATATGTACCATACTATTAAAATCCATAAAACTGTGTCTTAGCAACTGCGAAAAGTCGAGTGCGCTGTCTTATGGACAGCTCTTGTTTACTCAAGATAATTAGCAGTTCTCCTGACAGGACTTGGGCCCCGGACCTCTGAATTCAGTACTTGAATTATTATGTACAGACCGAAGAAAAATTTTGACACATTGAAAAGTTTAAGACATAAATGGGTTTTTCTTATGAATATATATAAAGAAGAAAATGTTGGGACTTTATTTAACTTAGACAAGCAAGAAATTCAACCCATCAAAATTTGATACCTTGAAGTTCTACTGTATTTATAAATTCATAATCTGTATCATGAAATATAAGATATACAATATATTCATTTTATTTGACCAGCAATTTGTGAACTATATGTATCAAAGATCTGGTTAGAGTGTCTGCCTTGGGAGCAGGAGGTCAAAAGCCTCCCCAACTTCGACAAACCAAAGTCATAAAAATGGCCCTTCCTTGGTGCTCAGCATATAAGGGTAGTTCCAGGCCTGATTGGCCCAGTTTCAAGATAATGTGACTAGGTGTCATTGTGTATTATGCCACATGTCTACAGCATGATATTGCTGTGTGGGAGCACTATATCTGTCTCAAGTAGACATAGTCTACAAATGACTGAAATACTGCCACTGAGATATTAGGATCCGATCTAACATGTTGGGTCAACAAATAAACTTGAGCTCCGACTTTTCAACCAATGTTACTATTGTAGTTTATTGTGTTAGTTGTGTGTGACTAAGCTAGTACTGTTATAATACAAATATTACAATAAGTGTACACACATAACTTTATTTTTAGAATATTATCTTCTTTCTTTTTTTTCAGTTCAGCTAAAGCTGCTCCTGATGGTCGCAAGATTATGAAGAAACAAACAGAAAATGAATCTAGAATGATGATGTAAGTTGATATTCCCACCCAAAACGTTAAATTTTGATAAATTGGGATAATTTTTTTCACCAACATACCCCAAAACTGATACTGTCAGACCCAACAAACTTATGCTCTAACTTTTCAACCAATGATACTAATGTAGTTTATTGTTTTAGTTGTATGTGACTTAGCTAGAGTAGTGCTGGATATTGCAGGCAAAAAATGATATTGCAATACATTGCAATATTTGAATCCTAATATAGTGATATTGCCTAAAATCAAAACACATAATAACATAAAAGGTACTGCTTGTAAGTTATTTGATTTTTTTATATTTTTTTTTCATACTGGTAATTTGAGCTTTTTGTGTAAGGTACCAACTTAATATTCTTCGCCATAGCTTTTCAACTGGTGTTTATACTAAATAGCCATTATGCAGTTGTTTTCCTGAAGTTGTGAAATTTACTTTAGAATAGAAATATTCATAACTGAAATGTTGTATAAACATATTTGCTATTTGTTTCTATTTATCAGGGCTCTCCTTAGTCTTTAAAACCCAAGAGTCATTGACTCTTGGGGTCAAATTTTCAAGAGTCAAAAATAAATTTTAAGAGTCAAATGAAATTTGCAATGTTTTGCTTGGATCGTAGTACTGTATGTCACAAATTTTACATGTAGTGATATACATATTTAGATTAACAGAGTTTTTATGTGGTATATAATAATTGTTTATTATATGTACATATTTGCAAGAAATGTTCTGATTAAAAGAAGTACAAAACAAAATGAAAATTAAATTTATTTTTACAACTTTGCATACAAAACAATTACAAGATGATATTTGTTAATTAAAAAATGGATCTGACCAATATCATAACATTCATTATTACATATATGAAATATGGCATATTAATTAAAACATAATTGCCCTAATCCGCTATGGAAAA
>CM037785.1:55865728-55907762 GCA_021229015.1 Solen grandis
AAAATACCGACGCTAATGACGTAATCATAGCTTGTGAAATAGGAAGTCCGGAAGTTACGATCGTGCTTGAAAACGTATGTGCGTTAAAAATATGACTCGACGATATACAAAATGTTATTTAAATTCTAAGGGAGATCACTGTAATGGAGATTAATGTTTATTTCCACCTGCAGCTCCATCTGGTGCACTGGAATACGGAATACTCAAATTTTGGAGACGCGGTCGATAAGCCAGATGGCTTAGCAGTACTTGGTGTCATGATAAAGGTATGTCATCAACCCAGTAAATATGTAAGCAATATAATTTATGTCAAGCTTTATGTATACATATGAAAATAAATAAGTAAGGATGCTCAGCAATATAACATGCAAACATTTGTTTGGTCGGGTTTTAATATTTCTGCCATTTACATGTATGAGATACAAGTGGCATGATACCCAGCCCAATCACATTCTTTCTGATAAACATGCTAACCTGAGTCGGGAACTTGCCTGTATGTGGAGAACCAAACATTCATGTTTATAACTATCGACGTCTCGACCGGAGATCGAACGATCTACCTCTGCTCCCCATTATCCCCACATTTGCTCAATCCCCGGTCTCGTCTCTACCACTCGCCCACCATGGAGATTAAATTCACTGATTAAATACGTTTGACTTTCAGATAAAAAAACCAAGGTCATTTAATGCATTTTTCTGATCTTGACTTGTCATTGCATTTTGAAATGAAATAAAACAAATATAGCTGCGTCATCATGCATTACATAGACGTACTTCGATAGGTCAGTACCTAAAGGTACCCGATGTTATCAGGTTTTAACTTTACAGTAAAAGAAACATTGACCGTTGAAAGACCTCCATATGTCTTGTGGTCAGTATTCAATCCATATCATTATTCAACTTGTCCATAACCCGGAACAGTTTGATTTGTTTGGTTGGGTTTAACGCCCCACAGACAGTATTTCAGTGATTTGAGGAGACTTTGTCTACTTGAGACAAACTCAGTGCTGCCACACTGCAGCATCACGCCGTAGAAATTTGTCATGATATCACATCCAATGAAATTATCCTGATACCGGGTCACCCTGACCTAAAACTAGCTACTACACTGTAAGATATGCCGTCGGGGGGGGGGGGGGGGATACCAGTACCATTTTAACGACTTTCTATGTGCGGTTGGAGATCAGTAACCCACGGACGTCCCGCTTCTGATACGGACGCCCTTACCACTCGGCCACCGGGGGCGGTCTGGAATAATATGAGCGAATTTGAAGACAATTAACGGTTCCTAATAACAACATGGAATTAGGATTGTATCGATTTTTTCCCATCGAATATCGATAAATTCTTTGAAATATCGATTATACAAATAAAATGGAGAATAAAACGGGGTAGTATCAATGTCTCTCGGTAAAGTAAGTAACTTAATAACAGTGCTCTGGCGTACTAAGAATGGCTTCATGCTACCGATAAAACAACTCGCGATCGTTCACAGATGGTTTTTGAATAGGAATTTAAAATTTAACTATATGTATGAATTACGTCTATCAATACCTATCTACAGATGCATGGTCTCCCAATACACTGATCCGTGATTTAAAAAAAAATGGCTGGTTTCCCCATAACAGGCTATAGGCAATACATTCACAGACCGTATTGAAAATATATTTCATTATAAAACATATATTCAGATTTTTCATTGTCTTTTGCCGTCACTAGCTGAAACCACATCACTCTCTCCTCCGCACATACAAGACCTTTCATAATTCGCTAGCCAGAACTAGTACGTGACAAGTATTCATAGTTTACCCCGATTTCGCCGCGAAGCTGCGATTACGAAAATAGCACCCGAGTTAAATTTGTCAATGGAGATTTTGATATTTTTTTAATGTCCTACGGATCACCTGTGAAAACGAAGCTGCTTAAAACATGGCTGCATAATGCCATAAGGTGTGTTATTGTGCTGGTACTGTCCTAAACCAACTCAAGATTTGACATTTGCTATTTTTGCTCAACATTTTTTAGAGTTGCTCATTAATTTGTTCTATATGGATACGAAAAAGCCCTTCGGGAGCTTATTTTGAACACTTAGTCGATCCCAACAGAATGTATGCTATGGACGTCTGGCAACTGTAGAACTATCTAGTTGTTTTGGCTATTCAGTGCTTGATTTGGGATCCAACTATTTTTAGATTTTGGTCACAGCAAATTCCCCGATGATGTGCCTAATTATGTATGCCACGCGAGAACACACACTGTATAAATGACCTGTCCCATACATATTATGAAACACTGCTTATCTCCATAATGCATATACAATGACCAGCATACTAGATATGTCAGTGTTATATGCAAAACATTCAAACTGCTGCAGCGAATGTTTTGCGCATTGGCTCATGTTCCTGCCAGGAGGCTGGCAAAACAATCAACAACGAGAGTGAAGTCCTAACGTGTATCTTGTACAATAAAGCTAGATATACTCGACCCCAGTATACATAGCGCCTACGTACATTTGCTGTTCCATGCCTAGATTCCAAGAATGAGGCGAGGGGTCGGATTGGTTATTATACAAGAGTAAAGAAACAAGACACCCACCCTTTCTGGAAAAACCGTGGAACCCTCTGGAAAAGTCTTAAAATAAGAGGAAATAAGAAGAAGGGCACGGTCACGTACGGGGTAATTTCCATAGATTGGCCCCGAGTGAAAAGTTGACTATTATGTATTTCATATTGGCACATATCTCTGTTGCCCGCCCCCACCCTCCCTGAGGCACATATCTCTTTTGCCCCCCCCCCCCCCGCCCTGAGATTAAAGGGCAGTATCCGCGCATGGTTTCGAATGTTTGGGTTCGAAATCATTCTGGTGCAAAAATCGTTCATGGCCATTACAGGAGAAAACTACTAGCCTCATCCAGAACCCTCGAGCAGGAGTTCTGAATCCGAATTTATGTAAACAAACAGTTTGAACTAAACAAATCTGACAAGGCGATATGTGTACTGATCTAACATGAAATACTATAAAATGCAGACAAAAACGTTTACATTAAGTCATAACCGGTATTATAGACATGACCAACCTTTACTGACTATTTGAGTTTACCGTCCTTCGACAGTGTTTCAGTCATTAGTCGACGTCCAGCATAATTACAGGTAGGGGCAACACCGAATGCACGGAGGCATCCGGGTAGCACCACCGACCTAGCCGCAACCTGCTGGAAGTATCATAGTCCCTATAGTTTTATGTGACATTTACTGTTTGTTTATCCATATAAGCATATGTCAACGGTTAAAAGCAATTTTTTATCATATCATATAAGGATAATTGTTTGGTTTTTGGTGTAAGATCGATTATAATTTATCAACTGCGTGAACATAAAAGAAGATAGTTTTTCGGGTGCAAAGCGACGAGTGAAAAATCATCTTTTTAAATTTCACGAATGGACATATACATCGATTTTCACCAATAACAAACATTTTTTCCTATCAACTAAATGTTTTAAAGGCCAGAAAATAGCTGTTTTATTCACAAAAAGCCTCCCCAAAATTGGCGGGATTACTCCCCCCCCCCGCGAGAGTGACCGATATTTATGACGTCCATTTCTTGTGTAAATTCGGCCCCACAGAACACCCCGATCAGTTTAATAACGTAGTGTCTGTTTAAGTTCCTTGAATACTTTCACGTTATTCCAGATATTTTTTTTCCACTGTTCAAACAGTGAAATTATCAGGACATAATCCATTATTTCCCTAAAATCCACCGAAAAAGCATAAAAGATAAATGAATAATGAAGTAACGCCGTCATCACATCCATCACGACCAAGTCCCTATACTCATTTGGTATGGACCTTCGTAATAGTTGCTGATAATGCCTTTACAACTGGAAAGATGAATTATTCATGATATAAGATCTCTCAGCTGATAAGTGCCAGATAACGTGTCAAAGAAATTTATAATAATATACGGCCCCTTTTGCTTTCTGCGCAATGCGGTAATGCATGGTGTGAATCACCTTTAGTCGATAAAATAATAATAATAATAAAATTTTAATTACATTATTATTATATTATTATTATTTGATTCGATCCCAAGCCGCGACATCGAAAAGATCTCAAGGTCGGCGGTTCTACTAAGCCCGGTTTATGGCTCTGTTGTACTCGGGGTCCTTCCTCCACTGTAATAGCTGACGTCGCTATATGATTGAAAATACTAACGCAGCGACTGTAAACCCCAATACAACAGCAACAACAATACAACAACAACTAAAGAACTAAAACGTGACTTGTATATTCCATTGCTTGCACTCAGCATTCGAGTGTAGTTCCAAGACCGTTTTAGCACGTGGCAGCACTATTCAGTCACCAAAAGACTGAAAACTGTCGGTGGACGTTAACCTAAATAACCAAACTAGTAAATACACTATAATTAATATATATAATTATTATTATTATTATTATTATTTAGGAGATGAAAACACAAGCAATGGCCAGCTATTTAGACAGTCTCTGACAACTTGAACACGATTAACGCAACGGCTCAGAATTCACGTCAAGCAACCCTCAAACCCTGCCCGATCTTCTACCAGGTGAGTTTGGTTATTTAATAAGCAATGAATTTTTAAGTTTCTGATATCGTACCTAGAATAAATTTTTTTATTTTTTTTAATAACGTTGATTTTTTTCTTCCTTAGATGACATGCAGACAGTTAATCATGTGCATTTTAGTGCAGAAATATATCATTAGTACTCTAATTTTGGCAAAATCCCCCCGCTTCGAAACAACGGGGGCCAAATAGATTCAGCTCGACCCGCCCGACATATTCCGTCCTCTACACTTATAAAACAATAGTGGTCTACGGTGGGATGCGAGATATAAATCACTTTTATTAATCAATAATGTTCTATCTTGAATATTATATAACTCTTACACAGTTGGCTCAGTTAAAAATGAATACAACCCTCTTATAAGTTCATTCCATCTGTGAACAAGGTGCTTATGAGTAAAAACTCATGACTTTAAAACGAACGGAAAGTATCTTTGCTATGTTTGCTCAGTCGAGCCGATCTGTTGGTCAACAATACAACGAATCAAAAAACAGCTTTAAATTCTCAGATAAGACAGGGTTCAAATTAGTTTGCGCTAAATTATATTTAAGCGAATAAGTTTTAATGTAATTATTCATGTCAACTTAAGCGTATACTTGAATTTTTCGTTAAAAGGAAATGTATGGTTGAGTTACTACTTGGTGCTAGGTATTATATGATTCAAGAAGGAACCCATTCTATCATACTTGCTTACCAAAGAATTCATGTTTAAAAACAAAATTGATAAATTACATTTAATTCTGTGCAATCTCAATGCAGGAGAATTTGAATTATCAACGACGTGATTTGATGAGAGAGGCAATACATGAAAAACAAGAAATATCTTTAAAAAAGATATTCGTCAGAGGAAGAAAGAAAAACGAGATTTCCAGTCTTCAAGAACCTACCGAGAAAAAAGCGCGCGAAAGAACCCACGCACAACCAATTTAGTACGCTCTAGAAATAGTTCATATTTATTCTATGAAATATACTTATTTATAGACGGTAATAATCAAAAAATTAATATCAGTAACATAGCATGTTTGTTATTTGTTCATAACATTATGCATATGAACAATTATGATAAAAAAGTGTTATTATTTTTTGGTTTTGGCGAATTGAATTTTCAATGAGAGCCTCATCGGCAGGCTGACAAAAATTCAATATACAAGTAATTTTTTTTTTAAGGGGTTTCATGTCTAACACGTGGATTCTTTTTGTTGTTTAAATCATTTTCCACAAAGTACATTCTCCACTCAATTGATGAAAAGGATTGTATTTTAACTTACTGAAATCCACTTTCATGTTTACATCAAAAAAAAGTTAATCACACCAAGCTGAATGATATATACAAGCTGCACCCACTTACTACAGTAAATTTATAGTCCATACCGATGCGTAACCAATAACAGGAGTCCTTTAATTCAGCTTAGAATTATTTACCGCTGTTAGCGTACATTTGATGGTTTTAAGATGCAGTTGAAATCGAAAATTAACAGCTAGCGCTACGACGGCCGAAAAAAATTAACGATAAGCCAGGGTGTATGGTATTGGGGGCATATCGTAACGAACAACTATTCATCATAGACTAAATACTGTCTTCCTAATTAAGTAACGACTTTCTTTTTCATATTAAGACTAGTAACATTTTGCTAGAAAAAAATAGGAAGTACACCCGCTGGAGCTTGCACATATTTAGAATTGTTCAAAGCATAAGAGATAACGTGTTCCATGATAACATAGAATTGAAAATGAGCAAGATTTGCATTCTGTCTTTATGTTGTAATTCGATACAATTTTATCATCTATATATCTTGAATTTCATCAAATCCAGGCTCGATCAATGAATACTTGACTAACCTCGATCTCAGACAACCCCGCCAATGTATGAAAGTTTACGTGGATAGTCTCAAGAACACGTCAATATTTCCACAACAGGTAAATCTTACAATATATTTTGTATCAGAGAGAAGTTATTGTTCCTTGATGACTATTTTAGCTCTATTTCCTCGCTTACCTCGTTAGGTTAGGAAATGCTTTTGAAACTGAAAACTTAAACATGAAAAAGACATCAAACTCCATTTGTAGACAAGAATACTTAAGGTTTACGTTCTATAATTTACTTCCGGTAAAGTCGAAAACACCGCTATGTCTTGGCCAACTTACCACTACAAGAAAACCAAGATACCCTATGAAACATTAAGAACCTATTATCCCGTGAAAGGACATGCATGAGGTCCGAAATATAGCGGAGATCATTACGACTTTACCTTAAGCCGTTATTCTTTTGCGATCGTTTTCTGGTCCCACAGTCCACATTTTGATGTAAATGAATTTTGAAAACTTGCTTATGACCATCACCCTCCGTCCTGTGACTAGAGAAGATAACTTTTATGGAATTTTACAAAATAATGCAAAAAAAAAATAGTTCCGTTTCCGGTCGCTCGACCGACCCTCTTTTTTCATGGTCGACCCTAACGTTTTTTGTTTTTTTTTGTTTTTTTTTTTACATTTCCGCTTTTAATAAATCTTTTCTTTACTTTTATTTAGTTTTCGTATCAATCGAAGGGTAAAGAAAAAAAAAGAAAAGAAAAACATATCCTTACCTACCGACCCTCTTTTTTCTGTCAGGACACCAGAAGTGGAACTACTTTTATTTTTTGGCCTTATGGCCCTAACTTTGAATCATACTACCCCACTTTTTCACTGAAGTCTTTAGTGTATTGTTTTGAAATTTGGATTTTTTTTCTGACTAATTGTCTTTCGGACAACTCTTGTTTATATTTAATATCTTTAAGACTCTGAAGTCAAAATGATGGATGATCTAACAAATAATATAAATCTAAGTGTTTATTTATTGATATGTGTCTGTTCTATCTATATATTTGTCAATATTCTTTCTTTCTTGCATTCTATTCACCCATGCATCTTTTTTCTTTCAATCCATCCACATGCATATATGCCCGTCTGTCTATCTATCAGTCACAAAAATTATAACATCCCGTATTTATGCAACCTTACTCTTCATCATTGTTGTAATTCTTTTGTACATTTCTTCCTTTTAATTTCTTTCTTTATTTTTCAGCTTGACCAACTGCGATCTTTGATCAGCTGTCACGATGAACCCCTGAAGGACAATTACCGACCCCCGGCCCCTTTAAATGGCCGGACCGAGAACGACAGATCCAATCTGTAACACGCTTTTTTTATTGCGCATTTTGTAACATAATACATAAAGAGTCGAAACAATCCGAAATGATCGATATGATAGGGAAATCCAATTTCGATTGTTTAATGTTTACCAGTTGCAAACTTTGATCAAAAGACAAGAGCGAAACATCTTTTGTATTTTACATGATGAAATACGCAATGTTTTATAGATATGTGGATTCGAAATATCCGATGGATTTAGACATCTCATTTTACGATTGTGGACTAACAACAGAATAAAGATGTAAACTGTTTATTTTACCTTACGTACGTGTAATATAAATGTGTTCAAAAATCCCAGTGAACGAAATGTAGAGAAAATCCAATTTACCATTGTTTCTTGTTGATTTTTTGCAACATTGTAACCAATCATATATTCTTTTAATATTCAATGCATCATATCGAATTGATCATGAAGATATACGAGCTGTTTAATAATAATAAACGATAAATGTGTGTACAGACGTAACATTTTTGTCATGTTGTTAACCTGCTATACAGAACATCTGTGTGGAAAAAAAAGTTTCGTTAAAAGCACGTCTTAAAAAAATGTATAGTCCACGTTTTTTAGATTAAGTACGGGCAGGATATCTATATCTATATAAAACAAGAGTCTGTAGAGTTGAAGTAGTTCAAACAAAAGAAAAGAAGAACAAATGTAGGAAGATATCATATACATGGATTACATATAATATCAGCTTCCATTACTTGTTAAAAATCTTGTATTTTTCGACCAGGCTCTCATATTGGCAACCTACTTATATAAATGTGTTATGATATATTTAAATTAAACTGTTTCTTATTCGTTCATCAATGATATACCGGTCGTCATGCCAAAAGACGAACTTATATCATTTTACGATGTTAGCACCGATTGTAATGACTTGCCAAAACACCTAGAGTTTTGACATATGAACGTCCAATTTTACGATAATATATTATGCAGTTAAAAAACACCAATCCGTTTATATCGATTGTAATTTTTTTTTTAGTTTTTACAACGAAAAAAATTTATACTAACTTGAGACCGAAAAATAATTGCTTCTTACTATACACATAATATAGATAGTATGCACCGAGGAATTGTTAAACTGTTATCCAAGATATACAATAGTTTCTGTATGGTATTAAAACATTATAATATTTATGAAATGTATTCATGTGATACAAATGTTCCGGAACAATAACCAATTTTTAAGCCACGGGTTGCTGAAATTTTGTAATCTGTTAATGCTGATATTTAAAAGTGGTGTGTATTTAAAAAAGTGTAAATTTATAGACTAGATACGTTTAAAAACGTTAAGAATATTCCAATTAGAATTGTGAGGTATTTCAGCTTATTAATCGTTATTGCAGGTTATGTATGCATTGATGCGGAAAGTGTATACCGTCACACTACAGTGATGATGATAGAGATAATGATAATGAAAATATTCGTACAGCATATAAGCATGTACCAAACTTATAATATTTTTTAGGAGCTACTGTGTATACCAACTTTGATCTCGATAGCACGAGCAAAGTCTCGGCCGTAGAGCAAGTATTTACAAGTACACATATGATTTTGTATTGTTGATGAAATCCAATCTTCATCATGAACCCTGATAATGTAATTTGTTATATATTTGTTTTTGTATATCACTGTATAGATCAAAGAAGGCATGAAATAAACAGAAAGCAATGTTAAGTTTTTGTCATTTACACACTAGCAGCAGTGTTCAAAATAGTTCATTAATACTAACTCTCCATGAATTAAAAATATTCCCATTAAACTATACAGGATAGCCCCCAAACCGGACCACACTAGGGGCGTGTCGTCTGATTAAAGAAAATCCACATTAGGGTGTCCGAAGAAGTTCAGTTCATAAACTATCAATTATATTTACGTCGAATGAGAAACAAGTTCCTTACAAGCTTTTATAAATGAAATTCTAAATCGGCTTATCTTGGTTGGACCATTACTTGCGTCTATCCAAATACCATGAAAATCCCTACTCCTCCAACAGGAACTCTTCAAGTATGGTAATAACTGGATCAAAGCGTACAGCTTTTGGCTTTTCACACATGCAACCCGTTACTATCCTAGTTCATGTTTTCCAATCCGATAGACAAGTATCCTGCGAAACACTACCATCATGCAAACAAATATGTTGTAAAGATAAATCGTTTTTCTACCTAATTAACTTATAATTATATCCATGTATTTGTCCAAGAAACAGAGACAGCGATGAATAGTTAAAAATCAGAACGTTCCGAACGTTTCAAAGATTTCCTATTCAATAAAAGAAAAAATAAACCAAACGTTTCGCTATGCAAGGCACAATATGAAAGACAGACTATTCAAGTATTGTTTCGCTGCTCAACAGCCGCAAGAACATATTTATATGTATAGTGACATTAAATCGGTTTATGTCGGGATCAATAAACATGTAAATTTTATTTCGGATTCTTTTCGGTTAATTGCATCCTCATGAATTCTCCATTTTTTTTACTTCCATTTGTAAAACAGACCAAGGCATTTTATTATTATTTCTAATAATTTGTTTTTTGGACATAATTTCTGCTAAACAAATTGTGTAAATTATTTTCTTGAGTCTGTAGATTGTAATGAAAAGTATTCTATCAGGGCAAATTTAACTAGGTGATCCTGTATATACATAATCTGGATTGATTTCAGACATACAGAAGGTCACCTAGAAAGTAATAAATCTTGAATAATTCCATTTTCATTGAGGTCTGGATCCGAGCATATACCATCGACGGAAGACGATTCTGCCGAGGTACGACCGTAATCATGCTACATTTTCGGTTATCTCCGCCCAATAACCGTGTTGATAGTCCACCAGATAAGTGGATGTATTTACTTTAAATTGTCTGTGTTCTAGTCATTAAATAAAAGAGGACTTAGGCGCCAAAAAACAGAAAAGTGATTAATATATTATCAAAATATATAGTACAGTGTATAATATCTTTTCCCAAAAATATACAAAACAGTGTATGATATCTAAATCTATTCTAAGTTATCGTTTAAAAAAAGAACATGTACAAGAAGGTTTTATGCCCCTAACGATAGAATTTATCAACGTCTCCAATTCAAGATATAGCACGAACAAAATTTCTATGTTTATGGTTAAAACGGATGAAATCCAATTCTTATCAACAATCTTTACGCTAGCAATCTTTGACATGATTAATTAACTTCCCCAGATCAGGGTCAAACTAAGTATGCCACAAACTCTAACAAGAGGAGCTATTGCCATTGTAGCACCTTAAGCAATGTATTGTACTAAAAAACGACCAATAGCTTAATGTGACAGTCAAACAAACCTTTCGATCTATGGTAACCCCGGATTACTGGAGACAATTAGGTTTCCATTAGTCACTGATAATATTTGTCGACTAATCTTCTCTGTATGAATAACAAAACTATAATATTGGGGTAGAAACATAATAGTACCTTTTTCACATGGGAAGGAATGAACCCCAATTAAATGTTTTTTTTTTTTTTTTTTTTTTAATTTTTGTGACTGGATTCAATCAACAGAGCGATCATTAAGGTCTGATAATAAATAGAATGTTTTAAAACTATAGTCAAAACTAAAATGGTGGTATATTTGACCGACTACCTTTCAAAGATTTACCGTAGTAGTGAATTTAAAAAAATTTTAAAGATTTCATATTAAAAACGAAATTCCCTAACCCTTTACTAGTATTTTAGCCTAATTTCATTAGTGATTGTTTGTTTTGATTGCTATTATATTCATTAAATAAATTAAAAATATGAAACAAAAATTAATGTAACTATTATCATTTTCTTCGTTCCGGTATTCTAATTATTATGAAATAAAAAGAGTTAAAATGCAAGTACTTTATGGAATTACTGAAATTATACGAGATAAACATATTTTCTTAAAATCCCTGCTTTTAGATATATTTGCTAAGTAAAAAAATGATTTTTTTTTCAAAAATTATGAAAACCCATTTTATTTAGATAAAATAATAATCTGTTTGAACGTTGCAGCAACTTAGAAAGTAACAATCCGAATCTCACATTATTAAATGCTTCCAAATTCGAAATTCTCTTTTACCATTAACATATATTTCAAACAATCTTTTTATTGTATGTGTTTTATGTTTAATTTTAAACCCCATTTAAATCCCCCCTTTTAAAAAATTGTAAAGGAATTTAAAAAAATTTCTTAATTTAAAAGGGGAGATCCTGAGTAGGAGTTAATGTTTGTTTTAATTGTAACTAGGAATACATAGTTATTTAAAATTTTAAAGGGAGGATAATTTTGTCGGGATTTAGTGTATTGAAGGGGGAAGATAATGCGGGGGAGATTAATGTTTTGAAACAATGAATTTTAAATTTAAAGAGCAATAAAAAGATTTGTCAATTTGCTCGTTTTTTGAACCTAGTTGTAACAAATCAGGACATTATATCTAGTTGGGCCTTGGGTAAAGTAAATGTTCAAAAAATCCCCCTGACCCCTTTTTCCTAGGATTATCTAAAATACCGTAATCGTTTCAACAAGTCGGAATCTCAGGCCACCGATTCGGTTGTTTCAAATATGTTCAAAAACTGCCTAATTTACATAAATTAAAAACAACCTCTAAAATAGAATGTTTGCCCAATTATCTGGGTTTATACGGCTCCACTTTTTTGAAGTTTTTCCCCGATAAAAACAAAAATAGGCAACAAAAAACAATTTTAAATTTTTCTCAAAGAATACAAAAATTTTTTTGGACACATTGTAAAACACACCCCGCATTACCCGGAGGGAATACGGGGGACACTCCCCCGATCCTTGTGGCAACGAAAAAATGTCGCCCCAACGCAAAAGTCGCACTTGACGTTAAACGTCGAAAAGGTGAAGCTAATGTCGAAACCCACGTAAATGTCGAAAAACCCCTTTGTCGCATTTGAAAACGCCAAATTCGAAAAAAATTGCACTGCCCTATTTCCGAAACTTCAACGTAAATACGCACTCTTTTAAAAGTAAAAATAATAATCCCACAAAAACATATACAGTCCCCGACAATCGTTAAATTCATTTCAGTTTTTTCCCCTTTTGAATAGTAGAGGGATCTCGCGGGGGCGATAGTCCCCCAGTAAACACAGGAGCATTTTAGGGAGTTAAACGAAACAGTTAGGAAAATTTTCACACGGAAATTTAAAGCAACTTTTTCCTCTGGCAATTTATCTTTCTTAAAATAACATGTCTTTCCATTTCATAAACTTTTCCCCTTTTAAAAATTCTCTCCGGTTTCCTCACTACTTTTTTAATTCCCCGTGCTTTTTAAAGACCTGCCCGGCTTCCTGTAAATATCCCAAAATCAAATGAGGATGGTGAAAACTGAGATTTGAAGAAGTTGTTGTGAGAGATGGATGACGACTTATTTTCAAGAAAAGCTTTGGAGAGATAAGAAAAAACATCTGGAAAAAAATGCTGCTAGACTAAGTGATAAAGAGAATTTTTACAGGGGAAAATGGGAAACGATGGGCCTGGGTTGTTCATTAAAGAGAGAGGCTTGCATGGGGAAAAAAACAAATTAATGAAGATAGGTATACTCTATTTTTTTTTTTTAAAAAAAAGCGGGAAATTAAAAAAGGTTTAAAAAAGAAAAAGTTTATCATTGCAGAGGCCCACGCCCGGGGATCAGCTTGAATTGGACCTAAACCGTACAACGGTAAAGGCCGTTTGATTTGGGGAAAGTCTGCATTGCGCAGAAATTTATTTTGGGCCGAGTCTTTTTCCCATATTCCATACTTTAATATGTCCTTGTAAAACTTTCAAACGGGTATTAAATTGGTTCAATCCCAAATTTTTTGTTTTCATGAAAAAAAATATATTTCTTATACACTTTTTATCATTTAATTATTGTTTAAAAGGGTTATTTTTCCCTTTCCAAAGCTAAAAGCAAAAACTAGCTACTTGTAAAAACTTTAAAAAGCTTTTTTTGGTTTTTTTGTCCAACAAAAGGGAACGTTTTTTTTAAAACACCCGGGGAATTTGTTTAGGTGTTCAATTTCCCATTTATAAGGCTCCAAAAGGCCCGGGGAAGCGACCCCGATACTCCCCTTTCAGTATCACTCCGGGGGGTTCAAAACCCTGAGGGAAAATCAAAAGATCTTACTTTTTTTTATTTTTTTGGCTTTTTAAATTTTTTTATTTGTAAAAAAGTTATTCTTTTTTAAAATCGTTCTTTTATTTAATTTTTGTAAAGCCCAAACTTTTTAACACTGGCTGAACACTTTTAATTGTAAAAGGCATACAAGCCCCATTTTCTTAAAAGTTGTTCCGGGGGAAGAAGAAAACCCTAAAGTGAAAGGGGTAAATTTTTTTCCCGCGTGAATTCCCCAATCTATTCCCGTGAACTTGCCAAAAATTCCACGTGAATTTGCCAAAACTGTTCCGTGTGACTTCCCTTAACTGTTCCGTTTAAACTTGCCTAACTGCCCCGTGTGTTTGTACTGTTAAACTAAACCTCCAGGTTTTTCCAATTTACTATAAAAAGGGGAAGAACTCAAAATGAATATTAACGATATCGGCCGCGATTCTGTAGATGTTTTTGGGGTTATTAATTTCCATTTAAAAGGGTGCTTTTTAGCGTTGATGTTGCGAATATAGGGGCAGGAAATTTTTTTTTGCGACTTTGGCTTAAGATGCGCATAAAACATCAGGGGATTTTGTTACTTTAGCATTGGTTGCGTTTTTTCGTCACCCTTGCGTATATAACTAAAGTGCGACATTTACGTTGCTCATCCTTTTTGGGGTTCGCTAATGTTATGATGACCTCGAGGGCAATCGATGAGTCGACGATTCCGAAGTTTTGTGAAAATATTGGGGGAAAAAATTAATTTCCTACAGCTTTTTAAATAATGGGTTCTTCGACAACAATCGGCTAATGGGTTTTGCTTACAGAGGCAATATTTTGATATCCCCCAAAAAAGTTGAATTTTCTATTTTCCCCTTATTTTCTGATTTATGAAATGATTTTGGGGATTGTCATTTTAAATTTTGGGGGAGATCCTGTTGGGTTTAAAAGTTTTTTTTTACCTGCAGCTCCATTGGTGCCTGGAATGGGCAAATCCAATTTTTTACCGGGGCGGTCGAAAAGCAGAGGGTTTGGCAGAATTTTGATTGTATAAAGGTAGGTTTTCCCCCTGAAAAATTGTCTCAGTAAAAGGCCAAGTGTTATTTTTTAACCTTGAATGTTCATATATAAATAAGTTGTACACATAATTTTCATGCAAACATAGTTAATGTTTTTTGTATTTCGTCTTGGGACGTTATTTTTAAGGATATAGTGCTCCCTCCCGAAAAACCCCAACCAGTTCATGCCCCCACCCCCACCATTAACACACACACCCGACCTCTCACATGAACCGGCCCAGGGATTGATGAGGGGACGCGACCCTACGAGATTAAGTTCACTTATTAAACCGTTGACTTCAGAGAAAAAAAAAATATTTTTTTAGCTTGCCCGCCATGTATTTCTACGTCAACATGCAGACATAGACTTTTTAAATAGGTATTACCTTAAGTCCCGATTTTATCTTTTGTTTTAAAATAAAAGAAAAACTGCCCGAAAAAAAACCCCCGTAATGTGGTCGTTTTCACACATTCTTCATCTGCTTCAAAATCAGTAACAGTATTAAACATGAATTTAAAATATACTTTTATCAAAAAGTCGATATATAAATATCTTCAATGCATCAAAACGACACCCCCAATTTTGGAATTGGATATGTACCCCAAAACTCCAATTTTTTTTTTTTTAAATTATTTTTTTTTTTTTTTTAATTTTCTTGTTCAATATGACTTATATAAGGGTTTACCAGTTAGAAACTTCCCGGGATTAGAAAATTAAAAATATTCATAAAATGCGGGGTCCACGTTTTATATAAATATTCGGGGGAAAGGGCGAAACTATGCAAGTGCTTATAATTTATTTATTAGATATTTTCGCTTCACCCTCGATATAAAAAAACGGTATTACTTAACTGAAAGGAATAAAGTGAAAGAAAAAAGTAAAATGACTTACTCGCCCTGATGGTTTCATCCGGCCACAAAATTATTGCCCCCCCAATAATCATAGGTATCACTTGGATAGAAATAATTTTCAAATTCATTAAAGGGAAAAAATTATGAAAAACTAAGATCTAAAAGTCTGTAACATGGCTGTTTAACAGTGAAGTGCTGAAATATCCGGGTTATATTTTTTTTCCCTAAATCAAAAAACTTTGTAAATATGAAAAATGACCTTTACGATATTTTTTTTTAATATTCCATTTTTCAAAAGTTAACCCAAAAGGAATCTGTATAACCCTTTTAAACAATAGTCACACCCCCACACACACACAAAACACACACACACAAAAAAACACACACACACTCCAACACAAAAAAAACAACAAAAAACCCCCCAAAAACCCCTAAGTTAAGGGGGCGCCATATTTTTTCCCGAAAAGCAGCCAATCGGGTCCCCAAAATAACGCATTTGTAAAAAATAAGGGGTTTGGGACTAAAATTTTAAATTAATGTAAAAAATTTTTTTTCACCACCAAAAAAAATTTTTAAACTAAAAAATGGTTTTTCTCAATAAATGTTTTTTAAAATTTTTTTTTAGTTTTTTTTTTTATACAAAAAAAGGGAAACTTACCTTGAAAAAAATTTAATTCCCCTGTAAAATTTAATTTAAAACAGTTGCATGCAAACAAAACAGACAAAAAGGAAATTGGGAAATTGTGCATGAAAATGTTGGTTAATTTCGGGCTTTAAATGTTAATAGGACCCTGGTGAGATTAATCATGCCACGGTGAGGATTTTATCTCCGGGAAATATTTTTTTTTATTAATACGGTATTAAGAAGGTATGTAGCGCGTTGCTAAAAAAAAATTTTTTTGCTGAATATCTCTTTTCAAAGTGATAAAATTTTTCTTTTTAAAACTTGCGCATTTGTCCGTCTTTTTGACAAAACTTTGTTTTTTTTTTAAAAAGAAAAAAAACCAAAAAGTGAACAGCTAATACATAAAATTTTCAATTAATTTTTAAGAAATGTCCCTTTTTTTTCCGTAACGTTTTTTCCCGAATTTCTGCAGATCCCATAACTTTAGAACCCAAAACACGATTGAGTTTAATAAAATTTTCCAAAGGCTGCCAATTCCCCCGGGTAGGGGCTGAAATTCATTTTGCGGGGTTGACTTGAATTTGGGTTTACCGGTTACGATTTTTCATATCGGTCACAAAATTACGGTAGGAAACCCCCCGGGCACCCCCCCCCCCCCCCCCCCCCCCCCCCCCTTTCCCCCCCCCCCCCCCCCCATCCCCCCCCCCCCCCCCCCCCCCCCCCCCCCCCCCCCCCCCCCCCCCCCCCCCCCCCCCCCCCCCCCCCCCCCCCCCCCCCCCCCCCCCCCCCCCCCCCCCCCTTTTTTCCCCCCTTTAAATATTTTTTTTGCTCCTCGTTTTTTTACAAAAAGCAAAAAAAACAAACAAAAAAAACAACAAAAAAAAAAAAAAAAAAAAAAAACCCCCGGAAAATGTGTGAAATGTAAAAAATGGTTTAGTTTAGTATATGTTAATCCTATTTTTCCCTTTTTGTCATCAGTTATGTTTTTGGCAATAATCGAAAATACGCTTACTTATATTGAAAGGGGAAAAACTTTTGTCACTTTACATTGGCATTTTTCCGAGATTTAAAAAAATTGTTTTTTACCCATTTTAATTTATACATTCTAAATGGGAATACTCCGAAGCTCCAAAAAGAACAACTTACATCACTTCGTCTTTTTTTCCCCTTTTCCCCTTTTGCTTGAAATATTTCTTGAAAATTTATGTGTCTTTCTTTTTGTTTTGGTGCCAGTTTTTTTTTATGCCTTTGGGCCCTTTTGCTCCACTTTCCTTTTTTGATTGCGGAAATCTGGGAAATTTAAAGGTCGCTGGACTTTTCGTTCTTTTCCCGCAAATTTTTTGTTATCCTTTTTCTCCCATTTACTTTGTAAGGCCCCAAAAATTTTTAAGCTTGTATTTGATACTATTTCTTCCCTACATCTTATTTTTATTCAGGGGAAAAAAATCTTTTTAGCCATTTTGACAACTTGGTACGTAAAACTAGCGGCTAAAGGATCTCCGTAAACCCATCTTCCCCTTTTAATCCCCCGTTTTTTTACCTGGTCATGATAGTGTAAATCTGTTTCTGTATTTTTTTCCCCACTGTGATCTCTCTCTCTCTCTTTTTCATTTATTTTGAGATTTCTAGTTTATTAACCAGTATATTTTTTGTTTTACATTTTTTATTCCCAATTCAATTACTCGTGTAATTTACAAACATAACAAAATTTAAAAATTTTTAATGAAGGATTAAGCCCAGAAATACTAAAATGTTGATTGTTAATCTTTTGTCAGTGTTTGTTTTTAATTACTATTTTACACCGAAAAAAACGGTTTTTGCCCAACTGTCCCACTTTTTGATATTTTGTTTCCCAACTGCCCATCAAGTTTTTTAGCACCTTGCTGGGTGTGTTTTGAAAAGGGGGTTATAACTATTTCAAACTACAAAAATTAAAATAAATTTGAAGTTGTATTTTGATTTTGTTTTGATTTTTTTTTTGTTTTTTAAATTTTAAGGGGTAAAATTTCTGTTTTAGTTATTTTGTATTATTTCTTTCTAAAATTGTTTATTAAGGTCCTTTAATTGGGTTACAAATTAATTGTAATTTATAGTGTAAACAGCTTCCTTTGATTCTGGTTTTAAAAGCTTATGTGAATTGATAAAGATAAAAAAAAATTTGAACTTATTAAGTAATTATCCCCTCTGCTACTTTTTTCTTTAAAATTGTTTTAATTTGTTGGCCAAAATAAAGTCCTTTTACCCGTTATTTTGCTAAGTGATTGGATTAAAAAAAACAAAAAAGCCCTTTTGATCTAGGTTTACTATTTAAGGAAAACAATTTGATTTGAAGAAATTAACTTTTTGGTTTATTTATTGTGTTTTTTCAAAGGATATTCATTAATGAAGTAACTGTATCAGATAAATATATTTACATTCTGATGTAAATGTCTTCATTTGATAGAAAATTTTCACTAATCATCGTCAAAAATTATAAGCTAAAATGGAAAATGCAACGTGAGTGTGCAGTTTGTCAAAAACCCAAACGTGGTGGTGATAGTCTGGTTTACAATGGATTCAGTCCCAGGTAAAAAAACCAAAAAACCAAAAGGGTTTTGGGGCTGTCGTCGAACCTTTTGCTAAAACAAAACGCTGACAACATTCCTTTTCGTGCCAATACCCTAATCAGCGCCAACACAGGAACTAAAGCCCCAGAATTAATCAACTCATGCAAAAGGGGGGCACGCGAAAAAACCACGCCGATTCCGTCAATTATGAAGAAGTCAACCAGTCTGAGAGCAGAGAAGGGGACAAGATGCAGAACAAGTCTAAAAGATTAAAAACCTTCCCCTCCCCCAAGTCACCTATACGGGGAAAGAGGTGATTGAGCCGGGGATACCAAAAGCCCAGGGGCATAGTTTTGGGTGGAAAATGGACTGAAACGCACACTGGTGAGCATTCCTAGGTTGATGAGGCAGAAAATGACACAATGTGATTTTGCTACAAGAAAAAAATCCCGCTCTGGCACAGAACCCAACCAATATGGAGACGGAACATTTATGTGTGCCCAGACAATTGCCAGGTCTAACACTCCTGGATATTTGAGGAACATGTATCCGTTGTGTTTGCCCTTCTCCCGGGAAAAAAAGTAAAAGGGATTTACTGCAATTTTTTTCAACACTTAAACAGAAATGCGGGGAAAGGGGAATGGAACTGGGCCCAACACACCCCTGAAGCTTTGAGGCAGCACCAAAGCAGGCAGCTGCAGGTTTTTCCAAAATGTAAAGTAAAAGGGGTGTTTTTTTCATTACACACAGTGTTTTGGCGGAAGAACAGAAGCTTGGCTTAGTTGGACGTATTCTGAGAATAGGACTTTAAGAAATAGGAAAAAGAGCTGCAGTTCCCCTTATTTCCCATACAACATGTTGAAGATGTGTGGTTTGTCGCAGAGGATGCTGAAAATGCAGAGTTCCTTGGATGTTTCAAGGTTCACAGACTAGTCATGAACTTTGGGTTGGGGGAGACAAGACAACTGGAACCCCTTTTCGAGCGAAGGACCAAGAAAAACAAAAACTTGGAAGGCTGGCACAACAAACAAAAGAAAATTGGACTCACACCGAACATTTACAAATTTTCTTGGAAACAATAAAAGGTTTTAAAGCGCCAATGCTATAAAAATTCTTCAGCACAGTCCCGGGGGTGAGAGAAAAGAAGGAGGAAATCCCGACAACTTGAACAAGACTGTCTGCCCTGAAACACAAGTACAGGGGGGCGAAGAAATCACTGGGGAGTTGCCGATTGTGCATCGCTTTGTTGGGTTTGACGAGAAAACTCGAAGAACAGATCAGTGGGGGAATTCACGTTGTTTTAAAAAATGTTTGTTTTAAAAATTAAAAAAAAAATTTACAAAAAATTGTACCACATCCAAATATACCCCGTCTTTATTTATTTTTTCATGACACATAAAAAAAAAATAATAAATATAGAAAATAAAGAGTTTTTTTTTCCATTTCAGAGAGAGGAGAGAGAATAGACAACATCAAAAAACAAAAATAAGTTTAAAATATTTATTTAATAATTTTGCAATAGAAATACTTTTTAAAAATATAATGCAATAAATTATTGAAAACAAAAGAGTTTGTTTTCCATTTCAGAGAAGAGAGAGAGAAACTGACAACATCCTAAAACATAATAAGTTTTAAATACTTATTTTAAATAATTTTGCTTAGCTATAATTTTTAATAAATACAAATGAAATATATTTATAAAAAAATAAAGAGTTTGTTTTCTTCATTCGAGAGAGAGGAGGAGAATATGACAAACCCTAAAACAAAATAAGTTTTTAAAAATACTTTTTATAAATTTTTTGCTAAACTATAATTTTATAAATACTAATGCAATATTTACTAACCAAAATAATTGAAATTGCTCTTAAAATATAAGACAATAAAAAAATAATTCCCTAAAATTTTCCCTCCATTTAGGTAAAGATATAGCACCACCCCTGCAGTTTTGTTATCCTTTAAAGCATGATTCCAATTTCCCCACCTTGTTTTTTTACTTTTTTTTAAAAAAAAGTGGGACTTTGGGAAGAACCCAAAAAAAAACTGTCAGTCTAGGTTTGTCTGTTTGTGATGAGTAAAAATGATCTATGTGAGGAAAAGAATAAATATAAAAGTGGGGGGGTGGTTTTTTATTGTGTATAGGAATCTCATTTTGAGGCTGTGGTTCAACCCCGTTTGGAAATTTTTTTTTTTTATGAATTCCAACAAAAATTTTAGTGGCCCTACCCTGATCTATCGGGATGCATCGTTGTAAGAAAAAAGGTGAAAAAGGAAAATTAAAAAAAATGAAAAATAACATATATTCATATCAATTTTTTAACGGGCACAGGGCAGCCTAAAATTGACGCGTTACTATTTGACAAACAATTAGTTCAATAAAATATGGATTAGTGTTTTAAAAAAGGAGACAATAATGATGAACATCATCTTTAGCTTTTATTAATTATTAAATTAGATAGGGGATTTTTCTGGTATTGTGTTAAAACCGGTTCACTGAAAAACCCCCGCTGATCAAAAAACAGGTAACTCTTGCATTTTATTTTTTATCACAAAAAAAAGTTAGCTTTTTTGTTGTTACACCTATCTATCTAATGTAATTAATGTATTTTGTATGTATTTTTTTCTATTTTTTCATCCTCCTCCCTTGTATTCCTATCTGTCTATCAGAAAATCATTCTACTTTCGAAATACTTAGTGAAAATTTAATCGAAACCTACATTTTATTTATTTTCGTATCTCTGCCTTTTTTTGTTTTGCAGTTGATCAACTCGATCCCTGGTCAGCAATGGGGGGGAAGCCATGGGGGAAGTTACCAAAAAGGGCCCAAAAATCAAAAACTTTCAGTCAAGAGTTCGGTTGTCCCCCTGAAACCTTAGAAGATGCTGATGTTGAGAAAAGTTGTTTATGATTTGAAAGAATAGTTCCCAAAATTTCTAAGTCTGTGAAAAAAATACTGTTGATAAAAAAAAGAAAAAAGCCTTGACTGGGGGTACCCAAATCAAGAAAAAACTTGAACCTATTTCTTTTTTAACGGGGCACAATTAAAGTTATGCGACTTGTCAAAAATATTCACTATATTTTTTTAAGTAAGCTTGAGAAATCTTGAGGTATACAAAATAAAAACCCTTTTAAAAAATATTAAATCACGCCTCGACGACGCCGTGGTGAGTTCTATAGCTCTCTTTTCTTCAAAACTTACCTATTTTTAATTTCCCTTTTAAATTATTATTGGATAGACCCTTATTTGACTGACCGGCTGTTTTACCGATTTCATTGCCCGGATGCTAGTTTTTTTAGGGGGATGGGGCCCTTTTTTAAAAATAATATTAAAAATTTAAGCAAAAAGTTCACAAAGCTTTACTTTTCTTTTTTGTGGTTCTTGGGTAGGCCAGTACTGTTCGGTTGGAAGGGTCATGAACCTCCTCGTCGGGGTTCACCCCAGGTCACGCCGATGTCTTATGTAAAAGGGTACTTGATTTCGGGTCCGTTTCAATGATACAGAACGCCCCATCAATGCAACGTAATATACCAAAAATTGGGAAAAAATGTTTTATTTTTATTCCTTCTTGTTCAAGACGATATATGCGTTCATGATACATTATGATGTTAGCAAATCACATTTTTCAAAATTTATGAAACTTGTTTTAAACGCATATTTTTAAGGGTCGATCAGGTTATTAAAAGCAATTAATGAATAAATTGAATACGGACCTTGTCGGGAAAAAATGAGAGAAGAAACTGTAAAATTAAATAGAATTAGTTTATAATGAAATTTATCACTGCACGGAAGCCTCAAAGCCACATTTACATTTATATACAACACATCCCGGCAGCCCACACTCTATATGGGGCTTAGGGGAATAAACAATGATGTGTAATGAAGCATCTGAAATACTTAAAAAATTTAAAGGGGTGGGTAAAATAGTTTTGGGGTGCAATAATGACCCCTTTTTTCTCCCCCCCGCCCCCTCCCCCCCCCCCCCCCCCCCCCCCCCCCCCCCCCCCCCCCCCCCCCCCCACCCTTCCTTTTTTTTTCCTCTTCTTTAATATATTACTTATATTTTCCCCCAAATTATAGCAATCAAAATAATTCATGACCCATACATATTCACAGCTCCCTCTCTAATCTCTCTCTCTAATCTCTCTCTCTCTCTCTCTCTGTCTCTCTCTTTTATTCATTCTTATTGCAAAATATTTTAATTTCCGATAATACATATGTATAGCTTCTCTCCACCTCTTCTCTTTCTCTCTATCTCTCTGTCTTCATATATACGACTTTATAATACATTTCAAAGGCTTCGTGCAAAACTGTTGTAACTGCATTCTTTATTTACATGTAGTTGTTTTAGTTTTGCACGAAGCACTTTATTTACATTTAATCTCCCTCTCATCCTCTCCACACTGTATATAATACAATTACAGATTACAAGCATTCAACACAAATTTTGTAAAACATTTTAAATTATATTTTTTGTTATCACGCGAACCCCTTGATGTTAAGAAACAAAAAAGCGATTTTCGAAAAGAAATATGATTTCACTAATAAATTACATATCTTTAAACATACAGTTGGATAACTCCAAACGTCCAATTAAAAAGATGATATGTTACCTAGGTAACTAAAATCTTTTGATTCTGTATGCATCTGTGTCTTGATGTCATGTAAAGAATTTTTTTTCTTGAAAATGTGTTTTCGGAAAGTTCAAACATTGAAACCATTTAATGCAATTTATCAGTAATTAAAAAGAGGACCAAGATGTCCCTGAATCGCTCACCTGAGAAAGATAGGCTTAAGAAATAAAGTTGCACTAGAGAACACAAATAAAATCTTTTTTTTTTTTTATATATGAAAGGGGGAAATCTCCAAAATTAACTCGCAAATATCGTAAATTTAAACCCTATTTTTCGATTATGGTCATAAACATTTCTTAAAGTTTGAAAATTTTTAAAAAAAATGAAGATGCTAGAGGTAGACAAAGTGAAATCTGACTTTTTTTTTTTTTAAAAGGGGGCTAATCCGCCCTAATTACGATTCCCCATAATCAAACCAACGAGACAAAATGGTCATAAACATTATCATAAATTTTGGGGAAATGTTTGCTTAAAAAATTTTAGGTGCTATAGTTTAACACAAAAATGTTGCGAGCACACAGCACGAAAGGGACGACGGCACTCTTGGTCACAAAAACTCACCCTGAGCTTTGCTGGTGAGCAAAAAAAATTCCCAAAAACTTTCCAATTTTAAATAAAATTTAATTATTATTATTTTCATCTCACTCTCCCCCAAAGGGAAAAAATTCACAGAATGTATGTTTTGTGATAAAAATTTAATGTAATTTAAATTGTGAAAAATGGTTTTAGTCCATTAATTAAAAAAAAACAAAAAATCGCTTTTAAACCCAGTGACTCACGCAATTAATGTCTTCTTTTAACCTCATCTCTTTTCGCTCGTATCCAAAACAAAAACAAAAAAAGTATCGACTAATCAAGTTCGTTTTAAGTTTTTTATAAAGGCTTTCGCTAAAAGAATTTACCTTGCTTCAGTTGCTTTGAATTTAAAAAGGAAAAAAAAAAAAAATCAAAAACGGGGAAAATGTCCCGCCCCCGGTCGTCATGGAAATCCCCTTTAAAATTTTCTGAAAAAGAAAAGAAAGAAACCTGAAAAAAATGTTTATTAAAACGCATGCAAAAAAAAAAAGAAAAAAAAAATCACAAAGGGAAATAAAAAAAAGATTAGAATCAAATATTTTAAAAAGTATGTGTTGGATCATGTTGTTTTAACAAAACTTTTCCCTTTCATTCAAAATACATTTGTTTATCTTCTCCTCATTAAAGCATGCATTTGTAAATGAGAAAACGACTTGTTTTTGTTTAAAGTGAGGGAATTCCCCTCCCAAAAAAAGACATTTTCCTCCAAATAAAGTTTTTCTTTTTAACCCCTTTGAAATTTTTTTTAAAACGGTGTTAGGGCGAAAGAAACAAATTATTGTAAGATTCAAAATGAACGTTTTTTTTTCTTTTAAAAATTGCTTATTTTAATTTATCCTGTTGCTTTTAAAACCGACCAAAATCAGTACCCTTAAAGAAAATTAATTCTTCACTTCCCCCAATTAAAACACCGATGCTAAATAAAAAACCAGATTCCCAATGTGAAACATGTCTCATTTTTTAACGTCTTTAAATGTCAAGGGGAGGGGGATGAATATTGAAAAGGTCGCAGCTCGGAAACAACATTCCGTCTTCTGTTTCACTACAAAAACCAGTACAAAAAAAATATTAAAAAATTAAGATGCAGGCAAATCAACAAACAGGGATTTGCGCAATAAACTGCCACTACAAGAAAATTTTTTTTTTTAAATGGTCAAGGTTTTATCGTAAAAAGGGCAACGAATTTTTTAAACGACGACTTTTGTAATTAAGACTTGACTATTGGTTTTACCGTCGTTCGCAGTATTTCAGCATTTTTACGCGTCCAGCTAATTAAAAGGGGGAAAAAAACCCAAATGCAGAGAGGCACCCGGGTAGAAAACCACCGCCCTCCCGAAACCTGTAAAATGGGTCTTCTCAAATCAAATCTTTACAAAGTGCAAATCTTCCCCCACCCTTTTTAACCTTTGAGGGTTCGGAATAAAAAATTAAGCTTTTTCGCTCAAATCTAATACATACCCTATTTTAAACTTATTTGTAATTTCGATATTTTTAAAAACTATAAAACATAAAAAAAATTATGATCCCAACATTTTTTTTTAAAACAATCCTGATTTAATTAACCTTTACAAACACCTTTTTCCCCAAAACTTTAAAAAAGAACTTCCAGTAGCGAAGTTTCGTGTTTGGGGGGTTAAACCCCGCCAACATTTTGTCTATTTGAGACTAAATTAGTGCTGCCAAACTTAGCTTCATGCCGTTTAGGGTCAGGGCCCAAAGTTAATTTCCTGCCCCCGGGCCAAAAATCCGGGGTTGAGCCCAAGCAAGGGTGCTACACCGGGGATAATTTACGATTTTGGTAGGGGCACGAGGGGGTTCGAAAAACCCCACGCCCTCCCGCACCGTAGGGGACGCTCAAAACCCTGGGGCCCCCGGGGGACGTTAGGGAAAGCCCCTTTAAAGACCCGCTATATTTGGGGTCTCAGGGTTTTTTCCGGAGATAAAAAAGGGTTTTTCCTTATGTTTCTTTGGGGTACCTTGGTTATCTTAGTAGGGGTGAAGGGGCCCAAAGACTTGGGGAACCCTTTCAGGACTTCCTTAAGGCAATCATTTCACGTTAATTACATGTCTATAATGAATACACAGTCACATCGTTTAAAAGGGTGTCATTTTCCCATGTTGGGGATAAAAAAATGAAATTTTGGGAGGCATTACTGCCCGATCCAATACAAAACCCCGGGGTAGACTCCGAGGCCATTTGGGGGAGGAATGTTATGCTAAAAAAGAATAGTTTGGTCCCCTTGGAACACTTTATCGATGACCAAAGTTGACAGAGAAAGGATGGCCCCAAACGATAAAAATTGTTTTAAATTTTTGCTTATACCCAGGGGAAAAGTTATCCTAGAAAAATTATGGTCCTATCATTTGAACCAGCCCCCAATCCCCATGCTAGCGGGGTCACAAACATACATGATTAAGCTCACCTATGAGGACCTTTATAATCTCATATGGGGTCCATAAGTAAGTTTGGAGTGCATATCGTATTGAAGTTATGCTTTGGCAAATTGGAAAAAGGGGAGAAGTTGGAAGTTAAAACGATCCGAGCAAGCCTTTACACTAACACGGATCCAGTCCAAGCAGGGGAAAGTTTTTCCCGAAAATTTTTTTAAAATAAGACCAACAAAGGGGACTAATTAAAATAAAAGTTAAGGTCCTTGTGCACTGCACTTCTACCTTTAAAGGTGTCATTTCCCAATTTTGGAGGAAGTCCATGTCAAGTTTTGAAGCTAATTATATACAACTAAATAAAATGTGGAATGAACCTCCCAAATGATTTAATCACGTTGCCATGCTGAACCTTCGAAAACCAAAGGTTTAGTTTTCCTCAAAACCCTTTAAAATGTGACAGATTAATTATGGATAAGTTTAAAAATCAAGCTTTGAATTCCCGTTAAAAATTTACCGATTACTTTTTTTAAGTATATATCTTGTTAACATTTTTTAAGGTGCATAATTTGATACCACTTGTTTCTTTCAAAACTTTAGGATTGTTATATAAACCCCAAAAAATACATCCCGGTAGTTTTAAAATTTATATGTTCTATTTTTTATGCTTTCGGTAAAAAAGATGAGAAAATCTTAAATGAAGATTAATTTTTTCCCGTAAAATACAAAATATTTAACAAATTTTTTTTTGTTTTTCCATTGTTTTGGGATTAAAATCAAAACATTGAAAGGTGGCTTGCAATTATTTAAAACCCATCCTCCTAACTGTGGATTTTTTTAAAAATTTTCCCTCTTTTTTGTCCCCAATTAGCAATTCAATTTTTGTTTTTTTATTCCTTGTTGAAAATGCAGGGGTGGGCGATGCCATTAGTTCTTGACAAAAAAAAAAAAAAAATTTGGTTTGGGGACAAAAAACACAAAAGATTCTTTTCCCTTTCATGACGAAAAATTTTTTAATGTTGGGTGAAAAAAAACCATTGGGTTTTTTTTTATTTTGCTTCAATAGATTGATGACATGTTAATTTTCAATCGATGTAATGCTGTTAAAAATTGCTAGCGTGTGACAAAAGTCTTTGGTCCCCTTTGCTATAAAAAGTTAGAAATATACATGTATTACTATTAATTTTACTATTTTAAAACCCAATACTTTAAAAAAGAGAAAATTTTAAACAATTTTATGTGTTGGATTCCTGCATATTTGTCACACTTTGCGATATCACCATTTTAAAAAGTTCAAATCGCCCAAATTAGTTTCGAACTCCGTTTTTTAAAAACAGTTTTTTAAAAAGCAGCCCGGCGTGGCCTGGGGTATTATCCTAATGACAAAAAATATTTTACAATCTTTTTCAAAAAATATTTTACTCCTTTTAAAATAACTGATAATACTTTTAAAAATTTAATATTTTTTTAAAAAAAAGATACTAGATTTGAAAGTCTCATGTTAAATTTATGAAAAAATGTAAAAAAGGGGGCCAAAATCCAAGATTGCTCACTAGTCCCAATGGCCAAAGACTTGATGTTTTGATTTGACTTTTGAGTTTCCCCGCTCGACGATTTCGTCATATAGCGAGTCCAGTTATTACGGGGTGGGGGAAGACCCCGGATGAGGGGAGGCCCCGGGAAAACCATGATCTCCGCAACCCAGGGAGGCTTCCTCACATAAAATCCGAATGACCCGGGATCGGCCCGGCCAATAAACCAATCGTTGAATTTGACTAAGTACACTTAATGAGCGACTATCATTGACTTTTATCTATGAAAAATTACCCCGACAAGCCCCACTCTGTAACGGGAATCTCCATGGACACAATAAATTTTTAGGCTTTGCGGTGATAAATTAAATATTTTTCAGAGGATTTTTTTAAATTTTCTATAAATATGACAGAACACGCCTGCTGTATATGCTTCCCCCTTTTAATTATTTTATGCAAGTAGAGGGGAAATCACTTTTTGTAGAGAAAATTTAATTTTATCAGGGTGTTTGAGAAGAAGTTTTTTTATTCATTTTTTTTCAAAAAGTTTTTTTTCGGCAACTTCCCGACCCCCGGAGGGCCCAAATTTTAAGTAAACGTTTATTTTAGCAGTTGGTGACGTCAGAAAGGTGCCCAAAATCAATTTTTAATGATTGTTTCAAAAGGAGTTTTTTAAAAGTGTTTAAAAAAAATATACTCATTCCATGGAAACCCAAAGAAAATTTAAAGGGTTTGTTTATTTCAAAAACTTTGGTTGGGGATAAACCAAAGGACATAAATGTAAAATTTTCGTCCTTTTTTTCCCCAGGTTTGGGGGACAAGAAAATGACTTTTGAAACAAAATGCTGAAAATACACGACGGCGGTAGGGTGATCGAAAAGGACATTAAGCAGTTTTGTTAGTGAAAAAATAACTATTTCATGACAAAAAGCATTTTAGGTGGCGGGTTTTTTGGACAAAATTTCTCAACCTGAAAGACTGCCCTTTGCCAAATGCTGTTTAAATCAAAAAAACTTAAAATTTTTCGATGAATGGGAAGAAATGTCTGATTTTATTAAATTACAGTTAAATTGTTCTTAATAAAACAAACAAAACCCATTTTTTGACTTTAAATCACAAAATTAAGATTGTTTTTTGGGGAAACACGTGTGTCACCTCTAAAGCGTGACGAAATGGTGTGGAGACAGACAGACGGACGACGGAAAAGGACCCCTAGTGTCACCTTCTTCACAAGTGAAAAAAAAACCCTCAGCCCGAATTTCAACAACGGGGAAGCGCTGGGGTAACCTTGAATTTTAGAACTTTTAAACAAATTCCTCCATTCATTCTTGTTTGGCGAAAATAAATTTAGATTTAGAAACAAGTTTACTTTCAAAATAATTTTTATTCAGATGGAATTGTTAGACTTTAACAAAATTAAGGGGATAAAATTCCCCCCCTCCGTCGTTTGACTGTTTTTCGCCCCAAATAGGCGTTAGCTAATTGCAGGGGGGAAAGACCCCGAAGCACGGGGCATGGGTGAACAACCGCCTCCCGAAAAGCCATTGGATGGCTTCTTCACAGAAACCGAAGCCCCCGCCGGGATTCAAACCCCCGGTGAGGGGTGAGTGGGTTAAAAACAGCGAGTTTACCGTCTGGGCCACGGGGGCCCCCAAGTAATTTGGTGGAATTTAAGCCCGATCTTTTCGAATTTAATATTTTATCAATTTTATTTATCTAAGGTAGGATCAAATACTTTGATAAAATGCATACTTTAACTCCAGCCCCCGTCATAAAAATAAGTCCGTGTTTTGTTACTATTGACAAGGGGAGACCGACCCGGGGCCCCGTGTAGCGTTCAGGACTTGGGACCCAAAAAATCGTGGTTCGACCCCAATCAAGGAGAAAATTTTTTAAAACCCGCCCCCAGCAAAAAAGAAGGTAAAATCGGGGATTCGGGGGGATTCGTGGGAGTTCCCATGATAAAAAAAGAATTGTATCACTATAAAAAAAACACACTTCCCAAATGTTAAATGCTTAATCAAAAAAGTTACAAGAAGAAATCACCCCCTAACCACTGTGGTTGGCCCTCTCAGGCTTTCATGTGATGAAAAATTCGCTTGTATACCAGAATCCCCTTTGTGTGTAAGGGGAGGAAACCCGAAAAAGGTTTTATTAACTTGCGTTTCACTTTTCAAAAAAATAAAAAGTGTTGGTTTGTATACAGCCTCCCCTTTATAGTTCTTTCCCGTCTCTTCAAGGTCGGCTTCATGTATCATTTTTTTCAGCCAAAATACAGAAACATTTTTTTATCGTCACTGGGTGAAGGAGGGGATTTTCCCATTGTTAGATCGAAATGTTCGGTAAATGTCGGCAAACTTGAAATTCGAAAGGACCTATAAAAAATCATTTGCTAATAGTTTATTAATTAAAAATGCGTACTTTATTGGGAAAATTTAAAAAAAGTTTCCTTAAAAAAAAAGTACACGTATGGGAAGCTTATACCCTTTCCCATATTTCTTCATTAAGAAACCGAAATTTTGATTTGATCATTTCTTAAATGAAATCATATGTATACTTAATTTCTTAACTACAAAACCCCGTTTTCTGAAAACCTCACTCGTCTTTTGAATAAAAATTTATATAAAAAACACAAGTAAAAAATACTTTTTTTTTTCCTGGTTAACTGCTAATGAATAAACAATAAAAATGGAGGGGTAATTATTCACTTATTTTAAAAATTTACTTATAAAAAAGACCAATTTAAACCTTTTTAAACCCAACCCCATTCGTCAATAGTTGATCGCAATCATTAATGAAAAAAAAATTTCCATAGTGTGGTTCCATTTTTATGCAGATGTTGTAAAGTCACCCGGGGACAGATAATCCCCCCCCCGTTTGGTCAAAGAAAAGAAAACCTCTGAGTCCCTTCTGGGGGGTCTATGTCAGCTTGGTCGAGAAAACTTCACGAACTCGTCAAAGTCAATGGCCCTCCCCTTGACAAAAGAAAATTTCTGTTGCACATTGAAAAGACCCTTTGGGTATGGTTTTTTTTAAAAAGGTTTTAAAAGGATTTTAACTCTGATGGTCGGTCCCCCTAATTCTGAAAGGGGGAAACCAATAAGGGGGGCCCAGGAAAACGCATTTCTTTTACATGAGATTTTTTTGTTTTTTTTTTTTAACCCGGGACTTCAACTAAGAAGCTGGCGCCTTCCCAATCATACAATTGATGCTGGCTTGGGTTATCTAACTAGGGTTTTACAATGGATAAAAACAAAAAAAAAGAATTCGTTTGTGCGCAGCAGGTAAAGTTCTGCTTCAAAATTATGCATGTAATTTAAATGTGCGAATCGTTTGTCTTGCTTTTTTTTTTGTTTGTCATTATTTGATATACATGTTTTCGGATAAAGACGGGAAAAATAACATGAAAAAAACATCAAAAATCAGATGGTAAGTCTTTATTTTGTTATGGGGTTCGATATTAGGAAATCCACATTAAATCCGAATCAGGGCTTTTTTAAAAATCTTAAAACGGTGCATTTACACGCACCCTTTATTGAGTTACAGGCTCTGTTGTCTAAGTCTAAAAGGCTTGCATTTACTATAAAATCCCCGTCACTTAAATGGACAGTGACTCATCCATAATAAGGGGTTTCCCTAATTGTGAATTTTGTTTTTTTTTTCTGTTTATTTTACCCATGGTTTTTTATTTTACGACCAAAAAGGTTTGTTTTGTAATTTTGGGACAGTTTTTTAGTTCAGGGGGAGGATTCGAATCTTTAAAAAATGCACTTTACAAAGAACTTTAAAACTTGTAAAAGCTCAGATTTAGTCAAAAAATCTTATTTAAAAGTACAGTAATTCTCTTGAAAATCGAGACAAAAAAAATTTTTTGTTTGCCAAAATTTCCTTCACCCTGGCGAAAAAACCACGAGTTTATTTTTTAATGGACGGCCTGCGGGTTCCCGGTAAATTAGATTAAAATTTTTCTGTGGCCCAATGTTTAAATTTCCATTTCAAATCAAAGGGTTTGGAAAAAAAAAACAAACATTTTAGAAATGTGTCTAAGCTGTGAAGTAGAAACATATCTATGATGAAGAGTCTGTAAAACAACAGATGGGCGTAAAAACAGTTTCCCCCATTTACCAGATGTTGCTTTTTCTCAACAGGGGCCTGCCCGAGTTTATTTTTGTTCCCTAGTTTCTTGTATAGACACATTTTGTCAAAGCAAGCTGAACTAAAGTGATTTTTTATGTACAGGAAGTTTTTAACCAATCCAGTGTTCTCAAACATTGAAAAGGGACCGTTAAGTACTGTTAGCAGCAGACAAAACATAACTCAAGGAGCTGAAACAAAATTTTGAAAATGCTTTTCACTTTTATATGTAGTTACAATAGTTTGTCAAATACTCGATATGCAATACACGTGAACACCAGTTTTACATTTACAATAATGGGAAAGTCCCTATTGTCGGAGAGACCCTTGGGCCCTCAAAAAATTTTGTTTTATGTGGTTGTTTGACTAAAAGACTATTCCCAATAGTAAATTTCCCAGCGTGCTCCCCAAAGGGAAATATAAACAAGTTTACAATGTGACATTTTACATTAACAATCATCCTGTAGCCGAAAAAACCCGTAGGTCCTAGGGTTTTGATTTCACTTTCGTGTTAAAAGAAATTTTTACCAGTAAATTAAAAAGAAAGTATTATATCCTTAAAAAAAATAACTCGTTCCACAGGTGATAACGTCTTCGGGTCCTTGCCCTTTCCCTAATGATTTTTGTGTATAAATTTTGTTTTTGTTTTAAGTTTTCGTCGTGCGATAGTATTTCAATCAAAATGGGGGAGCCGTAATTACATGTGGAGGAAGACCCCGAGTCACAGGGTACCGGGGTAACCCCACTGACTCCCGCAAGCAGCTGGAAGGCTTCCCTTCCCTTGAAAACCGGTTAAAACCCCAGGGTGAGGGGTAATGAGGTTAAATTTTTTTTTTGAAATTTTCCCGGGCCGGCGGCTGGGGAAAACCCCCAAAAATTTGGGGAAAAAAGGGGGCTATTTACCCCTAGATCGTCAAAAAGGGTGAAATCAGCTTTTTAAAACCCATTAAGCCCCTTTGATTTTCCCTGGTTAATCGCAAAACGTTAGTTTCAGATACAAAAATTTTTAAGAGAATCCTAAAGGCCTTTTTTTTTTCGTGGATCAGATATGTTTATTAAACATTAGGGTACAGGCCCCACGATGTTTCAAAATACAAAACAAAAATTAAATTCCCGAGCATTAGTTCAGAGGTGAAAAATTTTTGAAATTTCAACCAAATTTCAACTTTCGATACAAAGGTTATAAAGTTTTATACAGATTTATAGGCAAACTAGCCGAGTCGATGGGGGCCCCTCTTTTTTCCCCAAGGATAAACTTTTCTTGCAACCAGGGTAGACACCTGAGATGCCCCGTTGGGGCAAAAAAAATAATTGGTAATCGGCATCCAGAAAAAAAAAAATTTGAAATTTTCTATAAAATAAAAGAAATTCGCTCTTTGGGGGCCCCTAATTTGGAAGGGAATAACTTTATTTTATTTGGTAACAGTCAGGAAAATGCCACTGTTAAATGAAATTAAATTTCCCCATTGGTTAGAGAAAAAACTTTTTAAATTTTCTCTTACAAAAAATTTTGCAACCATGGCAATAAAGTTTGATGTATAAAGTTTTAAGAACATTGGCGGGGTCCCCAATGTTTTCAGAAAAATTAAAATATCTACCCTTTCAGAGGGGTTTCTAAAAGTTTTTTTTCGCGGCGACAAAGGGGTTACCTCATATCTCACCTGAAATGTGCTCTGCTGAGAAAAATGCCCAGTCGGGCGATTATTTGCCATGGCGCAAACAGTCAATATGAAAAAAGGGTTAATTTGGGGGAACCCGGGTCCCCTCAGAAATTTTTCGAGGGGCGACAAATGCCTTTTAAAAAAAAAAAAAAAAAAAAAAAAAAAGTGCTGCCCCGGATCGACCCCGGGGATGCATTAGTAAAAAAAAAGTGAATATCACTTGTCCCAATGCTAATTGGGTGAAAATTAAATATCTTTGCACAGAAATTTAATCATCAAGTGTTTAAAATTTTGGGCCCTTTCTATCTAAGCGGGGGTGAAAAAAACCCTTATTTCAGCGAGTTCCCTCAGGCAAGTTTTCAAATACTGTTTATACATAATATGATTTCCTTGGGGGTTTTTTTTTAGTTTGAGGCTTTAGCTCCAACGCCCCACCATTTGGGACTTTGTTATTTTTTGGGATTTTAAGTTCCACCAACTGATTCCTGGTTTCTACTTAGACAGCATGTCCCGCTCTTAAACCCCCAACGAGCTAGTCCCCTTAAAAGGTTGAACTTCAGCTGAAAAAAAACGTTTTTTTTAAAAATAAATTTTTGGGAAAAGTCAAGTAAACGTGACAAACTTTCTTATTTTTTTTATAGTCATAAAATTTAAATTTTGAGTTAAACTGGGTTTACTTCCCAAAGTGTCTAAAAGATGGTTTCCTATCAATGCTACAAAAAAGAAAATGACACTTTCCCCAAAGAAAAGCACCAAGAGATGAGAAATGAGAAAAATCCCCAATTGTTTCTAAGTAGCTGATTTATCAGTACTGTCAATTAGGGTTTTATGTGATCCCCTATATGTGCCTTAGTTCGGATGGAGGCGCTGCCCCAGCGGTGCAAAGGCCCTAGTTTTTTCCACATGTCCCCGCCGGTTCTTGCGAACAGAAGAACGTTTCGTGCGTTCTGGGGGAAAAAACACAAAATTAGAGATAAAATTAGGTACTTTCAAATAAAGTAAGCTGAAAGGGGGGCTTAAACAAATACATGCCGCCAGGGATGATCCCACATCCGTAACAGTGGCATGATCCCAACCCATGTGACGTGGCATGTCCCCCCCTGTAGCAGGTGACTGATACCACCCTTAGACAGTGACATGATACCACCCCACTCACTTTACCTGACCCGGGGCCCAAACCAGCCGGGAACTACTTTTTGGGGGTGCTGCGTAACTTTACTTTTGTGTGCTTTCTTTTTTATGAGCCCAGTTGGACCCCAAAAATTGAAATAAAACCCCTGTCTTCAGCGATTAGGGGAAGAAAAAAACAGATTTTCAGACGACAGACGTTAATACGTTTAACTTATTATCAAGATTTTCGGGAACACATGGTCACCGCTAAAGTGACGGAAAAATGGAGGACGGACAGACAGCGAGGGAAAAAGTGACCCTCTGTAAGCGTGTGATACAGAAATTTAAATTTTGGAAATAAAGGTGACGTTGGAAAGATTCAGATAAAACAATTTTTTGTTGTTGTTGTTGGAATTGGGGTTTACCGTCGCTGCGATAGTTTCAATCTATAGCGACGTCAGTAATTACGGGTGGGGGGAAGACCCCGATCCCCGAGGTACCGGGTAGAACCCCCGCCCCTACCGCAAGCCCGGAAGGTTTCTAAAAAAATCAGAAGCCCCTGGGGATTGAACCCACGCGGTAAGGGGTAGAGATTTTTTGCCCACGAGAAACCGCTCGGCACGGCGGCCCACAAATTTTGGGGGAAAAAAAATTGCTAAAATAAATGTTCTACTAAACTCGTTTTCCTTTGCTTCACTTGCCCCTTTTCCATCTTTTCATAATGCGTTTTTTTCTGGAGTTTTATTTCCGTGGGAATACTTTTCTTTGACATCACTGTCCAACGCTCAACAGCGTTTTTTTGGGGTTTTGGGAAACCCTTGGGTTTGGGTTTTTTTTTTTGGGTTTTTGGGCTTAACTTTGGGTTTGGGTTTTAATTTCCCCGGTTTATTTTTGCCAGGGCAAAAGCCCACCTAGGGCACCATCTGCTGCAAGGTCTTTACATATCACCCCATTTTTTGTTTTGGTCCGCTTTGTTTTTTCCCTTAAAACTTTCCTCTCAAATTTTTCTAAAACCCCTCTTTTTTCCTGAAAAGATAAAAATATCTCCTTTTTAAACCCAAATAAAATTTAAAAAGGGAAAATTATTTATAACAATTTAAGGATTGGATAAACCACCCAATGTAAACGGGTTTTAGAAATTTCACGCTCTTCTTTTTCAAGTTTTTTTTCTGATGGGTTAATTGGATGTCTGAAACCCAAATTTCGAAAACCTTTCGCTTTAGTTTTGATTTCTTATTAGACCCCCCAAAACCCCCCCCAATTTAAATTTTTCGATTTTAAAATTTTAGATATTTAATCCCCGAACTTTAATAAAGGTATGCATTTTTTATCACCACTTATATATTTTTGTTTGTGAATGGGGTTGCTAGTTGGAAAAACTTTTGACAATCCCCTTTTGTTGTTGTTTTTGTTTTGTTGTTGTGTTTTTTGGGTTTCCGCCAGCTAATTACAGGCTAATTTCAATCTAATTAAAAAAAAAAACAAACAAAAAAACAAAAAAAAAAAAACTTTGCTGGTGAATGGTCCGAGAAACATTAATTTAAAAGTTTTATTTTTTTCTGGGTGTAAAAACACCAAAAAGTAGTTCAGTCATTTTGGGGTCATTACTACTTTTAGACAGATCAGCGTGAACACTGCAGTATCATGCCCTAACTGTGGCTGATACCACACCCCCTTAATTTTTCTAAACCCGTGAACAGTCCAGGAATACCCTGTATTAGCGAGTACTAAAGCAGGGGCTTCCCCCAAATTTTTTTGACTTTGGTATTCGCGGTGGGGGCGAACCCCCGCACCTACTCCCGAGCGAACATCTGTAAATACTTGGACACTGAGACGGGCCGAAACTTATTATGGGGTCAAATAATTTCCACATTGCCCTTCGGGTTTTTATACAAACTCTTTAATTAGAAAAAAAAAAAATTTAAAAAATTTTTCAAATGAGAAATTCGTTAACCAAACTCTTTTTTTATGAAGTTTTGTGAACCGGTCCATTTTTTCCCCTTATTCACCCTGCTTTGGACCATTTACATGTTTTTCACAGAACTCGTCACCTAAAAAAACCCCCACATCAAACATGGAATATTCGATCAAATTCCTGTCGAGAATTCCCGCAAAAAAATAAGTCATATTTTATGTTTACTCTCTTGATGCACCCTTTCTTTATTATTTTTGCTGAATGTCTGTGAGTTAGCGCTCTAGGGCGGCAGTCTTGCCAAAATTGTAAGTGAGGAGGTGTTTGGGGTCGTAGAGCCCCGTTCAATTTTTATTAAGGCAAAGATTGTTAATCCACCCCCTTTGGGAGAATAGTCTAAATTTTTTATAACAAGGTACAAGCAGGAAATTTAAATTTACTTTTTATGTCTGTAAAAAAAATGACTCCGTTTTTAAGTTTTATATATACAAACAAAAGCTGGAAATGAAAGAGCAATAAATTTTTCCCTCGCTTATAGTACAAGTTGTTTTTCCAAAAAATTTTTAAATCCAATAAGATCTTTTAATTTTTGGGCAAGAGTTATCTAATTGTTTGCTTGAAAAATTATAAGTTAAAGTCGATAAGCATTGCTTTCTAAGAAATGCTAAAAGCAGCTGTTGCAAATCTTAACCAAAGGGGTGACGTCCCAAACTTAACCCAAGGTTGCTCCCAAAACTTAAAAGGGTGGTCAAATCTTAACAAGGTGTAGTCCCGTCTTAACCAAGGTGGACGTCCCCAAACTTTAACAAGGGTGACTCGCGCCACGTCGGAGGTAGAAAACGAAATTTTTGTATATCGTTAAAAAAAAAGAATGAAAAAGTTTGGTATAAAATCAAAAAACATTATATCTGATTTACAGCTCATATTTCATACAGTTCATTTTTCCGCAATGCATTAAAATTTTTAAATTTTTATGCGTTTTTTTATATAATTTTGGTTTCCAAATTCGGACCTTTTTTTTTGTTTTTAAAAAAGGGGTTTTTTTGTCGCGAAAAATGAAAATTTAAAACACGCCCAAATTTTTATTGAATTTTGTGTACTTAATTTCTCCAACTTTAATTTAAGAAAAATTTTATACAGAATTTTAGGTTTTTTTGAAAACAAATTCCAATCGTACTGTGATACCACTTTTTGAAAGGTTGATGCACATGAGACAGCACAAGCTTAAGTCATAAAAATATGCTAGGCCCATTGCCCTGTTTCCCCGAGGGGTTGTACAAAGTTTTTTGCCTAACCACAGAGGATCTAACCAGGCCATCTTTATTTTTCTTCTTTGCTTACAAAAAACTTATTTAAATAAAATTTTATCTCTTTTTAATTAAATAGGAACGAAAGTTCACCTTATCAAAACTAAAAAAGGACAAAAATACAAAAATCAACAATAGCATTAAGAAAAGAAATTTTAGATTTTCGTAACAGGAAGGGGGGAAACCTTGTTTTTAAAAATAAATTCTTTTTCTAAGAAATTTAGACATTCGAGACTGACCCTAGTTTATCCTACAAAATTAAGGGGAAGGGTTTCGAATAACCAAAAAAGAAGTTTAAGTTTTTAATATATTTGAATTTTTAAATTTAAAAGTCAGGGCCCCCGATGGGAAAGAGGGAAAAATGGGAAATATCCCGAAGCAAAAAGCTTTCCTAAAACCCAAAGGAGATATATAATAGGCAAAAATGAAAAAAAATTGACGGAAATGAAAATCAAACATGTTTTCACAATTTTTTTTTTTTTTAATTTTAAATTTAAATTTAAGTTTAATTTCGAAGAAATTAATTTTTTTTTAAATTTCCCAAGAAACTGTCGAATTAAAAAAAAAAAAAAAAAAAAAAAAAAAAAAACCCCGGGAAAGTTCATGGCCCCGACACTTTTTTCTCCACAATTTACAATTCAAAAGTTTTCGACAAATTTTAATAAACGTGTTTGCAAAAAGAGAATGTGGGGGGTGGGGGGTAGACCGTGGGGGAACCCTTAGTCTTAAGGATTTTTTTGTTTTAATTATTTAGTAGAGGAGATAATTACCGATTAAAGGGTAAAATGGATTTTAAACGTTCTGGTGGTATTTGCAAAGAGAGCAAATTTTACATCAATTTTTTAAATAACATCTAGATCAATCCCGTGCAACCCCCCTATTTCTTTTGGGAAATTTCAGAAAAAAAGTGCATTTCTGAAATTCTATCTTCCCATTCTGCTATGTAAGTTCATTTAAATTGTTTTTTATTCTTAGGGGGTGTTTTCCGTGATTTCCCGTAAAATTTTAAAATTTTTAACATTTTTCCCAATTTTAAAAAAATATGTTTGATTTTTTTTTGCTCGGAAACAGTTTTATTTTGTTGTGTTGTTTAGGGGGGCGGGTGTTTTTTGCGGGTGTATTTTTTGTTTTTTCAAAGTTTAACAATGGGGACTGGCCTTTAATTACAAATTTTAAGAAAATTTATAAAAAAAAACAACAAAAAAAAAACAAAATCTCTGGTTTGTTCCCCAAACCCGGGCGTTTTTCAGAGGCAAAATTTTTACATAATAAGTGTATCAGAATTAAAATCCCCCTTTTGTCCTTTTTTCAAGGTTGGTTTTTATTCAGAGGGACTATTTTAGGGTTTGGTACTGATTCGGTTTTTCCTAGTTGGAGTCTGTGGACCCAAAAAAAAAGGATGACCTTCCAAAACATTTGATCTTGCCCAGCCCCAGCAAAAAAAACCCCCCGACAAATTTCCCCCCTACAACCCAATTTAAAGCTTCCCTCGCCCCCCCCGAATTTTAAAACTATTGAGTAATTTTACACACAAAGCACAATCTAGATGCCCTAAGGCTTCCCTAAATCGCACAAAAAACCCGAAATAAACGTACACAAAAACACATCGGGCAATCCCTGATTTGGTTTTTTAGGGGCCTTTAACTCTTAAAACCCAGAGGAATACCCCCTGAAAATCGCGCCGTCTCGAGTAAAAGCGAAAAAGGGAAGTTTGAACCCGGAAAAAACACGTGGGACGATAAACCACTTAGGAAGACCCCGGCCCCTTAACCTCAGTTTGAACATATAAAAATATTTCATTGGGGTTTTTGCTCGGGTGTTGCCCGTTTGGAAAAATTTTCATTTTTTACACAGAATTTGGGGAAGGATTGGAGTTTTAAAATTCCCCCCGGCTTGCGCCTAGGGGTATTGAAATCTTCCTGGGGGGTTTTAGAAAAAAAATTTTTTTCCCGGACATACGGGGAAATGAAAAAAAATGATGGCATTATTCTTCCGAATATGTGAATTACATTAAATATATCACTGTAGAAAGCTGGGTGTGGCAATTTTTGCAATATAAAGATTTAAAAGTCTATTGGCGGTATAAGAATATTTTTTTAAGTTTTTTTGGAAAAGAAAAGAGTTCCAAAAACACTGTCGCAGGTTTTTTTTTCAAGGGATTTCAAACGTCCAACTTTTCCCCCCATAGGTCAGTAAAATACGAAAATTTGCTTAAAAAACTAAAAACTTTTCTTTCTTTAAATCACACCCGTGAGTCATTAAATACGATTTAAAAAAATTTTATCTTTGTTTCTCTATTTATAATTGATATTTCGTCTTATTTCGATCATCGTGAATGTAAAGAAAAGTTCCCAAAAAAAAAAAACCAAAATTACATTTCATTTTATTCCTTAAAAAAAACAAATCTTGGATAAAATCAATTTTTTCAGAGAAAAAATAACTTCAATAATCAAGTTACCCGGTTTTTGAATTAATCCCACAAATTATCATTTTCAAAAATAAATAAAGACATGTTTAAATAGTTTATGCATGACCAAGTAAAAGTAAATAAATTAAAATTATTTGGTCTTTAAGTGAAACCTGTATTTCGGAAAACGAGGGCATTTTTTTAAAAAAAAAGGTTAAAAATGCATTTTAAAAAAGTTGTATAGGTTTTAAAACCGATATGCCGGAAAACCATCTACGCGAACCTAGAAAAAAACGTATGGGCATGCCATTAAACCCGCCCTCAAAAAAGGCCCGCTAGTTCAATTAAAAAGCAAAACATGATGGTTGGACAATAATTTGAAAGATTCTGAAAAATAAATTAAATACGTTGTAGACGCACTTATCATGTAAAATAAAAGATGATATAAAGTATTTTTATGATGCAAGGCTTCATAGACATAATTATTATTTATTAAAAAAAATTCAAATTTGGGAAGGGGAAAACCCTTTTAAGTATTAACTTTTTATATAGTATTTTGATAGTTTATCATATGTAGGAGTACTTAATTAGAGGGCCCCTGTGGCCCAGTGGGTTAAGTCGCTGACTAAACACTCACCGCCCCCCACTGCTGGGTTGAATTCCTCAGGGTAAATTTGGAATTTTTATGTGGTAACCTTCCCGCTGGGTTGCGTAGTCGGGGTTCTACCTGGATTCCTCCGTGCATTCGCTTTCCTCAACCTGTAAAAAGTGGCGTGATATGACTGAAAAATATCGAAGCGACAGTAAAATCAATAGTCAAGTCTACTATAATTTAAAAAAATCCTTACAAATCCCTTTTCTATTTCATGTTTGCTGTAACGTACTGTTTCAATTCTCGATTTATGTTTTGACAATCTTAATTGAAGCTGTTCTAAATTTTCTAAAAATTAAAAATTGGGCGTCCCGTTTTTTAAATACGCGTACCAGTTTTTTTTAACACATCTTCAAGGATTGAAAAAAAATATGAATTTATTTAAAAACAATACAAAAGGGTTTCTCAAAAAATGAGTAAACGTAGTGTCTAACGTTTGCACTAAATGACCATTTCGTTTTGACTAAATGTGAAAGCATTAAAAAAGAAATTTTACTTGTTAATATTTTCATAATAGGACGTCCCCCAATTCAGGTGGGAAAACCCAATGCACGGGGGGGCATGGGTAGAACCCACCTACCGAACCGTTGGAAGGCTTTCTCACATGAAAAACCAAGACCCCGCCCGGGAAATTTGAACCCCCGGGTAAGGGTAAGTGAGGTTTGAGTCAAAGACTTACCCTTTTGGCCCGGGTGCCCCCTTTAAACAAGAGATAAAAGGGTTTTTAAAATTTTTTACGTTTAAATTATTTTTTAATAA
>CM037785.1:55907862-55957862 GCA_021229015.1 Solen grandis
TTTTTCGTAAAAGCTAATACACATGGATTTTGACTATGCTTATAGGTACATCCATGGTACCCTGACAGTTGGCAACAATTCTCAACTACAACACACATATCAAAGAGATGCTTGACGAGTTTTTACTTCACATACAGAATGTATGCAAAGATCCGATGGGAAGTAGGGATAAAGCTTACAAGTCAATAAACACCGGAACTGTTGCATCTGCCCCGGAGGAGTCATGGGTGAAAAATATGATCGACAACGTTTAAGACATTTCTCTAAGATTATTCTTCATGATAAAGATCTGTTTATTTTATAATTAAGCGACAATCGCCAATGAAAGACAGCTACTGTGGTTTCTTTAAAGGAAAGTAGGTCGTTTTGGTGGATGATCACAACTTTGGCTATACTGAGTGATCTGTATTATATGTTATTTAATAAGTGATTTATTATTGCGGCCGAGGGCCAATGCGACTGTCCCGATGACAAATAACAGGGCCAATATCAAATCACTTATTTAATGACGATTTTATTACATAACTATTTTTCTTTGCTTTAGCAAATCAAATTGCAGGAAAAGCAGGGTTAATAAATGGTATCACTTTCGGCCCAAGTCCGACATTGATATTTTTATCGGCCCGCTTATTGGGGTCATCATTTCATTATTGAAAATGCCTCTTTAAATGCTCATTGATAATAATCATGTAATAGATATACATGTTGTTGTAAATCAGTGTTTCCATATACGTGACATGGCTACTATGATGACAAACTGATATATACAAGTCAATTACCAGGTCTTCTCCTAGGTATGAATTGATCATATTTATTTTATTTGTCCAAAAGTGACGTCTTATGTAAATAACTACAACGGTTTACTCGTATTTTTATTGTACGTTGCTAGGGATATCTTTAAAATCCTCAATATGAGAGATTCAAGGTAACCATCAATAAATTGTAATCATGGGCCATAAAGGAATTGTAGGAATTTTATAGTAAATGCAATTCTTTAGAGTATTTACTCACAGCATTCAGCGGGGTATAACCGTCTTTAAGTCATACGGGGGCGGTGAAAGAAACTATAATATACTTCTGGATTAAAAGGGTCGGTTTCGGGCCAGACCTAAATTTGCATATAAGAAAGTGTTTTGGTAATATATATATATATATATATATATATATATATATATATATATATATATACCAATCTTATCATATCATTCAAAACACCATTCGATTCTGTGATGCAAAAACTTTTTAAACAACAACATCTTCAACAACATCCTCAAAAACGACTCAACAACAACAAATTACGGAAAGTCATTCATAAGTCAAATATCTTACCTTACTAACATCTTTTGCATGGATAAGCCGTCACAATGACGTATTTTTTTAGAATATTTTTGTTCATATATCACTGTAATTGATCAAGTAGACAATTTTGAATATCCCAGGTAGCCAATGTCAAAATCAAGAGACTTTGTCATTAAAAATATTTTTCCTGTCGTATCTATATGATCTGGATCATATATACATGAAAATATTGCTTTTAGGCATCGTCTTTTTATTATAAAATACAGATGCATCTGGACAATTACCATACATTTTTTTAAAAGCATGGTCAGAAATTATGACTCGCATGATGCCAAATGATTTTATTTCACACATTTCAAAGAATGATGTATGTTTGTTGAAAGATTTAAATTCATTGTTTTCTTTTTCTGATTGTTTGAAATTTCATACTATTTTCTAAGAAATGACGTCATCTGAAGCCCTTCTCATTGGTAGTGTATTTCAAATCCAGACAAGGAAGATATCATTGGTTTATTTCTTATTTGATATAAAGTTTATGCTATTTTGAAGAAATGACACCTTCTGATTGGCTGTTTCCTTTTAGAAATAACGTCATAGTTATTTTAAGAAATGGAATCTCGTTTCATTAGAAGTCTAAGCCGGCGTGATCAGAAATGATTCTGCATTTAATGACTTTTTCCAGCAGGGTTCCCATGATCACAGTGTACTTGTTCAGAAATGATTCTTCAGATCCATGCATTTAATGACTTTAACAGCCTGATGTCACTTCATTTTTATACCGGATATCCGGTGTTGGAGAAAAGTTTATGACATTTCTCATTGGGGTTCCCATGATCACAGAGTACATGTTCAGACATGATTCTTCAAATCTATGCATTTAATGACTTTAACAGCTGAATGCCACTTCATGTTCATACCGGAGATCCGGTGTCGGGGAAAAGGGAATGACATTTCACAGTGGGGTTCCCATGAACACAGAGTACGTTCTCATGCTTTGGACGAAAAACAGAGACCGGAAACACTTTGATTAAAAATGGAGAACACATTATAGTTGTTACCGGAAATGTATTCATTCTCTTGGGAGATAGGGAACTGTTCACATCGTAAGTGTTTCTCTTTGAGAGCAATGTATAATTTGTATCATTTTATTTTGACTTATGTATTGATTGAGTTTTTCTTATATTATTTTCTATATTATATTTATACATATATTCTTACTTATTTTAATATATTTTGTTCCTTTCATTATAAAATAGTGATTTTACCGATTGTATTTCTATTTATTGCTGCCATTTCTTTTTGGTTTGAATTGTCCATTGTACACCATGGGTCTCCGCCTAGGGCTAAGGACCTGACCCTCAACGCCCGTGATCAAGCCCTAAGTCGAATGTACAAGTCAGCTCTGTACATCATTGAGACAAACATGGGGTCATTCTACCGATAAGTTCATTCTAACTATAGATCATGATGTCATTCTAAATATAGCTCATGATGTCATACTATAATCCAAAATGGCCAGCACGCATGCGCAATACACACATTGGAAATAAAATGGCCGCCTACAACATGGCCACTACGCGTCATACCCTTAAATGCCTATATGCAAATGAGTTACTATAAATATTTACAAAGATGGCCGCCCACAGAGAAAGTTTGTTTACACCAAAAGCGTACTTATGATAATGTTTGTTATTCGCTTAACTAGTATGACTTGTAACCGTGTGTAATATCAACTACAGTATGTGACATAATGCATATGATATAATACAACATGTAACTTCGCTTTATTATTATGACTTGAAACAGTGTGTAAGCTAAAGAAATAGTAAGCACGGATCTCGTGAACTTCTTTTGTTTCATGACTTTGGCTAATGTAGTTTTAAATCTATGCGCGACACTCGCTCGTTCCATTTAGAGAAATACGATGACCTAGAAATCAATTTGGATTAGGCTTAAAGTACAAAGATACTGATAAAATACAATAAAGCAAAAGTTACCGGTTCTCCATTCATAATTCAGTTGTCCACCCCATGTTTTTTGTCTTTCAAAGCAGACGACTTCAGGTCGGACAGCAGGGTCAATGTCGGCAAAATGTTTCAACACCGCGACCCTAGCAGGCCCCGCGCCGATTATACAGATACGTCACTTCATGTTCATACCCTGACCTGAGTACATAATATGACCCAATTTCCTCCATGTGCTTGTATTAGTTTACTGATAACACCAAAGACTTGACATTTAGTAAGGTTTTCGCGCTATGGGTGAAAACCTATTGCTCTCCTTTTTTTTTTTTTTGTTTGTGTGTTTATTATTATTATTATTATTATTATTTTGCGCTAGGTGGCGCATCAAAACATATAATTGCTAAAAACCCTGTCATTCCACATTTAATTTGAATGCAGTTTTTTGCATTCTGTTCTCTGTCAACTGCCCCATGAAATATGATGGGTCACAATGTCCATTTCGTGGAAATTGTTGAGCTAGAAGAGGTTGAAAGTTCGAACTTTGCACACAAAAAAAAGGCAAATAAGGGTGCGTCTACGAAAAACATTCCCATTTTTGTTAGAGATTAGATAGGCTCATTCTGTTTTTTTTTTTTTTGTAGTTGATTCAGAAGATCATTACGCACAAAATATATATTATAAAATATAAAATGCATATTTTGTCTTCAAGAAGTGGTCAAAGTGCATTAAAATTTGGAAAAAATTAAAAAAAATAAAATATGTATTTTCTCGTTGTTGTTTTTTTATGATTCTGCTTTTATTTTTTCATCAATCTTTATGAACTGTTCATATAGTATAAACTTTGTTGTCTCAAAGGACTTCACAATTTCAAGATTTTAAAAATTGCAAAGGTCCAGGTCATATTGCGATTATTTATTTTTAATTTGACCTTAAATATCTCAAAATCTAAAACTATTTTATCGAGGGAATATGGGTAAAATCAAAAGTCCCTAAAGATTGTTTGTTTTTTTAAGAAGAAGAAGAACTTTAGTATTTTCAGATCGGGATTGATTTGGTTGTTTGATGGCAGTTTGAAGTTTGGTCATTTTTTCAATTGATTTAAAAACACTAAAAGTTTAAAAGTGTGATATGTCTTGTCATTTTTTGGAAAAACAAAATGTTTAACCTTGTCAGCCAAAACAAAAAAAGAATTTTGAAAATCGGTCCAGATATGATGAATTTATAGAGAATTTAAATACATGTCCCAGAGTAAATCGGAAGAAGTGTAAATGTGAATCACTGGTTACCTGTATGATCTATGTTCAGATGCAGACTGTACTAACTTTGCTATACAGTATAGTATAAATGGTAAGATGTGAGAGCAGTCCTATGTGTGCCTCTCTGATAGTTCATTACAGCAAGCAACATAGCCAGCAGTTCATTGCATTACCTGTTACGCTGCAGGCTATGCTACAACTACAAATTACTACAAATATCTTAGTACATGAAAACATAACTTGTTTTATAGCAAATAAAAATAACAAACAAGATAGAAAGCATGGATTTTCTGAAGAGCACATGATGTTATAGTGCATATCTATAATACGTAACTCAACTTAGTTTCTATTCAAATTAGCATAGTAATATATATTTTCGTTTTCTGTCAAAGAAAAGTATTACTTGTGTAACAGCACTTAATTTCATTTCTTTTACAAAAGGAAACCCTGATCAGATAGCTCCTTTCAGATGCTGTCTCCGATGTGTTTGCGAAGGCGTCAAAACACAATTACTAATCTGAAGTAAATGGTTAAACAAGGATGATCACTCTGATAATTAGGTTTTGCAGTACAAAACGAAATCAGTACGGTATGACTCCTCATCCAGGTAGAATGTGAGTTTTATTTTACCTTTACATTATTACGGAGCCAAGAGGCTATCACACGCAGAAGAAGAAAGAGAAAAAGTGACGAACACGGAAAGATAGAAAGAAGAAGAATATGAAAATTTGAACATCAAATATACGTGACACTGCAGCGGTGAGGATCACGAACACGGTGTCAATTGTTCAAAGGTCTAACCTGCGCAGTCATAACGTTTGCTGTCAAACGTCTGACAGTTCTGATCTTACATTCCTGAAGCAATTGTTATGTTGGATAAATACCCACTCAGACATGTATACCTTGATTTTGTTACAAAGAAGTTATATCACTAACGTGTGCAATCATGGGGAGATGACAATGATAAAGTGTCGGTAAGGGTGTTAGACCAAGCCCTGTGATGAGGAATGATCGTTCAAAGGAAATAACTCATAAAATGGTCTGACTTGAAAGATTAAATAATGGCTGACAGATGGCAACTCTGACAGGATCACGCATGATTCAATAGTAGGTGAGTCAGTTGTTTTTTCTTTCTTTCTGTATACATTATGCTATTTAATACCACTACTGCTAGCCTACATCTACCGTCCCCGGCGACCGAGTTGTTAGATCATCCGGGTCTCACGGTTAATGGGTTCGAATCCCCCACCGTGACATACCAACGTTGGTGTTTGGCTCTCAGCATATGATACACAAAGTAGATTCAGGACTGGTTGGTCCGCTGTCGGGATAATGTAACTAGGTGTGGATTGATCAATAAACAGTGAGTGAAGTCCCAATGTATGACAAGTTTTTATATTTTACGGGATTTCACTCCTACTTCAGCCATCATTAACCCTTTCCCTCATAGTGGATACCATGAAAAGACCTATGCGAACAGCATAAAACCAGATCAGCCTGCGAGTAACTCGCAGGCTGATCAGGTTTTATGCTGTTCGCTGCTCCTCAGTGGTCTGGAAATGAGGATTTTGTAATTAAATTTGGTAAGGTTTAACTGTGGTTTTCTGCAGATCAGGCTTTATGTGGTACCTATTGAGGGTGTCAAAATGAGTCTATATGAGGGAAAGGGTTAAAATGTGCATATTTACTGTGCTTCGACCGACTCAACAGAATGGATTGCAGTTAATTCATAACCAAATCGATTCGTAACCTCTTTTTTAGGTCGATTCGTAATCCTTTTGTGATCATCTCCAAATCACGGTTCAATTCATAATCATTTTTACAGGTCGATTTGTAACCGCCCACTTGCTGCCTATGCTATAGTATGTAGGAGTTTTCATGCCACTTCGAATCGGTTTTTCTCTGCAGTTTTCTTTTAAACATGTTAAATATTGATGAAGCAAAAAAGATAAACAGCGAGACGGTTAAAAAAAAAACCTTACCTAACTACAGTTGTAGGGTCAGAGCCAGAGCACAGAAAACAAACATCTAAATGATGGCCATAGCAGGTTTCAGTGTGATTATAAGAAAAAAAAAAAAAAAAGAAAATCTCTGTACAATATAATCTCAACAATAAGACCACCCTAAGGACTGCTGTCAACTGGTCTTAAGTTATTAATGATGTGGTCTGATAATCGAATTTCAATTAACAGGAAATATGAAAAAGGGGACCTGAAAATAGTGGTCCTAGTAAGAGGGTTTACTGTATATCGCGCATTGATTATCCCTGTCTACTACTTAGTTCTGCACGTAGGTCTATGATTAATTTAAATTGTTTTTTCAAGAATATGTTGCTATGCTAATATTCTAGAATTCCTCAATACCACGATCAAAGAACAAAACGCATACGTTGAATTTATTGTACCACGATTAAACTGTTTGTGTCTTGTTGATTACTATTTAATGACCATATCAAACAAATTGTATTGTTTATTATCAATATATTTCATGATAATAAAACAAATGGTTTATATTATTCAAGTCTTCATAAATTTCAAATATTTGTTTTCCGCCGATTGATTAAAACTGCCCCAACTGACAGTTCCTTTGTTTTCATCTCTCCAAAGCATACAAGATCACTTTATTGCGGCCCTTCACATAAACTTCACATCCATCTCTGCGTAATATACCTATCGGATTCAGGCGGAATTTGCCGAGTAGATACGATGTCACTTATGAACATCAAAATTAATGTCGTGGCAATATACATATTTATCTGGAACCTCCGTTATGTTTCATTAACCACAAAGTTTTTCGAGCGAATTAGATTTTTTTTTGTAGCAACTTGTATTGCTTTGATTCCTTTTCTTTTTTTCTATTTTTATACCGGTTGTTGCCCCAAGCCCCACCCCTACTGGCTAGTGACGTCACCACTGGAAATACGATGAATCAAAGTTGTCAAGGTTACACGTTTTATAATATCTTTTATTCAAACAATGCTTTTACAAAATGACAAAATGGCTAAAACGTAAGGAAAGCGAACATGATCAATCGTATCATTATGCATACATGAAAGTTTACGTATCTCATTATTAAGGTTCTTTTTAGAAACAACATCAGTACACAATCAACATTTTTACAAACACGCACCTTTTAAGTTAAACTTCTTTACAAATGCTTAAAGATCAGCCTCTCCTTATCGTTACTGCTATTTTTCTATATGAATCAAACTAAGTAGACCCCATTTAAGTTTTTAGATTGCTTAGGTCTAATTTAAGTCGATATCAATTTAAAGTCAGGAGAACGCGTATTCGATCCCTGGACGCTTCTTACCAAAGTCTTAAAAATGTAACGGCATGCCTAGTTTATCGCTAAACACAAATATAAGATTTATTCAGGATTATTCGGCCTATTGTCTCGAAATTTTGACAAGGTATGGTTTTATGCCACATAGTCTCTTAATGACCGAAATACTGTTGATGGGATGTTAAAACAAGAAAGAAAAAAACTATTCTACTAATTTCTTTAGAAAATGCGCACTCAATGATATTCACATAAAGGCAATCAAACGGTGATACTATGCTTGTATGGTGGCAAGACAGTGTCATTTACAGAAAAGAGATTTAGATAGGATGCATTTAAGTATTGGGTTAAGATAAATATTTCTTCTTGTTGCTTCCACCTATTGGACCGTCTGTTTAGGGTATGTAAAGTAATAGTTGTCTCATTGTTTTATCTACATGTATTTGTCTTCATTTTTTCGTTGAAATTGATTGATTGGCAGACTGATTTTTATTTATTTAATTTCAATGATAATGCTCAAGAAAACGTTGTTAGCACTTAAATACGAAAAATTGAAGGACTTTCTTTTACACACATGTATGTGTTTGTGCGCTCGTGTTTAACGACCTACCGACAGTATATATATCATTTCGGGACTTCTTTTCTCCACGTGATAGCTAGAGTTTCATAGCGATGTCACGCCGTAAGCAAGTAGCAAGCTTCCACACTCAGTCATATCACAATGGCTTTAATCCCTCTTATCGTTGAACTAGAGAAATCTACAACTACTAGGACTATGCTATGTTACGGCTAGGGATCGAACCCACGACTTCTTAGTTACGGAGCCGTTGCTTTGATCATTCGATTGTCGTACATGTGTCGTATCTTTTAGATATTCATATAGGTATTGTGTATTGTCAGTGGATTTAGAGGCTAAAGTACACCAACCAAGCATCTGTAAAGAAAGAGCATTAAGCAGAGTTATCAGCCATTGATATGATAATCCACGTGGACTGGTCCATCAACACACGTCATCGTATAAACATCAAACCAGTCTCGACTGTTTGTGGAACATGGCATTTTGTACATTTTTCCCGCGTTGTCGCACTGCAGAAAACTGTGGGGGTCCCCTTTTAACCGGAAGTGGGATCTTCCCTGCGCTAAGTTCTCTGCTGTACACGGCTCGCTGTACGGAATATCGGAAAAACTGTACTCCATTAGCTGGGAGGGGTGAATGTCCATGGCCGCCTGGACAAGTTGCCCGTCGACGGCGATGGTGGTATCGGCAGAGGTTTGGATCCCTGATGTACCCAATGCTCGAGAATTTCCTGTCGCAGTAGTTATATTGTCTCTCCAGGCAGAAAGAATGGCATTCAGGCGGTGCGTCTCCATGTTTGTGTTAGCATTGAGGTTTGCAGTAACAATTGCAGAGGCTGCACCGTTTGTGTTAGGAGACTGGGCAAAACCTGGAGATACGAAAGGAATTTGACGATCAGGAGTAAACAGAGACCCACCTCCTTGCATCGTAGGGATTCCATTGACGCTGTTTACTTTTACATCTTGCACTGTATTGAATCGGAAGCTAAACAGATGGTTTCCACAAATGTTCTCCAGGGTACCAGCGTGGAATGTTGAAGTCAAATCACATCGCTGGTTCGCCTCATTGAAAGCGGTGTCGATATCACACAACACCTCATATGCTTTTGCGTTGCTATCACACTTAAGATATTTGAAAGGATTGCACGGGTGTCGGTAAAGGTAGTTGACGTCTGTGGAGGGGCGGTTGCAAGGGTTCAGAAGGGCGGGGTTTACACAGGAGACGTCCCACTGACTCCACACCTCACCTGGGGTGCAGATCCGCTCCCACGCTTTACCCCAAATGTCGCAGTGGATGAATTTCGTGATGTTCCCAGGAAACGGGAAAAACAATTTGTCTGCAAGCATAAAACAGACTTTATCTTAGTCGTGGAAGTTATATACTCGCATACTGTTAAGATAATATAGCAATTTTCAAAGGTATTTGAACATAAAATGTAAATGAAAAATAATAATGAAAATAAAACATAAGTAACCACAAATTCTGAAAAAAAAGATGGATTGATTGCATAACATATATAGAAAATCATACACTTAAATACGTGTACAAAATCGAGACTCGCACACTAAAGTGTGTGCAAATATCTAGAAAAATACATACATGTACTAAAAAAAAAAAGAAGACATCAGTACAAAAATAATACTTGAGTATGTTTAAAGATCTAGAACCATAACTTATAGAACGTGTATGTGTAAATATCGGGAATCATATATATGTAATGTGTGCAAATATCGATAATACACTATAGAGTGTGTTTATATCTATAATCATACACTGAGTGTGTAAATATCGAGAATCATACACTATAGAGTGTGTAAATATCGAGAATCATACACTATAGAGTGTGTAAATATCGAGAATCATACACTATAGAGTGTGTAAATATCGAGAATTATACACTATAGAGTGTAAAAATATCGAGAATCATACACTACAGTGTTTGCAAATATCGAGAATCATACACGACAGTGTGTGCAAATATCGAGAATCATACACTTCAGTGTGTACAAATATCGAGAATCATACACTACAGTGTGTACAAATATCGAGAATCATACACTACAGTGTGTGCAAATATCGAGAATCATACACTACAGTGTGTGCAAATATCGAGAATCATACACTACAGTGTGTACAAATATAGAGAATCATACACTACAGTGTGCACAAACACGAGAATCATACACTACAGTGTGTACAAATATCGAGAATCATACACTATAGAGTGTGTAAATATCGAGAATCATACACTATAGAGTGTGTAAATATCGAGAATCATACACTACAGTGTGCAAATATCGAGAATCATACACTACAGTGTGTGAAAATATCGAGAATCATACACTATAGAGTGTATAAATATCGAGAATCATACACTATAGAGTGTGCAAATATCGAGAATCATACACGACAGTGTGTGCAAATATCGAGAATCATACACTTCAGTGTGTACAAATATCGAGAATCATACACGACAGTGTGTACAAATATCGAGAATCATACACTACAGTGTGTGCAAATATCGAGAATCATACACTACAGTGTGTGCAAATATCGAGAATCATACACTACAGTGTGTACAAATATCGAGAATCATACACTACAGTGTGTACAAATATCGAGAATCAAACACTACAGTGTGCACAAATATCGAGAATCATACACTACAGTGTGTACAAATATAGAGAATCATACACTACAGTGTGTACAAATATCGAGAATCATACACTACAGTGTGTACAAATATAGAGAATCAAACACTACAGTGTGTGCAAATATCGAGAATCATACACTACAGTGTGTACAAATATAGAGAATCATACACTACAGTGTGCACAAATATCGAGAATCATACACTACAGTGTGTACAAATATCGAGAGTCATACACTATAGAGTGTGTAAATATCAGAAAACCTACACTATGGTATATGTACATATCGAGAATCTTATACTGTAGTCTGTGTAAATATCGAGAAATATGTATGTATACTACAGTGTGTGTAAAGATCGAGACTCAAACTCTGTAGTATATTTAAATATCGAGAAACAAAGACAATTTTTTTTAAATGTAAAATAACTCATATACTAAGTTGTAAGTAAATATCGAGACTCATATACTGAAGTGTGTAAGTAAATATCGAGACTCATACACTGAAGTGTGTAAGTAAATATCGAGACTCATATACTGAAGTGTGTAAGTAAATATCGAGACTCATATACTGAAGTGTCTAGTATAAAAGTGTACATATATTAACTCATATACTATAGTATGTGTAAAAAGACAAATCTAGACTCTGCTATAGTGCATGTACATCGAGACATTTATAAACACTTTAACGACTTTTTATCTTGGAATTCAATAAAGATTTAAGTACGTATGCTACACTAGATGTATTGAGAACTTAGGTGAGAACTTAACTGTGTGCCTGGGAATACACTTTCACTTAAAAAAATTAAAATACGGGCCATTCTTAATAGGGGATTGTGTTTACATTGTTCTTCAATCATAGATAAATATCTCACTTGATTGAAGAGTTAAAAAATGGACTGGCCTTTGAACTTTACTAATAATATGAAATCACGTTCTCGTGGGAGATATATGACTCAAGCAATGCATATTCATTACAATACGTCATCAAAGTACATCATCAATTATCTAGTTTCGTCATAGCATAACAAAAACATTTGATTACAGGTGATGTTTTGACGAGAATATCTTTCACCTCTCGTTTACTTCGTGAACTGATATCGGAAAACTTTTTATTTTCAAAAGAATGCAAATGATTACTTTGCTTGAATGCAAATTGCGACAAGTTATCACAGAAAGGTTAAATGATTTGTCAAGTCACTTAATTAATCGTTAACAATAAATCATTTATTCTCATTAACGAATGCACTGCTGTCATTGAAATTTGAGGCATGACCTTTGCTTGGCGCAGTCGTTTTTAAATGTCCAGCCATCAGTCTTTCAGACATGCATTTTTTGTCTGCTTTTGAAAGACATTGGTCTTATATGAAACATGTTATCCATTTGTGGTATAATACATGATATCACATCCTGGGGCCAAATATACTAAACTTTGTATGAAAAAAATATTCTTATACGTAGATTCACATGTGTAAAATATACCCATAGAATTATACACGTTTTTCCCCCTAGTACACGAATTTATCTCACGCAGTGAAATGGATAATCTTGCTTTATGTTCTGTTGTGAAGATAAGAAATAATTTGACATGTTTGAAAACATTCTTTCGACTAAAATCAAATTTGTTTTTAGTGAACATGCCCCCCCCAAAAAACCTTCCCCGCGGGCCATAATACACCGTTCTTCTGAGTCATATTCTAATACCCAATAGAAGAGTATTTAAAAAAATATATATATACATGTATATGTTTTACTAAATCCATTTATGGTTAAGCGACTATAATATATAGAGAGAACAATTACCAGAAAATACTGAAAATTCGTATATGTATTGATTGCAGAAGAAGGAGGTGATTATTTTAAGTTTCAGGTCTAAATTAGCCATTCAGGTGATTGAAGAATCAGGAAAGACGGGAAACATCGACATAATCATCATTATTAGCAACAACCACGTCCTGACGTGTTTTATATCATTGCTTACATAAAAAAGGAGAAAAAAAACTCCAATCAAATAAGTTAAAATACCATTTGAAATACATTAATACATTTCATATATATATATATATATATATATATTATTGAGTTTTAAGTAACCATACCTATATACGAAGATAATATTATTTTTGTATTTATTTTTTCCTTGTTATTATCAGCGTTTTGTAATGAGATTATAAAGGATTTTTGGCGTGACTGGCAACATTTCTTATTCATATTACGATCTACATATTACGGGCACGAAGCAGTGTCATTATATAACTTCATATGCCTCAGGTATTTAAAATACCATTAAAACTCAAGCTAATGAGCATTAAAGCTACAAAAGTTTAATTACGCAAATTACTAATTATCATATAATTGCAACAGAATAAATGAAAATTCTGGCAGTATGCATTTTGTTTTCAGTGTATGTGTGTGTGTAATAGCACGGTCGATTGTCGTAGATCTACATTTTTCATTAGAATGAAGAGTTTAAATGTACATTATTGAATGAATGAAAAGTAAGCTAGGATATCATATATATGAAACGATTGTCCTACTGTATTATATGATAAAAGTTCTGATCTATTATAAAAATTTCCAGGTAATATACCCAAATAAATGTTATGAAAAAAGCGATTTAAAAATACCATATTTATAAGTCAAGAAAGTTCACACAAAAAAAAATGATGAAGTTAAAGTCAGATTGATTGTCGTATTAAACGGATCTGTTATCGTAACGTTATACTTCAAATGTGTCCATGATACAGGCATGATTTAAAGGTATAAAAAATACCAAATGCAATGAATCGAGAACAGGGCATAGATTAGTTGAAATAAGTACTATATCACTGACACCGGTCGTTGTGGTGACTCACATACATTTGAAAATATCGCATCGTTTATTATTATCATATATATACATAAATAATTCGCGCGCCTCTGAGCGTCACTCAAGCAACTACATTTTGAAATGTTAGTCGCTTTAGCCATTCAGATCAAGTGCAGCTTTAAAGCAGCTTGTTCACAGACGGCCATTGACTAAGAAAATAATTTTTAACTATGTGTGTATAACGTCTATCAATATCCAATTACAGACACGTGGTCAGTCAATACATCTATCCGTGATTGTAAAAAAAAAAAAGAAAAGGTAGTTTCCCCATTGCAGGCAATATCGTCATAGACGGTACTGAAACTATATTTAGAAAAATAAAACCTAGATTGAGATCTCCTATATTCATTTGCCGCCACTTGGCTGATCACATTCACATTTCGCGCATGCGCTTACCCCATAGGCTGAACTTGTTAAATCGCTACCCTGAATTGCTGAAGACACCGTGTTGCCGAACATGACGCACCTGCTTCGGTTTGATTGATGTAGAATTTATTTAGACTCGCACTTTGACCACGTTTTTTTGCCGAGGATAAAATACGGCGTTTATAATATGTAAAAAAATGTTTGTATACATGTGTCGCTTGATTAAGAACATGTTGATTAGTTAGTGCTATGTTTAGATATCCCTGCTTCGGGATACCGTGTTCTATATTTAACAGATTCCGCCGAAGTTGCTTTTACAAATAGCGCTTTCCCGGGTAATGTCACCTACACTTGCCCAGTTCATTTGTCAGGAAACAAAGACATCACCAACATTAACGAGGAAGAGTAGAAAACCGACCATCTGTGAAAGAGTTGCTTTAAAATTCGATCAGTTTTCAGCAATATCTGCGGTAGTTCGATTCTCGCGAGAAAAGTTTTATATCTCGGATCATCGCGAGACTGTAAACTGAGATAACATGACTGTTAAAAGCATGCTTGTGCCAATAGGATTTTTATCTTGGAATGACGTGGTATTCGGATAGTCGCCATTTAACTGTATTTCTATTTATACAATATTGCCTGTTCTATGCCATCGTCCGACTAAATATTTGTGAATGCGAAACACGTGGTTTCGACTAGAATAAAACTCATAGGAGCCTGATTTGATAACGAAATCATTATTTGACGTCATGGTAACTAAATAGTTTTACATCTCAACAATATATCCTTCTGTTTATTATCATTCTTTAATTGTTGTATAACACCAGGGTATTACATATCAAATATGACTGTGAATTTGCTTTAATTTGCTCTTTTCCGAGGCCATCACCTTTGTTACATATGCAAAGTGCATGGAATAAAAAATGCTGAGTCGGTAAATGTATGGTTATTGCCTTTGACGGAAGGTAACACCAGACATGCATTTTGATATTAATCATCCACAGGAGCGCTAAGTGAATATATTATTAGAAATGTCACTGTCTGAATATAATTCAATGCAGCAGAGTTCACATACAAAAATCAAAGCAATTTAATTGACGTAGACATATATGATGATTTTGATGATGCTTGTGAATCATAATCATTTTGAAATGCTGACATACACATTCATTGGCAGAGGGTTTGAGATATTGTAAAATATTTAAGAAGGATACAAACAAAGAAAAATAGAAATTACAAAAGGACAAGAATGAAGAGATAAACAGGATCAGAATAAACGGTTGAGAAATAAAGAAGGGCTTGGTCGGCCACTTACTGGCTATGATGGCCTCCCTGGTGCAGGGGTTGAGGACTGTCCGTGTGAGCGGTATCTCGCAGGAGGCGGTCAGCCCGGCACTCTCACCCACACACTGGCCACACCCCTCGTGAAACACCTGTGGGACAGAGGTCCGAGGTATCAATGTTTGATATAGCTACGTGTTATCAATGTTGGCATAATAGCTTGTGGAACATTGTATATTATTGATTTCACATACAACGTTGACTGCCTAATCGTATCAGTATGTAAATATCTACTTTCTATTTCTACAAAGAGCCAATAAGTGAACTAATAAAATCTCTACAGTTCAATGGTATCAATATTCAAAGCATCTGCTTTATGGTATCAATATTTAAACTCTTCCTATTGAATTTAAACCAATTAATTTAAATTTAAACCGTTCAGCAAAAAGTATCAATATTGGAAACCCCTACAAAATTTTTAAAATTTACCATCCAGTGGTGGAATTTAAAAATTAAAAGGCCAAAATTTGGGTTATTGATTCTTGGAAAGATAAGGTCAAGTATTAAAATCATGGGTGTTATTACACAAGGAAATAATCCAACATAAGACTCATAGACTGATCAAGTTTCATGTTAGTCGATAGAAGATGAGAAGGGAACAATTTTAGTTTTACCTGACTTTTATTTATTTATTTTATTGTTGTTGCCTTGTGTAGTTGACCGTCGCTAATGTTAGGAACTGGCATTTTGGTATACCATGGATTTGAGTGGTAAAAGGTTTTATAAATATATTTCATGCATTTGCGGTACAAAGAAAGGATTTTTTCCAAGTTAGATAATTATCATACATAGTATGAGATCGTCTATCTTCCATGGGGAAATAGTTCCCAGAATTAAAAAAAAAAAAAATTGAATTATTAAATTTAAATTTAAATATCTCTAAAATATTTTATATTTTATATGTACTACGTTACAGCTCATAATTATTTTTTATTCTCCTTTAACTACGCAAAGATGAATCTTATGGTAGAGGATAGGACAGGTGTATTTTAGTATGCTGGTTTAAGTAATAATAATTCCAAGTCGAACGACTATCTGATTTTCGGTACCAATTTACATATTTACTTTAAACAGCGGATTGCTTTCAATATTACTGAAGTGGTGAGAAAAAAAAGGGCATTGCAAAGTGTTGATATCAAGGCTGGCGGTCTATGACAATTAATATAATTATAATTAATAGGAGGAAAAAAACCCATAAAAAACAAACATATTTTATTCATGTTGGAAAACTGATATCTCACACTCGGTACCCTACATTTGGTCAGGAACTCGACAAGCATCGTCCCTGCTTGAAATTTCTGACCCAGGAGTGAAATATCCCTATACGACGAGGAATATTTCACCCTCTCCTTTCCATACTGTAAACACGGGGTTGATTTTTTATTGCATACCTTAAACTGATCACTTTGTTTAAATCAATTAAATTGCTGGATATAATCATTTGGATAATATTTCTCTTTCTTTATAATGCTTAGCGTAGTCATTTACTATAAATCTCTTTGATTGGTTCAGATAGTAATGACGTCAAAGCATGTGTTGTCTGAAATAGTGGATGTATGCCCTTGGAAGAGCGCGGAAATCATGTCCAGTAAGCAAGAAAGGTGTATTTGGCCAAGGACTGACCTCGTACTGTGGACACTGGACGACATACAGCTTGCCCATGTCTCCACACATCAGGAACTTTGTTGTGTCAAACGGGTGAACAAACTTCGTGATGTTCATGGCAATATTCTCTGGTGTACAGGGATTCGGGAAGTTCCATTTTTCTGTGGATTATACATTTGTAAACATGTACACATATGTAGAAAATGCAGGCCAGCTTAGAGAATATATAGAAAGAATAAATCTTAAATAATAGATAGATTTAGTAATACCTTTTAAGAAAAGCCGAGCCGCATTCGCGATAAAATAATATTGGTTTCGAATGAGATGGATCTTTTTTCTGAACTATACTGAAGGGAAAAAGAAACGCAGGGTAAGTTTTGTGTTGCTTTGAAAGTATGGTTTAAACGTTATTTTACGGCACAGTAAGATGAAAGGTCAGAGATGGATAGTTATGAAAAAATTGAGTTTCCAGGTAATTGGACTGGTCATATATGGTTAATGAAAAAATTGAGTTTCCAGGTAATTGGACTGGTCATATATGGTTAATGAAAAAATTGAGTTTCCAGGTAATTGGACTGGTCATATATGGTTAATGAAAAAATTGAGTTTCCAGGTAATTGGACTGGGGTCATATATGGTTAATGAAAAAATTGAGCTTCCAGGTAATTGGACTGGTCATATATGGTTAATGAAAAAATTGAGTCTTCCAGGTAATTGGACTGGTCATATATGGTTAATGAAAAAATTGAGTTTCCAGGTAATTGGACTGGTCATATATGGTTAATGAAAAAATTGAGTTTCCAGGTAATTGGACTGGTCATATATGGTTAATGAAAAAATTGAGTTTCCAGGTAATTGGACTGGTCATATATGGTTAATGAAAAAATTGAGTTTCCAGGTATTGGACTGGTCATATATGGTTAATGAAAAAATTGACTGGTCATATATGGTTATGAAAAATTGAGTTTCCAGGTATTGGACTGGTCATATATGGTTAATGAAAAAATTGAGCTTCCAGGTAATTGGACTGGTCATATATGGTTAATGAAAAAATTGAGTTTCCAGGTAATTGTACTGGTCATATATGGTTAATGAAAAAATTGAGCTTCCAGGTAATTGGACTGGTCATATATGGTTAATGAAAAAATTGAGCTTCCAGGTAATTGGACTGGTCATATATGGTTAATGAAAAAATTGAGTTTCCAGGTAATTGGACTGGTCATATATGGTTAATGAAAAAATTGAGCTTCCAGGTAATTGGACTGGTCATATATGGTTAATGAAAAAATTGAGTTTCCAGGTAATTGGACTGGTCATATATGGTTAATGAAAAAATTGAGTTTCCAGGTAATTGGACTGGTCATATATGGTTAATGAAAAAATTGAGTTTCCAGGTAATTGGACTGGTCATATATGGTTAATGAAAAAATGGCTAATACTATTGATATCACAGTTTATGTTAACATGCGTATGTTCCAATCCTCAGTCTGTTTAGTGTTCATGCAAATCATTACATAAACTGTCAACTATGCCCATATACTTTTGATAAATATGTCGGAAAGGCCAAACTGATGTCATTTCAAATGTTTAACTATTAGTTAAACATTATTAATTTATACGGGTGTGTGAATTAAATCTAATATTTATGGTAATAAATAACCTAATATTTGCCGAAAGGTTATATAAGTATGAAGAAAGCGATACCCTAGAGATTAAAGAAATATTATTTATATTTACATGTACATTGACTTCTATCTACACCTTAAAAAAATCTTAAAACTAACACCGACCCACCGACTCTGTCCTTCTTAGCATATTCTTTTCACATTTTTTAATGATGCAAACCCGGGCTTTCCCTTAATCAGTGGTTAACCCTTTAAAACATACAAACACATTTTGACGCATAGGCAAACAGAGCAGACCCTGATCAGACAGCTCATATAGGAGTCTGTCTGCTCATACAATATTGTAGCTCAGTTTCTACATAGTCTGTGTAGCAAAAAGGAACTAATGAGTCCATATACCATTTTAAGTTAAGTTAATTAATATTCATTAAGTGATACATTTGTTCATGAATATTTATGAGGTAAAGGGTTAACTAAGAATAAATGCACATTCCTTGCAATGATCATATCTATAGTTCCTAAACGCTAGGTAATATAGTTAGAATACAGAAATAAGATTCTGCATAGCGACAGATCGCTGCTTCTTATATTTCTGTACTCTAATTATTTTAGCGTATAACCTAATTGGGACACTCTATACAAGTTAGTGCACGACATGGTAGACTTCATGTAATAGAAAATCGAAATTTGGCAAAATGAAGCGATGTTATTGGTCCAAAAAAATATATATTAATGTTTTGAAGACAAGTGATTTGTGAATAAACTGGAATGAATAATCCATTTGGAAAAAACTATTTTAGTTCATTGTAAGATGAAACTCAATTTTTAAATTAAAATCCATGTTAAATCCTGAAACTGAAGTATATATGGTAGTCCAGGGCTGCGCTAACTTCAAAACTCAGCATCGTTGTCACACAGCAAAGACGGATTTTTACCATTTACATCATGAATATTCATGTGAATATTAATCTACTGAACTTTAATGGTATGAAACAATGGACGTTTCTTTGCTGTGCATTGAGTGAATGAGAATAGTAAATTAATGAGTTTTCGAAATAACTAATTTAAATAAAACATCAATAACTTATATTTACCTTTACAATGGTCCGGGTACTCGGCAGCGCACGTGAGACCCGCAGTGGGATCATTCACACACCGGATGTTGACAGCTGAAAGAAAAAACACGTGTATCGTTATACAATGTTAGGTATTTTCATTCCTCAAGGGTTTACGTCCCACAACAATATTTCAGTCACTATATCTAGTATGGCCTCACTGTGGTATTACGCCCAAGAGTTTAACATATATTGACACCCACACACATATCCTGACATCTGGTAAACCAGTCATTAAGATACCCTGCCCTAAACAGAGAGCAAACAACGCCTTTAACGACATTGGGATATCTAGGCTAGGGGCCGAACCGACGGCCTCCAGCTCCCGAGATGGACTTTATCCATTCGGTCACAAAAGGCGGTCGGCGTTCTGCAAGTGGCACCATTCATTAGTTACATAAGCTGCGATGTCATTAGAGTGTCAATACAGTGTGCTGCTGGTCCCCACTGTTGACAAATGGCCACCATTGTTGGTAACTGATCACGGCCATCACTGGTTAAACCGGTCACCACTGAAACCAACTAGATACCACTGTTAGCAAAATGTCACCACTGTCAGCTATTGATAACCCCCATAAGAAAATGTCTCCTCTGCTACTCACTTGTCAACACTGATTACAACGTGTCAGAACTGTAACCAACGGGTAACCACTGTATCCAACGGGTAACCACTGTAACCAACCGGTGGCCACTGTGACCACTTTGTCAGCACGGTTACCAACCATTTCCGTTGTCACCAAAATGTCACAACTTTTCCCATCTTATCTGCATTTTTATCAACTGGATTTCACTATTTAACCAACGAAAGCTTAATGTGTTTTAGTACAAGTACGATCAGTGCACCATTTTGTTCAGACTAGTTCTTGACTCTGATTTTTTTAAGTTCAAGACCCTCGGCAGTCATTGTCGCCACTGGGAGTTAAACATTATGTGGAGTCTTGAGAGGTTTTTTTTTTAATATTTTTAAAGGATGGAATCAAACGAAATGGACTTGAAGGTGTCCTAAACGATAATAGAAAAAGCAAAATGAATGTGTATTTACCATATTGCCTATCTAAGGGGATAATAGGAAATCGCCCTGAAAAGTGTAGGTCCCCGGGGTAGGGGATGGGTGCGGTATACGAGCAATGTTAATGTCAATACATATATCCATACTCCTGACAATCTATATGTATACTAGTGGATGGGAAAATAATTTAATGAAGAGATGGTAAATAAGACAGTGTGTATCAAAGTAAAGTCATGTTTGTTTTTTATTTTGTAAAACTCGAAATCTCGAAAATCAGAGCGAATGTGTTTATATATTTCTTTCGGATATATGCCTTCATATATGTACAGTACGTTTAGATGTCATAATTGTCAAATATAAAACGGTATGATTATTTGATCCACTTACGAGGTACATGATTAAAATATCACCCTAGTATTGAATACTGTAAATTGGGTACACATTATCGGGTTCAAAGTGAATAGATAAGCATGATTTGGCAGACATCTACCCAGACATCTACCCAAACACATATGAATCAAAATGTAATTTATAAACATGTTAAAACTCTTGAAGCGTTTCGAAAAGTATATTGAGAGAGAGAGAGAGGGGGTGGGGAGGGGCTATATATATATAGAGAGAGAGAGAGAGAGAGAGAGAGAGCAAGAGAGAGAGAGAGAGGGATGCCTCAGCCGTTTATCCAGGGACAAATGATAACACTGTTACCCACCAAGTGGGGACAGGTACTGGAATGTGGGGACAATCCATATGTCCCCACACTTACGGTCGATTTTTTTAATGTGCATCATGTGTTTCAAATAAATTTCTATTTTCCTGTATGTGGGGACTAATGTCCCCAGAATCAATTATCTCACTCTCAAGACTGTGGTTTGTATTTAACCAATAATGCTTTCGCGGTAAATATCATTCGGAACATCTCGACCTTTTCCTAGCGAAAATAGGCGAAATGTTCCGAATGAGGTGAGACTTGGTTCCGACCCCAGAGTATCGTACCCGGTAATACTGTGACTAATCAACCATTTTTTTTCGGATTTTCCTGTAATTTTTCAATAGTTCTGACTTCAGCAGTTAACTCACGGAAATATTTGATACGTTGATATTTTGATGTGCATTATAAAAGCAGACGTGATTTGAGACGGCTTTAAGAGAGGGCGAATTTAAGAGGGGGCGAATCGTAAGTGTCATGGCGTCCAAAGGCGATCTGTAAAATGTCGTCGTGCTATTAAGGTATTTTTATCCTTTTTAAACTCATTTGTTAAAATGATAGATGTAAATAGATAACCCATTGCTTCGTTCTGTACATAGTAAACCCAATTGTACATTGAAATGGTGTTCGTATTGCAATAGTTAGGGCTATTATGTTGTCCTGTCTCCTGGAAGGAGGCTTTTGGGGATCTCTCCCTTGAAAATTATTGTAAATTATTAACCTTTTTTTAAATCAAATGATAAAGAATGATTTATTGAATATGATCTCTGTATAAAGTATTGACCATGGGCAAAAATAAAAATGTTTTCCCTCCCACTACTGACCTGAAAAAATTATTTATTGCAATCCTGAAAATGCCTTATTTTTCGTCTGGGAAAGATATGAAAAGCTAGACCGATTGTATGTTTCTTCTGCACTTTTGTATGTTTCTTCTATACTTGAAAGAAATCAAACAACCACTAACACAATTCTGACTCTTTTAAGTTCTGATTAGCGGCAAGTCAAAGAAGTGAGAAACCCAAACTAGCCTTCAAATGGCAAAGTTTCACACCCTTTGAACTCTACTGCTGCAGTATGTTTCTTCCTGTGTGTAAATCTAGAGTGGTGATGTCACACAAGGTCAATCTGAAAATATTTGAGGGGGCACAGAGGGGTGTATTTGGTGACACTTTGGCAAGCACTCAAGAATAGATAACTGACAACTGACCCCAAAATTATTACACAAAATTGGCCAAATCTACTCATCCTGTTGATACAATGTTTCCTCCTTAACTGACCATATTGCCTAACTGATGTTTAGTTTATGGCTTTATAAGAATGTGTTACACTATGACCCCCTGTCCATATCCCCCCCCCCCCCCCCCCACACACACTATTCATGAGAGATGTTTTGGGATTGTGTTTGAAAACAACTTTGGAAATAAACATAACAAGAACTGGTAAGAAACGCACACTAGTTAATTATTTAAATCGTGTATTTTTTTAATTTGTCATACAAACACATTTATGAGAAATATTAAACAATATTTGTTTAAAATTGCTAGAACTTACAATTAATTTTCCAATGGCAGAAAGGAATGACAGATTGTCACATTAAACAGTTTTAGGCCTGACAATGTGTTAAACATCTGAAAGAAAACTTAACTTTCTATACATAAGAAGTCATTTTTCATCTCCAATGACCACTGCCAGTTATTTTTGAACAATGAATCTCTGACATATATGCATAACTAAGACTGATATAAACATGTTTAGCCAACATAAAAATCATGCTAATAATAAAGCTATTATATATATGTTGTTTGAAATGTTTGAATGCAAGAAAATAATACTTTTTTTTCCTACCTACCAACCTTACCCTTCTTTACAGATTATAATAAGATAATAATTATAGAAGACGAAAGTTAACATTATGATTATAATCTGTAAAGAAGGGTAAGGTTGGTAGGTAGGAAAAAAAATGTATTATTTTCTTGCATTCAAACATTTCAAACAACATATATATAATAGCTTTATATGAGTATTTCAACAACAACAGATTATAATAAGATAATAATTATAGAAGACGAAAGTTAACATGAGAGAAAAATGGTGCATTTACATTGATTTGCAGATTTATCATTTGTATTGCATATCAGACAAGAGTTTCCAGGGCAATTCCTTCTTGAACCAAAGGTTATATAGATTTGAAATACTCATTTCTTTATTTACATGAAACTGCAGTAAAATATTGACTGAAAAAAATAATGGACCCTTACAATTATTTTAAAGGACCCTTTTTGGGAAAATCCTGCAAACCATGGACCCCTGATTAAGTATGGTGTAAAGCCCTGCGATGAGGAGGTAATGTTAGACATCACCGGATCTCAACAGTCTCTCTGTCACGTCGTAAGTAGATTTATACCCAGAGACACTGACATCATCAAGCAATGATTCCACACCCATACCTATTATTATGATGTTTGTGTTATTTATTGAAACTTTGATATAAGTGTTTGAGTGTTGAAAAAAATAGGCTAGATTTTGTGGTTAAGCTAAATCTAGGACAGAATGTTTAAAACATTGTCATAAGCAATGCATAAGAACTCAAATAAAAATACACACCTATAAAATATATATATGCTTTACTACAAGACAGAGCCTCCACCCTGACACCATCCCCGATGGCCTTGTAGTAAGAGCGTATGCCTCGGGGCGGGAGGCCTTGAGTTCAATTCCCGGACCTGACATTCCAAAGTCGTCAAAAATGGTACTGGTATAGATACCGTGCTTGGCACTCAGCATATAAGGGTAGTTGCAGGACTGGATGACCAGGTGTCAGGATAATATGACTGGTGTGGTATCATGCCACATGTCTACGGCATGATACTACAGTGTGGCAGCACTATATCTGTCTCAAGTAGACATCGTCTCCAAATGACTGAAATACTGTCAATGGGACGTTAAACCCAATAAACAAACAAACATACATACATACATGATATTGAAAATAATGAAAAATTCTGACTTGTTTTCAGTTTTGAGTAAAAGAAAATCACCACATCATCAATGGATAGATTGATTGAGGGACCCCCCCCCCCCCCCACCCCGGATACAACCTACAATGGTTTCCAGAAAATAAAGGTAATATAAAAATATTACTTTGTCATTATATCAAGGCCATATATTCAATTCCCAGCCTTGTTTTATACGTTTGGGCACAGATGCTCTGATTGCAGATTTTCTGAGGTCATTCAAAGACTATAACTAAATGAAATGCAAAGGCATTCACTCCCCATGCACAGTTTTCATATTTGTGCACTTTTTCTGGCTAAATACCATGTCTGTCCTCTTGCAGCTATGCAACTTCACTCTGATTTGAGCAGGGTCACAGTCGGACTGTCCACTGAATTTTAAAACTGGGGGCACAATTTTACATTTTTTGTACCCCTTCATATGGAGAGTCCCTACAATATTCTCTGTAACAGCGTCGCATTATAGAGTTATAAATAACTCTAGTAACGTCATATGAAAGTGTGTCTCCCAAGTTTTATCGAAAAATGAGGCACACCTTATACGTGCATGTAGTATTTTGAAGTCCTTATCATAGGGTGAAATGGGATGAAGTGTCAATGACTTTTTTTCTGCAGCTTCGAAAATTGTTTTAAATCAATTGTTGCCATTGCTTGTCCAGTCCCTGGCTTAAAATGGATGAAACATCGCAAGATTGATCAGTATTAAGTCTAGTTATGCATGTTTTATGTGGGATGATATAACATAAGAGTTATAACCCCTTTTTATCAACATAATGAACTTTCAGATTCTTGTCCACACATCTGAAAAACCCCTAGCTTGGATTGGACAAACCTTCACTGGGTTGATTGATATTAAATCTAACTGTGCATAATATATCATCACAGAGTTATGTTGGTTTTTAGCTACATAATGTCTGTATAGATTTTTGTCTGCAGTTAGTCTCTGAAACCTTTTGCTAGGATTGATAGGTACCATGTCTTGCTGTACACATCATTAGCATAATAAATTTGCAAAGTTTTTTATCACAGAGTTATGGCACTTTTTGTTGTTATAACATTTTTTTTATATGGAGCATAGCTTGAAAACTATTAAAGGCATTAACTTCAACTTAAAATGATAAAAATGATAGCAAGCAGTTAAAATGCCTTGCCCAAGAACCATTACTCCACATGATTTTTGTCTTTTCTGTGATAAAGCTATATGTGGGAGGTATTCCATAACTTTCAGTGGTAGTTCTAGTTTTAAAAGTATTTCTTGAACTGATTGATGAAAATATGTATAGCATGTCAATATGGATTTTATGATTATATGTACATTTTTGACACATATCTTTCCACTGAAAAATATTTCCATTGGCATGATGTTCATGATGTGTGTTTGTGTATGTGGGGGTTGTACATTTGCATTCCTTTTTTTAGCTTGACTATTCGAAGAATATGAGAGCTTATTAATTGCAGTCACCCTTGCGTTGGCGCCGTAGCTTTTAGTTTAAGTTTTATCTCAATAACCATTCATGATATTAACTTGAGAGCTTATGAATATATTTAGGAGCTCCAGACAACCGAGGTAGGTAATTCTTGACTGAACTTTTTACCATATAAATTTTTGTTAAAGTTCTGGATGCAAGGTACTTTCATGCTTATATCTCTGTATACAGTCATTGGATTGATTTGAGACATCTTAGATATATTTAGGGGTATTATACTATAAGTTAGGTAACTCTTGATGGAATATATTTCAAATTATGGCATCTTTTTAACTTAGAATTTCGGTTACAATTTTGCATGTAAGGTACTTTCATTCATTTTCATGCACGGTGTCTCAGTAATTAGGCATGGGATTGATTTTAGACCTCATATACATATTCAGTGGTATCAGACTATCAAAGTGTATCATTTTTACTAATATTATTTACAGAGTATGTGAAAGGCAAGAATAGAAAAAAAAATTCATTTGATTTGCTAACAAGCATTTTGAAAAGTCGAGTGTACTGTCTTCTGACAGCTCTTGTTTAATAAAAGTATTGTACAAACTGTCCTTTGTCAAGAGCACTAAACTAAACTGCAGCTTCTACACGATAGGGCTTACTTTTTCTGTCATTTAATAACTCAAGGCCCTTTTAAGTTATATCCTACATTCATGATTCATGTAGATTTAGTATTTTAGTATTTAGATATTTGTCAAAGGTTGTGGTCACTCTGACTTTATATCATTTTTGTGACAAACTTATGGCAGGCGATATGTGTTTTTGGGAAGAGCCGTCTAGTTTGATGCATTAAACATGAATTGTATTCCCATTTCAGATGCTAAGTCTTGTTTTGGTGGTAAATGCTGACCATTTCTTTCCCAGAGAGTGAAGGTAGGTTTAAGGTTAAATAACTCTTAAAGCAGCTCGTGCACAGATGGTCATTGACTAAGATTTTTTTAAAACTAAAATTGTGTATTCTATCAAATAATCCATCTACAGATGCATGGTCACCTTATGCTACCTTCTGTGATTGTAAAAACATAGTTGGTTTCTCCATTACAGGCATTACCATCTCTGACGGTATTGAAGTTATATTTAGAATTTAAAAACCTGTATTTAGATTTATTATCATTTGTCTTAAATTGGCCAATCACATTCAGTCTTCGCGTATGCGCTAACGTCATAGACTGAATTGATGACATTGCTACCAAGAACTGGTGAAGATACCATGTTGCGGAACATGCAAGAACATGCTTCGGGGATACTCTGTTCTATAATTAACCCTATTTTGCTGAGATTGCATTAACAAATATAGCTTTTTCCATTGTAATATGACCTAAACTTGCAGAGTTTATTTGTCAGGACACAGACTTCACCATCATTAACAGGGAGAAGAAAGATATTTTCTATAATTTTTACAGATCATCTGTGAATGAGCTGCTCTAATATCGATCACACATAAATTGTCCATGCTGGTTTTATCTGTACAAAATATTGGCAGATATTCTAAAATTTTGTTTCAATTCGAAGTATTTTTTTCATTATTTAATCTGCTAATTCAATTCCCACGTTAAGGAAATTTTAGTATATCCTTAACAGTAAAGGATGGACAAATTAGAAAAGACAATCAAAGGAAGTATAATTAAGTATCACTTCCAGTCTAATATGTCAACATTTGACTCATCATCTACTTGGAAGTCAGAAATTGAAAAACTGCAGGATCTACTGTCCGCCTGTTTTTATGGTGTATATCAGTTCTGTAAGAAGAGAATATTGTGAATCCCCCTAAAAACCTGTTTGTTTTTGTGATAAAAAGTATATATAGATTTAGAATATATGTAGTTTATTAAGATCTGAAACAGTGCAAATTAGACTTGCACTACCTTAAGTTAGAATCAGGGTGCAAAAAAGCATGTCCCCTGACTGCTGTGAACTATATCTTGGTCCCTTTCTAGGTTCATATTTCTTGATGTGAAATGATCATTATCAGTCTTTTAAGTTAATATGATCAAATATGATTATCTGTTGAGAGACATTTTGATGAAGAGAGAGATGAAAAATGAACTAGAGATATTTCATTGTGGGGACAAGAGAGACCATTTTGTAAGGACAATTGTCCCCACAATATCTGAGATGAAATAGATGTGGGGACATGTCCTCACTATATTTAATTAATATCTCTTGGAGAAAGCAGGAAAAAGGGGCAAAATAAATGTGTATTACATAAGAATTAAATTGGTGATGACTTATCGCTCAAGTGCAAAACTGAGTGACTCAATAATTTCCAATTCGATGGGTAGTGCAGAAAAGCATGTCCCCTGACTGCTGTGAACTACATCTTGGTCCCTTTCTAGGTTCATATTTCTTGATGTGAAATGATCATTATAGGGACTGTATAACAGTATCTGGGACTATTTTCACTGACCCACAGACACACTCAGTCTTTTAAGTTAATATGATCAAATATGATTATCTGTTGAGAGACATTTTGATGAAGAGAGAGATGAAAAATGAACTAGAGATATTTCATTGTGGGGACAAGAGAGACCATTTTGTAAGGACAATTGTCCCCACAATATCTGAGATGAAATAGATGTGGGGACATGTCCTCACTATATCTAATTAATATCTCTTGGAGAAAGCAGGATAAAAGGGCAAAATAAATGTGTATTACATAAGAATTAAATTGATGATGACTTATCCCTCAAGTGCAAAACTGAGTGACTCAGTAATTTCCAATTTGATGGGTATTGCAATTTCTCTTATAGCAAAATTGACTTTTATCACTTGATGTTGGTTGGGTGTACAGGTTTATCATCAACATTTAAATGTATACTATAAAACAACTAAATTTTAATTGGAATAATAACTTTTGTTTGTATTGCCAATAACATGCTTTTTATTCCCTAAATATTTAGGTAATTTCTTTTTCCAGATAAATGTAGGAGAAAAGTAATGGCAGTCCATGATAAAGAGGATCATACAATAAAGAAGGATTACCCAAAGAGGCATGCATGTATTTTCTGTGGAAAACTATTTTCCAAAGTAGTTTGTCATATGTGCAGTAAAACGCATAGTGCTGAAGAAGCAATAGCACGTCTGCCACCTCCATCTAAGAAAGGATCAGCACCTCAGGCAAAACAGGAACATGTATTGGATGCTTTGAGAAATGACGATTTCATTTATATCATTGACATTCTGAAGTATGGAAACACAACCTCAGAGGGAGTTCAGAGTACAGAAGACTATTAACCTTGTGAATTTTGTTTAAGGTTTATAGATTTGGGGTCTGTGCTTTAAAATGCCTATCATATCTCTGGTTGCCTTTGTGTTAAAGCTGTTTTTTTTTTTTTTTTTTTCCAAGGAAAAAAGGTTGAGGTATTGTCATCACTCTGATGTTGTCGGCGGCGTTTTCGCCATCATTGTCGTTCACGTTGTCATGAACAACTTTAACCTAGGCCATAACTTCTAAGCCATTAACCTTCTGTCATCAAAATACTTATATTTGTTCACAAGTACAATGGGTTACTTTCCCACCAAGGCCCATAACCTTTAGGTACACTTTAATTATATTTATCTCCCCTTATTCAATACAGTGAAAAACTTTCACCTTGGCATACTTCTAAACAATTAAACCCTCTGTAATCAAACTTGAAATATTTGTTCACTTTCTCAAGGGCTACATTCCAATCAAGGGCCATAACTCTATGGTCCATTTTGATGAAAGTTATGTCCCTAATTGTTTAAAATATACTGACACACTTTAATCTTAGCCATAACTTATAAACTGTTTAACTGTCTTTCATCAAACTTATATGCTAGTTCATTTTTACAAGGGCATCATACTCATCAAGGGCTCTTAGGCCCATTTTGACCTAATTTATCTTCCCCTAAAAACAACAACAACAGCAGATGAATGTTGGTTTTCGTTTGCAGTGCTCTTGCCCATGAAGATGACTTCGCATCTTTATGAAACATGGCATTGCATGATTTTTTTTTCACAGTATATGAATTTCATGGATCATATCTATATTTCATGGTTGGATGAGCATGGTAAAATTGGTCCTATATTTGGTTCTGACCAACGTATACCTGTGTGGCGTTAGAATCGCAGAGACATTTTTTCTTGTTGAGATATTGACAATGACTAAGTCCAGAAACCCTCTCTCAATGCATCTCTGTCCAAATGATCAGTGTAGGTCATATTGCACATTTTCAGATCAGCCATGACACATTCAGACAAGTTTTCATGGGTCTACCACGCCCTCTACATGGCTGTAAGTTTAATGAAAGTTTAATGTAAAGGCAGTTTGTTGTATCATGTTTTTGATATATGATATACCTTTTTGCAACAGTCCTCGTAAAAATATGTATGCCTGAAAGCGACTTTGATTCATCAAGGTTATGCTGAACTTTTATCATTTTCATTTCTTACTTTGTTTAATTTGAATGTTTTTAATACATAATTCATAAAATTTAGGGTTTCCTTTGACATTTTACAGCAAAATAACTTTGAATTAAAAAAATAAAACTAAAATCTGTGGTAACCTGCTGAAACGTCTTGAAATTGTTGCCCATTTGATAATTGAACAGGTCATTTTCATTCATTAACTAAATATTCTGTTTAGCACACCTGCACGTGCTATAAACTTTAGTAAGTTCTACCTGATAAGAAAGTGTAATTTTAGGTGACCAACTCAAAAATTGTGTCTTTACTCTGCGACTTGCTTAATACTTTGATAGTTTGTTTGTAGTATCACCTCTAGTTAACCTCTATGAATTTATATTTTTTCATAGCAGTGAATTCATTTTCACTTTTCCCTGATACTTCTTGCTCAGTTATATAGTTATTGCTTTTCAATTATTCATGGTCCCTAGGTTGCAAACATGTACTAGGCTAGGATAAAGTGCCTTGACCAAGGGCACTTCACCATGACCATTGAATGTGGGGATAGAACCCTGGTTTCCCAGTTTAGAGTCTGGTGACTTAACCACTTGGTCACCGAGGATCCTAGCCATTTTTTTGTAATATTACTCATACTTTAAAAAAATCTTCCCCAATTTGCTTAAAAAGACATCTGAAACCACTGAATATAAATTGATGAAACTTGGCACAAATGATCCTTGGGTAGCCCTTTACAAAAGTTGCTGAAATGAACTTGATCCATGTGTAGACTCAGGTTGCCATGGCAACCAACACATTCTTTTCGAAAAACTTAAGAATCATCTCCTCTGAAACAAATTGCCAGAAATTAATTTCATTTGCCACAAATGGTCACCTCATGGCCCTCTACAATAATTTGCTAAAATCAAATTGATCCCTTGAAAAATGAGGCCTCAAAGGAACTGGCCAATTTGCTTATATAATCTTAAAAGTTTTTATCTGAAGTTTGAATCAGGTTGATGCTGAAGGTAACCAAGTAAAATCAAGTGACTTGAATTATTTTGATCAGGCTTATGGTATTCTGACGAACATTTTAAGGCCATTATTATTAGTTTAATAATATTTTATTTCATATATATGTGAAATGGGGTTGGGCCACAAGTTCATACAACTTAGAATCGGTCCTTCCCCTACATACAATTGTAAACAATGGCATATAAATGGTCATGAAAATACATAATGGAAAATATAATTATAGAAAAAAGAAAAAAAAATAGAGAGAGAGAGACTCGTTAAGGTGGATCCTTATAATCTAATTACATTATTTAGTTACAACATATCAGGCATTTAACCCCTAATCCTGATATAGGCATTCACACACATATATGTAATTAAATATACATACATGTACATATATACACACAGGATTTTTTTTCAGATCAATGTTATATTACTGTAACATTTCTGTAAGTATATGTATGCCATTATTATTGCTTAACCCTATTTAGCCAGTGGAGCTTGTGTCTCTTGTTTGGATAGCATTCATCTTGAAATAATTTGTATTCATTTGTATTTAGTTAATGGCACAAGATTTTAACTGATATTTTGATCATGTTATATATAACCCAATAGTAGGATTATGCATTTTAAATGTTCATTCAAGAATGGTTTACGATTAATGGTAATTATTGTGATAAAAGTTTTAAATAAATAGAGTTCTTAATAATTTCTGACTTGTACAAATGCATAATATTCCGTTTCCTTTTTATATGCCAGTCTAAGGGAAACACCTGCAGCAGTAAGCGGTGTCCACATATGTTGCCCGCTTCTTCAAACATGGTTTTAAAGTGTTTAACCATTACATCTTGGCCAAATTTGATAGTCAGCCAGACTGACCAAGCTACTCCGGAGTTATGGCACTTGGATATGTGAAATCTACATCTGACCACTCATGAGCATAATATTAAGGATAAGTAAAATAGCCATCAAGATCACCTCGTGAAGATTTAATTATTTAGAAGACCAGTTATGGTATTGTTTAAGTTTTGCAAAATTGACACTATCGGCTTTCACCGTCCCCGGGGGCTAAATGGTGAAATACCCAACTCTGGGGCGGGAGGTAGTTTATTCTAACCCTAGGCGCAACATTCCGAAATTGTAAAAATGATACTGGTATTGCCCTTGCTTGGCAATTAGCATATATGGGTAGTTTCAAGAATGGTTGGCTTGGTGTCAGGATAATGTGACTGGGTGTAGTATCATGCCACGTGTCTTCGGAGTGATACTGCAGTGTGGCAGCACTATTTCTAGTTATATTTATAATTTTATTTAGTTAAATATTGACCTGAAATACTGTCGTTTGGCTGTTAAACCAACCAACAAACAAACACTGTCGGCTGTCAAAATAACCAGCCAGATTCACCCACACACTGGGAAGTTATGTCCCTTTTAAAACTTGGCCACGTTAGCCTTGTTCCTGTATAGTGTCATGTAAGCAGAATCTTGTGAACACAACTATATGTACGTGAATTTAAATATATCTGTAGATTTGCATTAAGAAAAGTCCCATTTCCGAACAACCACAGACACTTCGACCAGATGCAATTATTCTTCCCACCTTGTTTACTAAGGTATAACATATTAAACATATAGAATGAGATAAAATTTATGTCAGCGGGTCACATAACAGCCAATATATATAACCAGCTCCAAGATGGAAACAAATAATAGTTTCGCCTCGGGAGCAGGAGGTCATAGTTTCTATCCCCGACCGCGACATACCAAAGTCATACAAATAGTATAGGTCCCTTGCTTTGCGCTCAGCATTTAAGGGTAGTTCCAGGACTGGTTTGCCCGGTGACCGGTGTGATATCATGCCACATCACTACGGCGTGATACTTCAATGTGGCAGCACTATATCTGTCTCAAGAAGACATCGTCTCCAAATGACTGAAATACTGTCAATGGGACGTTAAACCCAACAAACAAACAATACATTGAGACAAATTCTTTGAGTTTAGTAAAGTATATACATGTATTTGTGTAGATTGCAATGCAAGAATATCCAGTCTACCTGATTATATTTAATATGATAGATATATTGATCTAACATTGGAAAATATAATAAGCACAGTGAGTGTATTAAAACGAATAAACAGAGACCACATGATCGCTCATGGTAGGTGTTTTGCAAGCACTCTTTCAATAGTTTAGGAGACCAAGATGTAGAAATAGAAAATAGACATTTTCTAATGAGAGAGAAATGTGTTTTGTAAACTATCTCTTTTGTAGTTCAAATGATTGTCTTTGTTAATCTATGTTTGACACATAAATCAATGAATATTTTGAGAATGTTCCGGTCTTGTTGATGCCCCTGTCACACTCTGACGTATGACAGGAACGTATGAGTTACGCACAACCTTTAAGAGTATGAACTGAAATTTTCGAGGATTGTCTTTGATGTACGTATGAGTAGCGTATCAACAGCGTACAGGCAGCACATGAGAAACGTATGCGAACGTATGTCAGTGTAAGTCACCGCCAGTGTATCGTATGAGCAGCGTCCCCAGGTTTCACGTCTTTTTGAAAACATGTTGATCTTATCATATCGTACTGGTGTCTCCACCCTGTCCCTCCTAAGGGCCAACTACAACTGATAAATGAGTGAAAATGAGACCATATACTATTATACAAGTATATAAGTCACTTGTGTTTGTTAGTGTCGCAAAATACAATGCACGTTTATCGATACCGATTTTTTTTTTAAAAAAGTAAAGTACAGCGACCCTGACATTGCTCGATTGTCGGATGTTGTTTGTTTGTTGTCTTTTATGTCCCACCGACAGTATTTCAGTCATTTGGAGACACTGTCTATATCGGATATTGAAAGTAGTATGCTTCTGATGGTCAACAAATAAATAACAAATATAACAAGGAAATGCGGTCAGTAAAACAAAATAATCATATGCTTGGTACCGACTCTAAATTGAATCACAGGAGATCTCAGTAATGTTCATAAGGTGACGCGGCTAGCCCCTTAGCACCCCGCCCCACCTCTATGGACATTACTAACACCATTACTGACTCGATATATTAATATATTTCCGTATAGTACCAAAATTATAATTAAAAGTTTTCAAAAACGCTGGCAATACGCGTGAAAAAGGTTTTCCATGAAAAATCTTCTCTTCCGAAACAACTGCATGGATTTTTGAGTTTACCGTCGCTTCGACAGTATTTCAGTCACATTGCGACATCCAGCTAATTACAGATGGAGGAAGACCCCGAATACACGGAGGCATCTGGGTAGAACCACCGACATACCGCAAACCAGCTGGAAGGCTTCCTCACATGAAAATCCGAATGACCCTGCCGGGATTCGAACCCACGCGGTGAGGGGCTCAGTGAGTGTTAAAGTCAGCGACTTTACCCTCTTGGCCACGGAGGCCCCTTAATCACATTTAACTATAATGATACTTATGTTAATTCTTACTTTTTTTAATTTTATAAAGAACTTTGGTTGCCATGGCCAAGGCATACTTTAAAATGCGTTTTCTCAGAAACATACAGACCTATATATTTAATAATTGGTATATAGCATCAGATCATGGTGCCTCAACACTGTTAACAAATATGTGCATCAGGGTTTACATGAGGCCACACCCAGATTTTGTATGGAACTATATTTCGAAAACGAAAAATCTTTACTGCTGAAACCATTGGTTGGATAATGAAGAAGGCAAAACTTTAAAATGCCCTTTCCTCAGAAACAGACCTACAGCTTTGATATTTGGTATATAGTATCTTTTCACGGTTCCCCAACACTATCAATAAATATTGCATCAGTGATGAAAAAAAGGATCATTTTCTATAAGAGAACAAATGTTCAATTTTCCATGTTTTCATTTTTTTTTAAACTTTTTCATATGCAGCCAAAATGTTTGTTTATCACTTGTGAGTGAAATGAATCATACTATCAAAATAGACTATTCAGCCTTTCTACAACAAATCTAATTAAGGTGAGCGATTTAAGGTCATCTTTGCCCTCTTGTTTTATTATCTCACTGGAATGGTTACCGGTCAACATTTCGTTCCCTGTTATGCCACAAAATTACATTGTAATCTATGAGAGATAAACATGTATGTATCGGCAAAGGTATTTGATAATATTTATCGTTATATTCCCTTGATCAAGTCAACGATTCGACAAAATGACACAAAAACAGCAACTAACTTTTACCATTTTACCAAAAAGTTAGCAACTTAAATTTTGTATTAGGTATACAAGGGGAGGATGCCGGGTTGGAGTAAAAGAAAACTTCACGTCGAAAAACTTGCGATTTACAAGCAAATATAATGAATTTCAACGTTTCAAACAAGTAAGAAAATTACTTTCCGATACTTGGTCCCACCATGTGATCAGAAAAGCAATCTTCTTACTTTTTTTTTTAGAAAAATGCGTGCACATTTTTCTTAGATGAGAATGAATTACAGGGATATTTGCGACTCAATACAGTCCCATTACATTCTCTGAAAAAAAAACAAAAAACAAAAAAAAACGTCACTCTTACAATTGTATAAGTACTAGTAGTAACGATAATCAGCCAATCTGAAATTAGTTTGGGATAGCGACAAAAATCCTCAGTTTGAAAATGATGAGCTAGCTGATTGCTCAAAAATCCAATGAACTGTTTAATCACGAGACTGATGATGTGGAAGGAAATTTCGTACGCTCTATATATGAAACAAGTTACGAAGTATTTAGAAAGAAAAGAAAAATCGGGAAATAATTTAAAATAGATTTAATCAATTGTTTGAAAGAATATTGTAAATACGTTAAATATCCTTTTAACAGGCAAGAAACATAGTTTAAAAATAAGAATGAAATAAACAGACATGCATGTGTTTAGGAGCGTTTGAAAATTATCAAAAACAACAACAAAAACAAAAAAAAAAAAAAAAAAAACAAGTGAGTTTTATGAATGATGCGATTAACTTCATATAGATGAGTAATTTGGCGATAGGAACAACGAAATGGATTTCATTTCTGATCGAAATAGAGCAAAGTACATCAAATAATGAAATTAACCGGGGTTATGAGTTAAAAAAAGTTTCCAGGAAATAATGACATAATAACAAATATTCTCATAGGCTCCTATGATAGATCCATTTCCAACAACATTATATAATACAATGATTGAAACAAGAGTGTACCCAACGGCATGGAGAGTAGGCACAATAATACCGACCTTTATTACCCATAACCTTATAAATCTATGACTGTATCCTTAATCTCTGTTCACTCATAAAAATAAATAAATAAATAAATAAATAAATAAATGCAGAGCGTTCTCTGTCTCGACTTCATTCTTTGCGGCCAAATGGAAGGGTAATGTAATCAGTTCTGTGATATCAGTGACCCCGGACTTTGGTTTTGCTACTTGAAACTAAAACCGATCGAATAGGTGCATAAGTCCCAAGAATACCTAACGAGGGTCTTGTGATGCAGCGGAGAAAATAAAGGTAAACCTGCAGATATCACAATAAAAGAAACTTTTTTATTTGTAATTTGTTAAAGCAATGATATTGCATTTCTTTATAATTTCTTTACGTCTTTTCTCAAAATGAAATATTAAACACATTTATTTGCAAATGTTCTCAATCTTTATATTTTAAATCCACGCAATAATATAATTCTTATCCTGAACGTTTTATTCATTTAATTAAGACATATCTAAACATCAAATTATCTGTCTTCCATACCATTTTATCTCAGATGAGATACAGTGGAGACATTACCCTCCCAGGATTGTGGGGACATGTCCCGACAAAAGGGTCTCTCTTGTCCCCATTTTGTCAAATATCTCTTGTCCCTTGATCATTTCATCTCTCCCAGGTTGTGGGGACATGTCCCGACAAAAGTCTCTCTTGTCCCCATTTAATGTACTATCTCTTGTCCCTGGATCATTTTTTCTCTGTCCCCACATAGTCTCTCATTAAATTAAATTTTAAGGCCTTTATAGGGGGGAAAAGGAAAAAAAATTCTTCTGTAGTAGAAATGGGAGTCCCCAGATACCAGGATACGGTGTACTGTCCCCATTTCGACGGTCAAAACATCCAGAGAGAGAGAGAGAGAGAGAGGGGGGGGGGGGGGGGGTCGGAGAGAGAGATAATTAATTATCTATAATAAAAACAAAACTTCTTTGGACAGGCTATCAATATATATTATATATATAATATATTAATCATAAGTATCAAGTTTTTAATCTGGCTAATCGGCAGCAAATGTATACACCAAAAATATAGAATATAATATTTTAGAAATACAGAAATAAAAGTAATTAATTATTTGGTAGACCATTATATATCACAAAAAATCTAAATAAATGGATTTATCATTTAATAAGTATTCCATGATTTATCACCTGTTATAGTATGGAGATATGGTATAATAACAGTATTCCCTATATTAATATCAAGTGACGGAGAAAATACTTTCTCAGTCTTAAAAAAATAATAAAATAACATAAATTAATAAATCTGATAATGTAAAAATCAATGCACTTACGAACAAGAGCAGTATATGCATTCAACTGCGTGGTCAACTGCAGCTGCACGCAGACACACCCGGACAGGAAAACGCACAATCTGAGCCAATATCCGTCCATACTTTTTGACGAAATGATATCCTCACCAACGCCTGTACCAGTCTTTGCTGTCAATGAAGAACTCTCCAGCCCCAGACAACTATACTGTCAGTTATGATGTTATATAGACAAGACAGGCGGCGTGATAGGTCTGATGGCCGATACATCAACTTACTGTTCATTGTCTCGTGCTACTCCCAGTCTGTTCATCTTGTATTGTTAGTCTGTTACTGTATTGTTTTAATTTTAATGCGTTGAATTACCTCTGTGATGCATCTAGTGACAGTGAGGTGAAACCCAGGCGTCCGTATGTCCGCTTTGTCCGGTCTATCGACGGAGATATTAAAATTAAATAGGTATCCACCGAAGCTGTCTATAACAAAACAATAACAAACAAACGGACACCAAAAGGTTATTGTATTATCTCAGCAAGTTTGTCTAGATACAGTTGTAGTGCATTAATCAGATTGATTTCTGTCTCAACCATAAACTGCCGAATACACAGTTTGTTCATTATCAGTTGCGAAAGGTCCTTGAAGAAGTGAAATGTGTAAACATATAATTAAACATTGTTCATAATAATATTGATTCCGAATATGTATTAAATAACAACATCAGCAATACATTTGTAAACTGTGTTTCGAATGAGTTGATAAAAAAACCTGGTGCAATAACTAGAATGGAGATAAAAATGTATTGATTAAAACTTATCAACCGTAATTTAAAGAAGATCTTTAGTTACAATAAAATGTCGATATTTTCATCATCAATATCATCGTCGTCATCATCACCCTTTAATGTCATTTTCTCTTTCCCTGTCACTCAGCGTACATACAGTTTAATAAAATCATTTTCAGAATTTACCATAACGAAGCAAGGTAATAAACAATTCAAATTAAGAACATTTGACAATGTCCCACCTAAACACTTCATGCAAACTTAATTCCAGAAGCTAGAACAAAACAATGATTTATATTTTATTTGAAGTCACCCTAAATTTGTGGCCAAACAGAAGCTCTGAAAATTCAGACACCTTTCTATTATACCATATACAAAATAATTCAAATTATTTGACAAAATCAAGTATTTTACAAATTTATGGTGGCATCTCAGTCGTATAGAATCTATTATGGCATTTTTTCCAGATAATAGAAGACCACGCTCGCTACTCTCGATTTCGGACTTCTGATATCTGTAGAAATGTCATAATAGTCTTTATTCGATACCTAGAGCAACAATCGATTGGAATAACCCGGAAAACATTATATGTAGTACATGCGGTCATTAGAGGTTGCTCTGCTATATGCGACTAGATCAGTGCTATTCTCTCCATTCTTTGAAAAACGAATCCTGGAACTAAAACGTTAACATAATTCGAGGGCTTGTTGCAAAACATTTGTGACTGTTACTATTTATATATATAAATATATATAAAGTTACAATAATTTTGCATCAAGCCCACGAATTATAAAATGATAAGATAATGAATTCTTCAACTCTTCATTTCTAATCGGAGATTTGACGAACCGCACACTACACACTGTTTCTATTACACACTGTATTTTTAGATTAACGATATTTTAGGCCAATTGTGGTATTTATAAATCCTTAGTTGTTATTCAATGAACATAGGCTATAAATTAAACACCGTATCAAAAATAAGTTGTATTTTATTTCTCTCTCTTCTCCTCCTCGAAGGCGTTTTATTTTTCTATAGCTATTATGTCGAAAGAATTTATATATGCAAATATTGTCTAAACATAAGCATAATTTATTCAAATTAGTGTTTGTTTATGGCGGCATTTATGCATGTTAATAACAACATATCGACCAATGATCCAACATTCAAAATGCATGTAAGATGAATTTCCTGATGCAAACAAACCAGCACACGCCATTCTCATATATCTAAAACTAACAGTTCCTATAGTCCAGGGGCAGTGTTCATTGATAATGGACCCGACGGTTGCGAGTGTGATCTCCAGTCGGGGTGATAATTTCTCAAACGCGAGGTACTGGTCTAACACAGAAACAACCGAAAGTGATTAGTATGTTGTGAGAAATAATTTCGTAATCGATGAAAAAAAAAAAAGGGTTAAATACATACTTGATTACCAAATACCGATGCATATTGTTTTGCATATCATGTCATACAAAACAATCTTCTACTTAGTTGTTTTTTTAAAGCTATCAGAGCTTAAAATGTGGTCCTATGAATACTATTAGATCGCTTTTTGATTTGGGCTTTGTCGAATATAGACTGTGCAGTGTAACTTCCGAAATCTGAACACCCAAGAGACCGGCCAAAATGTTCGGATTTTAGAGAAGTTTTTATTTCTGAATTTGAAGTTAAATTATATCAACCAGTTCAAATGTAAGACACCAGTGGTTCCTTATGGTAGTGAATAGAGATGCCTAAAAGCGTTTGTAACACTGAAACATGATGCAAAGATAAATAAAACATTTATCAATTTATTCATTCAAGTTGAAGCAGTATATGGAAGTGTTGCCAGGTTACGAAAACCAAGACATTATCCGATGTTGGCTACTTGGTTACCTTTCTAACAATTTAAACCTTTCCCTCATGAAGGAAACCAGGAAAAGATCTATGCGAGCAGCATAAAACCAGATCAGCCTGCGAGTAACTCGCAGGCTGATCAGGTTTTATGCTAGTCGCTGCTCATCAGTGGCCTGGAAATGAGGTTTTGTAATTAAATTTGGTAAGGTTTAACTGTGGTTTTCTGCAGATCTGGCTTTATGTGGTACCTACTGAGTGCGTCAAAATGAGTCTATATGAGTCTATGAGTCTATATGAGGGAAAGAGTTATACCTTTAAGGCTCGAATTCCACCAGCAATACCCAACGCTTACTAATACTTCAATTCTTAAGCTAGGTAGACACACATTCTTTTTTTATGAAATATTCAAGTGCATGACTTACATAAAATTATTAATTGCCCTAATATCTAGCATTATTTGTGAAGAAATGAAGTATTTTGCAGGCCCGAATCATGAATTTTTCCACGGCATGCTCCACCGAAAAAAAAGGTTTTTAGTGTGACGGAGATGCTTTCTAAAGGGTATCTGGGGATAAAAGTGAAGGGTTATTATGTTTTTTTTTTTTGTTTTTTTTTTAAAGCTATTTGAACTTAAAATGTGGTCCTATGAATACTATTAGATCGCTTTTTGATTTGAGCTTTGTCGAATATAGACTGTACAGTGTAACTTCCGAAATCCGAACACTCAAGGGACCGGCTAAAAAGTTCGGATTTTAGAGAATTTTTTTTTAATTATGTCGACCAGTTCAAATGTAAGACACCAGTGGTTCCTTATGGTAGTGAATAGAGATGCCTAAAAGCGTTTGTAACACTGAAACATGATGCAAAAATAAATAAAACATTTATCAATTTATTAATTCAAGCTGGAGCAGTATATGGAAGTGTTGCCAGGTTACGAAAACCAAGACATTATCCGATGTTGGCTACTTGGTTACCTTTCTAACAATTTAAACCTTTCCCTCATGAAGGAAACCAGGAAAAGACCTATGCGAACAGCATAAAACCAGATCAGCGAGTAAATCGCAGGCTGATCAGGTTTTATGCTGTTCGCTGCTCATCAGTGGTCTGGAAATGAGGACTTTATAATTAAATTTGGTAAGGTTTAACTGTGGTTTTCTGCAGATATGGCTTTATGTGGTACCTACTGAGTGCGTCAAAATGAGTCTATATGAGTCTATGAGTCTATATGAGGGAAAGGGTTAAACCTTTAAGGCTCGAATTCCACCAGCAATACCCAACGCTTACTAATACTTCAATTCTTAAGCTAGGTAGACACACATTCTTTTTTTATGAAAATTTCAAGTACATCCCTAACATAAAATTATTAATTGCCCTAATATCTAGCAATATTTGTGAAGAAATGAAGTATTTTGGTATTTTTATTAGAGAAACAAGAATGATGAAGCTTGTCCCTAAGTATCTAAGTATTGCTAAGAATTGTTGGTGGAATTCGACCAAGATGTTTGATGCAAACACCACCAATTAATCAACTCATCGTCAGTTTAATAGTTTACTACTATATAATGATCCAAATATTTCGTCCGTTCGTATTTGATAGCACATTAATCATATGGTTAACAATTTGCGATTCTAAGGTGTGTCAAAATACGTGGATGATCATCGCTGATTGGTAAACAATAAGAAAACATCACGTTTCAGCTAAACAACAAACGACAACAACAATTGGTATTGGGTATTGGGGTTTACCGTCGCTGCGATAGTATTTCAATCATATAGCGACGTCCAGCTAATTACAGGTGGAGGAAGACCCCGAGTACACAGAGGTACCCGGGTAGAACCACCTGACAATAACAACATATATTTAATATAAATTAAAGGTAAATTATAGAGTTGGTAAATCATATATCAACTAAATAGTGCAAAGCTTCCTATGTAGTGTTGCTGATAAATCATACCCTGCGTTGAATATGCTAAATTAACTTATAGCTATAGATTAAATCCTATCCTGTATAATGCGAGTATGTGAATTGTACTGTTATAATATTTGATTAATAAATATGTTTAACCCTTTCCCTCATAGAGGACACCATGAAAAGACCTTTGCGAACAGCATAAAACCAGATCAGCCTGCGAGTACTCGCAGGCTGATCAGGTTTTATGCTGTTCACTGCTCCTCAGTGGTCTGGAAATGAGGTTTTGTAATTAAATTTGGTAAGGTTTAACTGTGGTTTTCTGCAGATCAGGCTTTATGTGGTACCTATTGAGTGCGTCAAAATGAGTCTATATGAGCGAAAGGGTTAAACATAATAAGCTAAACATATCAACTTGATTTTAATTCTTTAAAATGATTTTCTCGGCATTAGGGAAATATGTTCATCGAATATTTGAAAGAGAAATATGTATGCATTATTCATCGATTTCGTCAGTTTTTGATATGTTAATGTAGTGGTATGTATGATATATAACCCTTTACTTCATATAGACTCATTTTGATGCATTGACAAACAGAGCTGACCTAGATCAGACATCTCCTGTCTATTGTTTCATATACCATTTAAAGTACAAGGAAACTAATATTTATCAAGTCATAAATTTGTACATGAATATACATGAGGTAAAGGGAAATACATGTACAATCCAGTGAAATGCCCGTTTTCTCTTCAATTATTTGGTGTTTGTGAAATGTACAGTGGCATTGCGAAATCCGAGAAGCGATATTTCGAGATCTGTACCTACATCGAAGGAAGTGTTTTCTCAGTTGAGGTGTTGAACCTGTATTAGAGGCCATCTGTATTTAGCGGACATCCTGCATTTAGCGGTCAGTTTTGATATTACCAAACTATAGCATTTTATTATATATTTAACCTCAGTTAAGCGATCATTTTCTCTTGATAAATTGACTTACCTCTTAAGCCAGGTTTGACTGAATATGATTTCCATTCAAGAGAAAATCGTGGGAAATGACAATAAAATACTCTTGGTATTACGAGCCTCGGGATTTCTCGAGTAGCGATATCTCGACCATCGTGGTTGAGGCATCTTCCTTATCCCCATGAAGATGATAATTTATTATGGCATTTCTCTATACATACATGTAATGAAAATAAACTTCAAAGGGAGATAACTCTCGGTGTTCCGAGCCTCAGTTTTTTTTTCTCCGTCAGGCCTCGGTAGATCAATATTCCCCCCCCCCCATCACATACACGTCTACAGTGCGAACGCGCAAAACAATATTATATAACAAAGCTCATCCATTTATCTATTTTTTAGAATTTTAGTCATAATTAAATTGTGTTTGTTTTATAAACATGATTATGAATATGATTTAATACATGTAGATAGATTAGTGTGTGCTCATATTTATCCTCCCATATCCTAAATTCGCTATTTTAATTGTTTTCTTAATGAGTCTAATATTGAGTTCGTAGTTTAGTTCTGAGCTATTATCTGGGATAGCCTGTGATCTGTCTAACGTTATATTGCATGAGCCAGCAACAAAATCTAACCATGTTGTAGAACACTTCATATTATTATATTTCGTTAATTTTTTACTATATAAGCTTATTGTGACGTCAGAGGGTAACAATCCATTATTCACCGCGCACACACTCTCTGATATTACGTTTCCTCGCACAAGCCCATACCGCATACCGTTGGGCATTTAGCATCATCCCGCGGTTACTTCCCCTGCCTAGACGCTACAAAGTAATCGTTAAGATTAAAGTAGGTCTTTACTTATTTCTTGTGAATTCTTTGTGTATGATAAAATAAATATCATCCCTCAGAGGACGATAGAACAGAATGTTCTCCCGAGATCAGATGCCACTAAATTATATACTATTAACATGGTTAGAATGACAGAACGTTCTCAGCGGTAGTCCAGAGGCGTTGTAATAATAAATGCAGAGGTTTGCTTTGCGTTTTCGATTGAATCTGGGATAGAGTGATTACGTCCCGAGGTTACGAGTTCAACCTTAAGTGGATACGAGAATCTTGAGTTATAAGATAAGAAGTAAGAGAAGACACTAATTTGCCCCGGTTTTTAAAACGCTAACGTTTCTAACCAGATATTTTTAGGGAATATTTTAAGGGGCGATGTAGTGTAAGGTGTAAGGGAGGTAAATGTTACTATAACAAGTTTAAGAGGAGTTATTTATCTTTGAAAAAGTTGTTGGGTTTAATGTTCAGCCGACAGTATTTCAGTCATTTGGAGACTATGTCTACTTGAAACAGATATAGTGCTGCCACAATACAGAATCATGCCGTAAACATGTGGTATGTTACCACACAAAGTCACATTATCCTGACACCGGGCCATGCTCTTATATGCTGAGCGCCAAGCAAGGGAGCTAAACTAGTACGATGTGATTTAAACGATGAATATTTAGCATTGCTGATGTGTGTGTGTGTGTGTTTTGTAGAGCATAAGAATTTACAGGAAGAAAAAAAAAAAAACGTAATCCGCTGGATGTTCATATCAAAGTAAAACGAATACACTATTTTCCAAAAGTGACTGATTTCTGCAAGATCAGCACACTAGTAGGTGGTGTTGGTGTATTGGGGCCTTCCAGCTGGCTTGCAGTAGGTCGGTGGTTCTACCCGGGTACCTCTGTGTACTCGGGGTCTTCCTCTACCTGTAATTAGCTGGACGTCGCTACATGACTGTCGAAGCGACGGTAAACTCAAATATTCAAGTCAAGTCATTTACGTCGGAAAATAAATCTGTACGTCTAAATAACATATATACTTGTATGTGTTCTATACTCTGACTTAGATTGTCTCATTTAACCCTTAAAATTCTGCGGCACTTGTGACTTCCTTTGCGACAAGTGCAGACCACGATCAGCATGTACATGCATTCTGATCATGGTCTGCCATGTTCGTATTCAGACAATAAATTTTCAGAAAGCACCCCATAAACGACTAATGGTACAGACCAAAAAGAAAAATGGACAAGTCCAATTAAGAAATTTAAGAAGGGTTAATATTTGTGGTAATACAATCATATATAATGAGTCTCCAAAATGCATAAATTACAGACGTTTAAAAGGAATCGTAAACTTGAAAGCTTCTATTTGTGATTGATTGGATTAACATTGCAATAGCAGTGATTAACTTAAAACTTTGTAACCATTACTTGCCAACTGAAACCAGAAGATGGTATGCCGGTATGCAAAAGGAAAGACAGAAAGGGGATCTTGTGCAGTCAAAAGGAGATTTCAATTAGTAAACTTTATTCAGTAAAGCTATATCGTTTTATCACTTTTTTACACCTGGCTAATCTTCACCCCTCTCTCTCTCTCTCTCTCTCTCTCTCTCTCCTTTAAATATGTTTTAACTTATCTCAGTCTGGTACATTGATTTTATCATTTAGATATGGAACATCTTGTCACATATATCGTTATGTTCTTAGTAAAAACGTTTAATGTGTGCTAGGCCTATAAGATAAATGGGATCAGCGGAAAATATGTAAAACACATTGCGTAATAACTAAAACAGTTTATTGTATGTATATATCGCTATCGTTTGATAGAATGAAAATATACTATTTCCAAATACATGATTCCTATACAAAAAAGACATTACTTGAAATCATCTGCGTTACAAAATTTGCCGTTATTTTCTAATGTTTGCTACTCAATAAACAATAAATAAGGCAAACATTCTATTTGTAATATAAACAATAAGCATGCAATATATTATACGAGCAAACATATCAAATGCAATGTTTTGCAAAGAAACCTCTTGCCTCTATATTTTACACCTGTGTAGCTAACACATGGAAACAATAATTTCAATTTTAAGAATCTTCAATTCACTCAAACTAAAAGAAACGTAAAACATCAAACGCAATAAACACATACAGCTGTAGTTTAAATTGCAATACGATTTCTTGAAAATATCTGTTTTACAAGTAAGGTAAACTTGTATTTGAGGAATAAGAATAATTAGTTAAAAATTAAATACATAACACACATACCCCGCTCCCTTCCGTAAAAATATTGTTGTTTATTATGTTTTCTATAATTCTTTTTAATTTCATTTTATATCAAATAAGGTTCTCTTTACTACTGTATCAAGTCAATTTTATTTTGCTACCATACATTGTTTTGAAAATTAATACAAATGCATATGATATGCACCAAAATGTGAACAGCCGAATGGTTGCGTCAAACAATTAAAGATAGTAAGCGTGCCTAAATGTAAAGGACATTATGATCCATGCACATCAAAATTACAAACATAGACGAAACTTAAAAATACCCCGACTATAGATTTATGTATATTACAATGGATGTCCGCGAATATTGGTTATGCATAGTTGATTATGCATCAAAATCATTTCAGAAGACGACAGATTTAGCAAATACAATTATTCAATATTGAAAAGGCATATATTTTGGCAAATATATTTTCCCGCAAGTTTGAAATAGAAGTATTTACAAGTTTCCATAAGTGTATAATAAAATATAAGTGTAAAATAAAATTTTGAAGACGTTTAAGTTTCTTTCTCCTGTATGGCTCAGCAAGTGTTAGACAGTGTCCGATGGTTACCTACAAACGAGCTCACACTGTTTATATGAAATGTATTTATTTGTATGTGTGGCCAAATTAGAACATATATTCTCTTGACTCACTTATTGTAACGAGGAAGCAAGCATACCGGGCTTTATAAAAAACAGAAGAACCCTATGCATATTAAGAAAACCACATCGACAGATGCAAAGACGAGCGACAAGATATCATGTTTTGAGATGTATTATACCAAGAAAGAGAACAACATAAACGAAGTGGGGGGATTCTTTCGTGAAAGCCAAGTTATCGTATCTTGGAATCTTTCAAAGGGCCATAATCATCCCTTTCAGATTAAAACTAAACACTGCAGAGAATGATAACATTAGCTACCTCCTCATGTAGGTACATAGCAATGCAATCAAACGTGTATTTGAATTTACATAACAGTATATTATTATTGATTATTTGTATATAAAATTTTACGTATCTCACAATAAACTTGAAAATACAATCACAATTCATACTTTTGGTCACCTTCGTTACAAGTGGTACAGTGTCTCTCATTACGTCAAATTTTCATTATTTCCATTTGTTCTAGATTCAATACGAAATTGTTGTAATGATAATCTGATTTTGGTCAAAGAATTAAAATGGGATTCGATTATTTCAATATAGTTTTTAACTTTGAACAAAAAATTATTCTGTTTATACATGTAACACAAGACCCTTTTTACATGTACACAATAATGATGTTTACTTAATTGGGTTTAACGTCCGGCCACGGACCGGCTATGTATACATGAGACAGATATAGTGATGTCACCCTGCAGTATCAAGCCGTAGACATGTTGCATGATACCACACCCGATCACTTATCCTGAAACCGGGCCAACCAGTCCTAAAACTACCCCTTTTCTGCATCGCACAACACTTGTATGCTGAGCGCCAAGCAAGGGAGCTGTACCAGTACCATTTTTTTACGACTTTGGTATGTCTCGGCCGGGATCGAACCCACGACCTCCTGCTCCCGAGGCGGACGCTCTAACCAATCGGCCACCGAGACGGAAACACAATAAAGAAATATATAGATATCTAATGAAAATATTATGAAACGAAATAATTTGGACGAATATTTAATTATACGAAAATATCTGTTTATGTATAAAGGAGATATCCGTGAGTGTTCATAGACGGGGACATATTATAAGTTGATCATTTAACACATAGATAAAATTTACAAAATCTGATATGTCTTGACTTGACTTAACTATTTGAGTTTACCGTCGCTTCGACAGTATTTCAGTCATATAGCGACGTCCAGCTAATTACAGGTGGAGAAAGACACCGAATGCACGGAGGCATCCGTGTAGAACCACCGACCTACCACAAGCCAGCTGGAAGGCTTCCTCACATGAAAATCCGAATGACCCTGCCGGGATTTGAATCCACAACGGTGAGGGGCTTCGTGAGTGTTAAAGTCAGCGTAATTGTCATTTACGGCATTGCTATTGTGAAAATCCACAATGTATTTGTTTTAAAAAAAAAAGCTGGCCCAACGAAAATCGTCTATGCCGCTAACAAAAATATGAAACAATCATATATTGAGAAATACATGGTTGAATTCCACCTAGCTTTTGCATCAGGTCTACAAAAAACGCCGAATATACATATCCGTTTCAATTTCGTTTCTTTTTCAATCGCAGTCTTCCTTTGAGCTAAAAAAGACACGGTGTGTTATTTTTACACAAACAATGGTATTTTGATGTGTTTATTTGAATTGAAATCGTTCTTTAAAGCATATGATTTGATTCCCTAATGACTTGGAAAATAGTTTACTCTATGGCCTCTATTTAACCTTATCCATGGCGGCATGTCCAAATTTATATTCGGGTACAGTCGATACCACATGATACTAAGAGCAGACTGATCGAATTTGTGACACAGTCCAATATATTCTAAGCTCATACTGTGTACCATGCCGTGACACGTGGCATTAGCACCCGGTGGACTGAGGCATGGTTCTGTGAGTGCACAAAATAACCACTGCTTCATGACCACTCGACTTTCATGACTGTTTCGAACACCGATAAATGATGCCTTACGTTGTCCTTTTCCCACGTAACAGGATGGTGATTCTGAGAAGTAACTGAACATTTTTTCGGAAGTGTGTTGCACTGTAGATTTTACCTTTTTATTATGGAAGGTCAAAATGGTAATGTTATTTTCTTTCCACCATTTCAGTGCAGTGTGGACATTTGTAGAGAGGTTAGAATGAAACCTTATTGAAGAGTCAACCCAAAGGACATGTCCGTACATCGCAAACCCTACCTGAAGAAAAAAAAATGTATGTAGTTCATAGCTGTGTTTTGTATAGTATAATAGTTTGTGAATAATACTTAAATACACCGTCGGAAAACCCACGTTCGCTCAGTACGCTTTGCTTCTTAATCGACCGTGGGATACTTGGTTAGCAAAACTTCGTACTCATGAATTGTTGATTACACATTTCACTGGACCCGTGCCTTCGAAAGCACGGCGACAGCTGGGATTACATGACCAGTGAAACAGCGCGGGGTTTTGAATGTTAGCTTCGTTCTACCATGTAGACCTGACGTCACGCTTCTTGCCTTTAGAAGCTTTGCGGTTTTTATCTTGCGGGAACAATAAGTCAGCTTTTCATCGAAACGTATTCAAACTACTCTGCCTTATTTCACTGGTCAGCAAGTAGCTGATAATATTCATGAAAACGAAGTTTTGCCAGCTATATATCCCACGGTATATACAGAAGTGA
>CM037785.1:55957962-56007962 GCA_021229015.1 Solen grandis
GTAAAGCATAAAGAAAAAAATCATGGAAATTCTTTCAGAAAGACACTCATGACTCAAAATCAAACTATAATAATTAAATTATTTAATATCATAATAACACTGTATCTCAAATGAAATATTGCTTAAATCATAGATTTCAGCAGAAAAAAAAAAATTGAGGAAAATAAAATCATCAGCAGATGAATCCTGGTTGGCAGATTCTGATTTGAAGGCTGATATTTCAACCTGGGTGTTACAGTTCAAGATATATTTACCTTCAATTTCATATTAAAATTTATTATAAGAAATAACATCTTGAGAGTTCATTTTTCCTATCTTATACATCTATTTCATAAGTATGCCAACTCATATATATATATATTTCTTCTTAATGACATCTAGGTCATGTATTGACGTAGTGGTTATGTATTTTTATTTACAATAATAACTGGAGAAGGACATTCATTTGATTGAAGCATGGTTACTTTTTTATTATCTTTTTAAATTTGTTCAATAAATGCACTTTTCATGTCCAAAAATTTTAAAAAAGAATACTAAATATTAAAGTTCTCTAACAGAAACAGTCAAACAAATGGTCCACTTCCAAAATCATCTAAAATTATCAATGAGAGTGATGCACACCTCTGCTACAATGCTCTTGCTCAAGATATACTTATTGTAAAAGATGGGACGCAATGCAGCAGGTTGGGACAACACATGTTGTCATATTGCTTCACTTCAAAAAACTTCACTGAAGGTAATACATCCATTGTTAACCCTTTCCCTCATAGAGGAAACCATGAAAAGACCTATGAGAACAACATAAAACCAGATCAGCCTGCGAGTTTCAGGTTTTATGCTGTTCGCTGCTCCTCAGTGGTCTGGAAATGAGGATTTTATAATGATCACAATTTAACCCTTTCCCTCATATAGACTCATTTTGACGCACTCAATAGGTACCACATAAAGCCTGATCTGCAGAAAACCACAGTTAAACCTTACCAAATTTAATTGTAAAATCCTCATTACCAGACCACTTAGGAGCAGCGAACAGCATAAAACCTGATCAGCCTGCGAGTTACTCGCAGGCTGATCTGGTTTTATGCTGTTCGCATAGGTCTTTTCATGGTTTCCTCTATGAGGGAAAGGGTTAACTGCATGTTAGAATATCAAAGAACAGTATGCACATTGATGTAAGATTTGACTGAAGGACAATTAGATGTAAACTGTGCAAATGCAAAAATACAAAAAAACAAACAACAATCCAAAACAAGAACTATCATTGAATATGATGTATACCCCCAGATACCACTTTGTCACAGTTACTGTTACCATGTCAAACAGTCTTGATAAAGTTAAAGGATAAAAATAAAAACACACCAAATCCAGGTAGAGCTCTGATACACTTACCAGTATATATGTATGACAAAAAACATTCAAAAGTTATTAAAAAAAATCCAGCTGATCGTGACATGCCAAAGATATGTTCAACTAGTGTTGGTACTTATACTTGCTTAAATCCTTTCCCTCATATAGGCTCATTTTGACGCACTCAATAGGTATCACATAAAACCTGATCTGCAGAAAGCCACAGTTAAACCTTACCAGATTTAATTATAAAGTCCTCATTTCCAGACCACTGAGGAGCAGCGAACAGCATAAAACCTTATCAGCCTGCGAGTTACTCGCAGGCTGATCTGGTTTTATGCTGTTTGCATAGGTCTTTTCATGGTTTCCTCTATGAGGGAAAGGGTTAAGTTATATCTGACCCATAGTTACTGAGAAATAGAGCAGAAAAATGTATTTTCAAGAATTATGGCAAAGGGGGCATAACTCAATGTAAATTGGAAAAGCATGACAAGCCTGCAATATGAGCAAGTAGGCTTGGAATTTATAATTATTGTGAAGTTGAATGAAAAGAAGCTGATAAACAGTGTAGACGAAATCTCTTAAAAAATAACAAAGGGCTGTAACTGATATAAAATCAAGCCGGTCATGGTGTGCCAACAAAATGTGCAACTAGACTTGATACTACTTGATTTTGTGAAGTTCAATCAAAATCAGACCATTGGTAGCCAAGAAATAGGGCTGACAAATCTTGTCTACAGACTGACTGACAGACAGACAGATGGATGTGACTTATTATAGCCGCGAAATACTTAGTTGTTGTTGTATTGGGGTTTACCGTCGCTGCGATAGTATTTCAATCATATAGCGACGTCCAGTTAATTACAGGTGGAGGAAGACCCCGATTGGGGTTTACCGTCGCTGCGATAGTATTTCAATCATATAGCGACGTCCAGTTAATTACAGGTGGAGGAAGACCCCGAGTTCACAGAGGTACCCGGGTAGAACCATTGACCTACCGCAAGCCAGCTGGAAGGCATATACTTAGTATCTGGGGGTGTAACAAAAAATGACCCTTTACAATGATGTTTATTATGGGGGAAATAACTCTTGCAAAAGGTGACCTTCGCTATGATCAATAATCATATTAACTGATTTAGGAGCCAAATACAGATTGTATATATACAAAAAATTAGAACGGAAACTTGTGAAAATAAAAACAAATTTCACATACATGTACTGTATGACTAGGAAAAAAGCCTAATATCCAATAAGCCCCTACCATTATAAAACACATCTATGTAAGATTACAAATAGTTAATTCATTCAAGCTTGGTATTTTCAAATAGTTTTAAAACAATAATTCTTGATGCTGAATTACCATTGGTTACCAGTTATTGTTAACGGCATAAATTTTTTACAACATTCACACATACAGGTTATTATACAATAATTTCAATGTTTTCTTAAAAAAAAATATCACATGCAAAAAAAAAAAACTAAAATGTAAATACACAAACATGTATACAGTATTGCTTACAACAAATGTTATTTATACATAAATAAAACATACAGTGTACATCCATTATAACACACTCCATTATAACACGAAATCCAATACCATGCAAAATCCTATATAACTCTGACCAATGTTGGATCCCAGATCTATATTTTTTATTGTTGAGTTGACTTAAAGTGCAATTTCACACTGTTATAATATGGCCCAGTATACACAGTATCTATATTAAGACCCAAAATACAGTTTTTTTTTTTTTTAAAAAAAATTAGAAATGTATACATAATGCCAAATGATTAGCATAAGAGTAAGATATATCAGATTATAAATACAACCAACTTTCTAAGCATCGAATTCTTAAAATTACAGTCACAAAATGGCAAGCGAAGTGAATGTAAGCTAACAAAAAAGACATACATCTATACATGTATGTTCTACTCTTTGAACACTTCATTTGTCATATAACACCTAAATACTTAAACCTTGAACTATGTTCATCTTTTAACCCTTTCCCTCATATATACTCATTTTGACGCCCTCAATAGGTATCACATACAGCCTGATCTGCAGAAAACCCACAGTTAAACCTTACCAAATTTAATTACAAAATACTCATTTCCAGACCACTGAGGAGCAGCAAACAGCATAAAAGCTGATCAGCCTGCAAGTTACTCGCAGGCTGATCTGGTTTTATGCTGTTCGCATAGGTCTTTTCATGGTGTCCTTTATGAGGGAAAGAGTTAATAATGAGAAAATTAACAACAAAAAACAATTAAATCTCACACGTAATATCATATTACATCTAGAATTTGGCATGTCCAAATACTGTTATTTTATTAACAGGCTTTAAACTGATATTTTGAATCTATCAAGAAAAAAAAAAGGGCAAAATTATGCAACCATCCATCTGAGGCCATTATAAAAATTATTGATTTGCAATTTCGTTATGATGCTACCACCTTTTTATCGGCGGCAAGGTAAGTAACGCATATATCAATTTTCAAAACATTCAAATAAATGCATATTTCTCTCGTTGAAGATTACTTTTTATATACTTTGCTTTAGGAGAAAAGAATTAGATATATAAAATATAAGAATTATATCATTCACAATTGGAGATAAGATTTTATCATTTTCACTTTGCTAATAATAAATTTCCTGCATGTCTACTTTAATGAAACAGTGCACCAACATATTCAGGTTCAAATTAGAAAAAGAACGAGAGCTGTCAGAGGATAGCACGCTCGACTATTCAAAATGCTTGTTGGTAAATCAAATGAAATCTATATACCTTGATAGCCTGATAACCCTTAATATTTTTATGATGTTTAAAATCAATTCCATGCCTAGTTACTGAGACATAAGCACAATAACACTGTGCATGCAAAACTTTAACTTAAAATCCAAGTTAGAAAAGGGCCATAATTTGCATAAAATTCAGTCCAAAAGTTATCCTCCTTAGTTTTCTGATGCCCCTGAAGACACTCCTTAACTTTCTAGTCAATTCCACAAGCAATTTCTGAGATATAAGCTGGATAGTAGCTTAAAGGCAAAAATTTAACCAAACTTCTAAGTTAAAAGGGGGTCATAATTTTTAATATATTCCATCAAGTGTTATCTTTCTTTATAGTATGATACCCCTAAACATATTAAAGATGTTTCAAATCAATCCCATGCCTGGACTCTGAGATATAAGCATGAAAGTACCTTGCATGCAAAACTTTAACCAAAATTTTTAAGTTAAAAAAGGGGCCATAACTTGTAATATACTCCATCAAAAGTTATCTACCTTGATAGTATGATACTCCTAAACATATTAAAGATGTTTAAAATCAATCGCATGCCTGGGTACTGAGATATATGCATGAAAGTAACTTGCATGCAAAATTTTAACCAAAATTTCTAAGTTAAAAAAGGCAATAATTTGTAACATATTCCATCAAGAGTTATTTACCATGAAAGTATGATACCCCTAAACATAATAAAGTTGTTTCAAATCAATCCCATGCCTGGAAACTGAGATATTAGCATGAAAGTACCTTGCATGCAAAACTTTAACCAAAATTTCTAAGTTAAATAGGGGCCATAATTTGTAACATATTCCATCAAGAGTTATCTACCTTGGTTGTCTGATGCCCCTTAACATATTCATAAACTTTTAAGTCAATACCATAAATGTTTATTGAGATACAAACTAGATAGTAGCTTGCACGCAAAACCTTAACCAAATTTTCTATTGCATGCAAAACTTTAACCAAAATTTCTAAGTTAAAAAGGGGACATAATTCATATCAAATTCAGTCAAGAGTTATCTATTGTTGCTGATCCCCTGAACATATTAAATTCAAGTCAATACCATAAATGGTTAGTGAGATACAAGGTTGATAGTAACTTGCACGCAAAACTTTAACCAAAAGCTGCAACGCCGACACCAGGGCGACTACAATAGCTCTCATATTCTTCGAATAGTCGACCAAAAAATGACGCAAATAGATGAGAATGATGCAACATTGTACAAATGAGAGTATTTTTAACATGCATGAGAAAGAGAGAAAAGGACGTCGAAAAAAAGTCACAAAAATAGCATGAAATAAATAAAAAATTTGCTGATTGTTTTGTAAAATCAGCTATTCCTTCACTTGTGGTCGCAGAAAATTGTTCTACTAAAACAACAAAAACAAAACATGATTATGGAAAAAACTTAATTACTATGATTAGGCATGAAAGAAAATACAAATTTAGAAAAAAAATCAGCAATTATTCACCTAATGTTATTGAAATGAAATACACAATGACATTAAATAACTGTCTATCTATTTTTAAACCTTTATCTCATAAAGACTCGTTTTGACGCATTGGCAAACAGAGCAGTCCAAGATCAGACAGTTCCTTCTGGGAGCTGTCTGATCAGGGTCTTCTGTTTGCTCATACAATATTGAAGCCCATATTCTACACAGCCTGCACAGCTAAGAACTAGAAATGTGATGCTCCCACTCTTCACATTTTCCAAAACAAAGGCCAACACCCAGGAGCGCAAGTCATGTCCTGAGTAATATATCCAAGAAGTTTAAAGTCTGTAGCACAAATACCTTCAGAGTTACCTGTGTCACAGTTTTGGGATGGACGGACGGACAAAGGCAAATCTATATGCCTCACTTTTTGGTAGGGGGCATAGAAATACCCATTGCGCACAAGTTATGTCTTGATTAATATATCCATGAAGTTTCAAGTCTGTAGTACAAATACTTTCAGAGTTACGTGTGTCACAAGCATAAAATTCCATATTTTTCAAAAACAAAGGCCCATAACTCTGTCAACTTAAACAAAGGTTCAATAAAAAATATCAAGGTGCACAAGTTCATGTCCTGAATAATATATCCATGAAGTATCAAGTCTGTAGTACAAATACTTTCCGAGTTATGCGTGTCAAAAGGTTTCGGGACGGACGGACGTCAGAAAAAGGCAAATCTATATGCCCCCCCCCCCCACCCCCCCATTTTTGGTGGTGACATAAAAATCTGTTATTTCATATACCATATAAAGTTCAGAAAATTAATATTCATCAAGTAATAAATTTTGACATGAATATTCATGAGGTCAAGGGTTAAGTTTTAGTTTGAAAGACATGAACCAGACATAAATATAGCACGCACCGAACTGAAAATGATCACAACGAAAATAACTAACGACAACAGATTTTCGGTTTTATATATATGTACAAACCTGGTGACGCTTAAGCGTTGGCTTGAAGTGAACTGTGAGATAATTGGACACAAACACACAGGGTACATAAAACAGTCAGTGAAGGCTCTCAGAATGTTGTCAAAATCAAAATAACTTTCATCATCATTATCATCATCATCTACACTTCTTCGTCTCATTATCATCACCTTCATCATTTTAAAAATCATTTTCATTATCATCAATCAAAACAAATCTTTCCCAAAATTCTGTCTCCCTTCAAGGTTTCATTTTTCTACCGTATCAGCTCTGCTAAACGTATCCGTCAAGACGCTTCAGTTCTCTACATAATCATCTGTCTCCGACATTATGGCTTGGACATGCTTCAGACGAATACAGTGTTCACGGTTAAATGCTTTTACCACCTGTGATAAAAGTTTCGAAAGAAAAAAAGAAAATCTGTATAAAAAAGTTGCTCAAGCTACAATAAACAAATCACAAATCACCGTGTGGGTTCGAATCCCTGCAGGGTCATTCGGATTTTCATGCGAGGAAGCTTTCCAGCTGCCTTGCGGTAGGTTGGTTGTTCTAACTGGATGCTTCCATGCATTCCAGTTCTTCCCCCACCTGTTATTAGCTGGATGTCACTATATGAATGAAATACTGTCGAAGCGACGGTAAACTCAAATAGTCAAGTCTAGTCAAATCAAATTACTGGATTATCCAATAGTTACACTGGGATATCACACAACCTGGTTAACACAAAAGAACAAAGGGGTTTGTTTGAGATTCTATTTGTAAGCGTTGGGAATCCTTTTGATTGATTAATGATTAATCAATACTAATACTTGCATACTGTTATTTCATATACAGAAAACTTATTATAAATATAACAAGAGGGCCATGATGGCCCTGAATCGTTCACCTGAGTACCATTGCTTCAACTGATGTCAAGGTTTTTAAACAGACAAGGATTCTGATATAACTTAATCTAAAACATTTTACCCCTGACAATACTACACACCAAATATCTAAGCAATGGGCCATATGGTTTCAGAGAAGACTTGGGTGCAGGGTCATTTATCACCGTAGGGCCAAGACTTTGAAAATCTTTGTAATGAACCATTAGATGCTACTACATACCAAAAATCTTAGCTCTAGGCCTTATTGATTCATAGAAGAAGATTTTTTAAGATTTTCCTATTTAACTCTATGTAAAACAAGTGACCCCTGGTGTGGGGTCATTTATCACCATTGGGCTATGATTTGTACAATCTTGGTAGTGGCCCATAAGATGATGCTACATACCAAATATCTAAGCTCTAGGCCTTATGGATTCATAGAAGAAGATTTTTTAAGATTTTTCTATATAACTCTATGTAAAACAAGTGACCCCTGGTGCGGGGTCATTTATCACCATAGGGCTATGATTTGTACAATCTTGGTAGTGGCCCATAAGATGATGCTTCATACCAAATATCTAAGCTCTAGGCCTTTGGATTAAGAAGAAGATTTTTTAAGATTTTCCTATATAACTCTATGTAAAACAAGTGACCCCTGGTGCGGGGTCATTTATCACCATAGGGCTATGATTTGTACAATCTTGGTAGTGGCCCATAAGATGATGCTACATACCAAATATCTAAGCTCTAGGCCTTATGGATTCATAGAAGAAGATTTTTTAAGATTTTTCTATATAACTCTATGTAAAACAAGTGACCCCTGGTGCGGGGGCATTTATCCCCATAGGGCAATGATTTATACAATCTTGGTAGTGGCCCATAAGATGATGCTACATACCAAATATCTAAGCTCTAGGCCATGCAGTTTTGCAGAAGAAGATTTTCAAAGTTTGCATTTTTAAAATCTATTTTTAGCTCCTGTGACCTAATTATGCAATGGACCAGAACCATTTATACAACTTTAGTAGAGCTTCATCCAAGGAACATTCCTGCAAACTATTTTTCAAATTGGCCAAGCCGTTTAGGAGGAGATGTTGTTTGAAGCAATTGTTGACGCCGGACGCACGCACGCACGGACGCCGGACAAAAGGCGATCAGAAAAGCTCACCTTGAGCACGTTGTGCTCATGTGAGCTAAAAACATAACAATAATATGTGAAGCTTATGTTATATTATTTGTACAACTTTTGTACAACTTGATCCTATTCAGTCAACATGTTGAAATATTACTGAAGCAACGTAAACCAAAAGGCAGTGACAGATGGTGTCAAACAATATAATCAGAAATAAACCTTTCCCTCATATAGACTCATTTTGACGCCCTCAACAGGTATCACATAAAGCCTGATCTGCAGAAAACCACAGTTAAACCTTACCAAATTAAATTACAAAATCCTCATTTCCAGACCACTGAGGAGCAGCGAACAGCATAAAACCTGATCAGCCTGCGAGTTACTCGCAGGCTGATCTGGTTTTATGCTGTTCGCATAGGTATTTTCATGGTTTCCTCTATGAGGGAAAGGGATAAGCTTACAGTTACTTGTAACATGCTAAAAGCAACTTCTCTGTCTAAAATCATTTTCCAGTGGATCAATTTTGTTATATCAATTATGGAATTATGATGTGATTTTTCATGAAAATAAACTCAATTTCTGAACTATGACTTCAGAGAAGGATCTTATTTTATTTTTTCTGACACTCACCTATCAAGAGAGAAAACCAATGTAAAAAATAAAATAACAAAAATTGTGTTATCTCCCTTGAATAATAATAATAAAACAAGAACTATCTTTAAACAAGAGAGCCAAGATGGCTTTTAATCACTCACCTGAGAAACATTGCCTTCATTGCTTTTTATAGTTTTTTTGAGGTTTATAGCTGAAATTAGTCTATATTACATCAAGTGACCCCTGGCCTCATGTTCTAGGAAATACTTAAGTATGATTTTAGGCTCAAATTTGAGTATCATACTGAAATCCCTATTGAAACTAATGGGCATAATTTGAGTCCGAGTATGAAAATCATATTTAAGTACCATTTTATTTTCAAGAACATGGAGCCTGGGATTGGGCCAATTCTGACACCAGGGTCATGATTTTAATAGACTTGGTTGAGGTCCACTAGTAAATTTCAGGCCTTGTGGTTTCCAACAAGAAGATTTTTCTTGTTTTTTTATGAAAGACTATGTAAAATCAAGTGACCCCTGGGGTGGGGCCAATTTTGACCGCAGGGCCATGATTTGAACAAACTTGGTAGAGGTCTACAAGGCCATGTTACACACCAATATCTAAACTCCAGACCTTGTGGTTTCTGACAAGAAGATTTTTCTAGTTTTACCTAGAAAGTCTATGTAAAATCAAATGACCCCTTGGGCGGGGCCAATTTTGCCCCAGGACCGTAATTTGAACAAACTTGACTATTTGAGTTTACCGTTGCTTCGACAGTATTTCAGTCATATAGCGACGTCCAGCTAATTACAGGTGGAGGAAGACCCCGATGAACAAACTTGGAAGAGATCTACTAGGCCATGTTACACACCAATATCTAAACTCCAGGCCTTGTAGATTCTGACAAGTAGATTTTTCCTATATCCTTTGCGCACCAGTAACGTAGTGAAACGGGTAAAAAAATTGTTGCCTAAGAAACGGGCCAATCTTTACAGTGAATGCCTGTAACGTATTTAAACAGGTAAAATTTTTCTCTCCTCAAAACCTGACCCATTTTTAGTGTAGGAACCCCGAAAATGATTAAATTTAGAAAAACAATCGCCAAATTGATGTATTTAATCTAAAAAGTTTTATTAAAATAACATGAAGTCTAATTTGATATTCGGGTGATATAAACATTTCCATTTGTTTATTTAAAGTTTAAATTTTTGGGAGATATAGGATATATTGAATTTAATTAAAATAATTAATTAAAAATAATTTTTAAAAATTAAATTCCCAAATTTTTAAAAGTGGATAACCAACATTAAAAAACTATTAAAACTAATTGATTATACATGTATTGATTATCTTTGAATTATTGATCATTATTGTTTGTATTTTACGCATTTTTATGTTACAGGTGTTTTGATATTTAACAAAAACGGGTTACAGTCATGCTTTACTGAACTACACACCTGTAACATTGAAAAACGTATTTTTAACCATTTTCAATGTTAATCTTATTATTAATATTTTTTGTTATAACAAAATATTTTACATTTGTAAGTGCCCTGTATGGTGCATTATAGCCTTTACATACGTTTTCATATGCTTCAGTAGTTAAAGCGTGTCCACAAATGAAGGTTAATATGTTCAGTGCTGAAAAACAGTGACAATCGGAAAAAACCTTTTTTTGTTAATTTTAATGTTATCAAATGTATTTTTTACTAATAATCGCATCCGGTTTTAAACCTGCAAAGAAGGCACAAGTCTCATAACGTTGCAGGGAATCGCTGTAATTATTGGCCCATTTCTGAGGCAACAATATTTTTACCTGTTTCATTCTGCTTCAGGCATTCACTGTAAAGATTGGCTCGTTTCTGAGGCAACACTTTTTTTTTACCCATTTCAATAAGCTACAGGCATTCGCTGCAAAGATTGGCCCGGTGCGCAAAGGATATAAGACTATGTAAAATCAAGTGACCCTTGGACTTGGCCAATTTTGACCCCAGGGTCATGATTTGGACAAACTTGGTAGAGGTCCTGACAATACCACACATCAAATACCTAAGCTCTAGACCTTGCAGTTTTTGAGAAGATCTTTAAAGATTTCACTTTTAAAATCAATTCTCCTGTGACCTAGATATGCAATGGACCGGAACCATTTGTAAAACTTTGGTAGAGCTTCATGCAAAGAACATCACAGGCATGTTTCGTCAAATTTGGCCCAGAGGTTTCAGAGGAAATGTTGTTGGGACATGGAAACCTCTAGTTGTAAACCTGACACCTTATCTGTTTTAAAGATGCTGGCAATAGTACTTCAGAGTAGCACTTCTAGATTCAAGAAGATTGCTTTGGTTAAACGTCCCACCGACAATATTTGTCATTTGGGGACCCTTGCCTAGAGCTTAGTGCTGCCCCACTGCAAAATCATGACATAGTCAAGCAGCAGGATACCACACTACAGTCCTAGAGCAAGCTGAAGACCAAGCTGGTAAGATTAAAAAATATTTGTTAAATGACTTTGGTATGTCACAGCTGGGGATCAAACATCCTGGTAAAGAGATGGACAACCTTAATGTTTAGCCACTGGAACCTGCTTCTAAATTCCAGGAGATAAATATTTTGATTTATCCCATTTTCGCCATTTACACTGACCTAATAAAGGGGTAACCTAATAAACTTAGCTTTATTCGGCACCTGTGTATTCCTACGCGGTGTGAGGTTAACATTAATAACGTTGCGCGGTGTTTTTTCAGTGGTAAATAAAATATATTTTAGTAATAAAAATATTAATATATCGCTTAAAATGGAGTTATATTTATCAATTATGAAATTGTTTCTGCTTAATGATTGTATATGTTTGGCACTATTTCTAATTGGAGCACTTAAGTTAGTGCGTAATTCGGTCCAAGATTCGTGTATGTAAAGGCGTCCGGTAATAAATTTAGGGTTGGCGTTAATAATGATAAAAATAAAATAACATAAATAAATGATAATAATGGTAAGAGTCTATCGAAAACGGGATAAATAGAATATATGGTTGGTGCCGAGATGGAGACAGTTTATCCGGCTCGGTTCGAAAACTGAAAAGGGCTCGCTAAAGCTCGCCCTTTTCAGTTTTCTAAACCTCGCCGGATAAACTGTCTCCATCTCGGCACCAACCATATATTCTCTATTACCTGATTAATAATTTAAGACAGATACTGTGTGTTTGTTAGGTTTAACCTCCCACAGACAGTATTTCAGTCATTTGGAGACCATGTCTATATGAGACAGATATAGTGCTGCCAAACTGCAGTATCACGCCACAAACATGTGGCATGATACCACATCCAGTCACATTATCCTGACATCAGGCCAACCAGTCCTGGATCTACCCTTATATGCTAAGTGCCAAGCAAGCAAACTATGCCAGTACCATATTTGGTGACTTTTGAAGTTGCAGCCAGGGATCAAACCCACAACCTCGTACTCGTGAAGCAGCCACTCTAACCATTTGGGACACCAGGGACAGTAGATATTGTGTGAAATGATACCCACCTCCTTTTCTCTACTGAGTGACCGCCAGATTTTGATGGAGAAGTCATCACTAACTGTTATCAGGACCTCTGGGTCACTGGGATTAAAGGCCACAGAGTTGACCACATCACTGTGTGGGTACCTGTGTAGACACAGTCCGTAGTGCCGGTCCCACAAGTAACCATGCTTGTCTTCAGCCCCACTGAAATAAATGACCACATATATAGGACTGACTACCCAACTGTTCCATTTTCTATTTCTATATCCACTTATAAAAGTTTCACAGTCAGCTCTCAACTTGACATCTTCAAGAAAAGTAAGGTTTTCTTTTTTTTTTTTATTCACAAGTTTTTGCCTTGGATCCATCAGTTCAATCCTCAAGAAACTCACAACAAAACATACTGGGTCAGCAATATGCTTCCTACACATTAACTCAGTCTTAATAAGGCAAAAAATGTGCCATGATATTTGAAAATCCTGCAAATCTTGAGTCTACTTAAAACAGACAAAGTGCTGCCATGCTGCTGTAGACATGTGGTATGATACTAAACCCACAATATCCTGGCACTGGGTCAACCAGTCCTGGAACTATCCTTATTTTCTGAATGCCAAGCAAGAGAGCTATAACCGTACCATTTTTCTAATACTTTCAAGTTTGGTATGTCGCAACTATGGGCTGAACCCACAACCTCCCGATTCCGAAACGGACATTCTAACTTTATGGCCACCAGAACCGGTCTTTTATCTACAGTGGTCACGCAATTCCTCGAGGTCGGACGGGATCTGCAAAAATACTTGAAGAATTGCCTTATTCGAGGAATCATTTATGTGTCAAAATTCAAAACATTTACATTTGTTGATACCTTAACGCACTTTTTTTCATTAATTATTTTGTTACATTTAGCCTTTAATAATGCTTTATAAACATAAAATATGTTTAAAAATACAAAAATAACACGATCATAGCTTTCATTGTGAGAATTAAGTCAGAAATAAGTTCTTTTTTACTGATTATTTGATTGAAACCCTTTGTTTTAGTTTGTGTATATGGTGGAATAAATTCTTGTAATAAACACTTAAAGTTATAGCGTGGTTCTTCAAATTCATGATTACAGAGAAAAGGAACAGCACATAAACAAAATCGGCTCCTTTAATGACAAATAATTTATCACGTACACCCTTCACAGTTTGTTATATAATAAGTAGGTGTGAAAATACTTTCTACAAGGCCGTATTGATATAACGACTAACCAAAGTACTCTAATGAAAACCATCTCGACCAAGGTGTTAATTACAGGGACAGGTAGTATGGTTGTCAAGAAGATATAGGTAGGTTTTGATATCGACTTCGATGAATCGCATAGAAATTATATAGGATATACTATCTAGGGACCAAGGACAGAGCTCAAGGAATCCAAAAATCGCATGTTGATGCATCGCCCATAAATTTATATAGAATAAGAAGGGCTAAATCAAGGGACAAGGCTTGTTGCTCGAGTCATCGCCGGTATTCAATGAATCGCCAGATTGAGGAATTGCGTGACCACTGTATATATATAGTAAGAACTAAAGAAATGTCAAACCTTCCAGACATACCTGGCCACATACTCGTCACACACATCCAGGAAGATGAAGAAACACTCGTCGTTGGACGTGTAGGCCTTGTGGGACCGATGCATGGTGCCTACCTCCATCATCTTGAGCAGGTCGATCACGTGGATGTCGATCTCCTGGGCGATGGGAGGAGGGTACAGCGGGTTCTCTATCTGGTAGTTCTTCGGCCAGGGGCGGCTGTTCACATACAGGTACCTGTCAAACAATATGAAATACTCAGGTTACTGTAGTTAAGCAGTAGTGTACAACAAACCTTTTCAATGTTACATGTATATTCAAATTAAATTATCAAATTGTCCAATAGCTATACTGCATGTGATCAAAGTAGAACCTGAAAAAGCAACAGAAGTTTGTTTGCATTACTGTTTGTGAGCTTTCTGACGCTGTCTGATCTGGGTTCTATTAGTCAGTATGACATAAAGGGTTAAACAAGGGGCAGGACTGACACAAAACAAGATTTTTCATGATTAATGTTTGCTTATATAAACATGCAACTGATTTTGAAGACAAAGCAGGAATATTGGATGGGAAGCAAAAAGCATACTGATATGATGATTATCAGGCCAGAAGGAATACAGAAACATACACACACACAATGGCAAGATACAGGCATAGAACAACTGATATAACAGAGGTAGAGCTTAACGCAGAGGTAGAGCTTAACTCATTACCTGATACCATTTCGACACATCTGATAAAAATTTGATTTTTGAAAACATAGTGAAAAATGAAGCATTTGCTCCTGAAAATTGCAGCATTTGCTCTTCAAGAGCAAATGCTCCATTTCCCATAATGTTTTCAAAAGTATTCAAAATTAAAATTTTTAATTTTGCAATAATCACAAATTTGAATTAAAACTAGAAATTGGTATTATGATCAAGGTAATGGGTTAAGCCAACTGTTTATAAAGTTTGTTATTGCTATGTCATCTCTGACTCAAGTTATCATCTGGAAATGAAAGTGTTCCCTGTATTTTCTTTTTTTAGACACAGTGACTTTGACCTTTAGTCAGTGACCTTGACCTTGACCCAGCTGACTTCAAATGCAATGCCAAGCAAACTCTTAATATAAGCTAGCTGTACATAAAGTTTGGTATAGATAAGTCATCTCTGACTCAAGTTATCATCCGGAAACTTATTTTCTATTTTTAGTCACAGTGACCATGACCTTGAACCGGCTGACTTGAAAAACAATACCAAGCAAGCTCTTCATATAAGCTACCTGTATAAAAAGTTTGGTACTGATAATAATATGGCATGTATGACTCAAGTTATCCTCTGGAAATGAAAGTTTGACGCCGCCCACCAACTCGCCCGCCTGTACAGTGACATTCGCCAATCTAATAACCTGAATTTTTCTTTGAAAAATCTGGTTAAAAAGGTTCAACTTCATATTTTTTTTCATCTCAAAAATTCAAATATACATAAACTCATATAATTTGCGAACGCCATCACCCCAGGTCTTGTAAACATTGCAAATATCATGATTCCTGGTGTAATTTTGCTTCAACCCATGAATTTTATGTGTAACATGGAGGCAAAACAAAATCAGACAGTGTCAGATTTCCTATGTACTCTGCTGACACTGATATATGGTTATGCCAGACTATACTCACATCTAATGAGATATTTGATATCTGTTATACACGTATAAACTATGTAAGCAGTTTTTGCAGCTGGAATGAATGCGCAAACTTAAATTCACAACACTGTAACCAGTCCATGAAGTATTTGCCCAACAGATTGAAACACACAAAATTTTCTAAATGCAAAAGTGTCAAATGTGAAAAAGACATGACTATCTGTGTCAACAAACTCAAAATAGTTTACAGTATCTTACTGCGCTTTACTTATAATACTATCTGAAATTCAAAACTCTGACTTCAATTTGATTAACACAGACTGTTCATAACCCTGTAGTCAGGGATAACCGACATCTGGGCCCCGTTTTTGCTGACGAGACTGCAATAACTAGTTGTCAACTAACAATTGTGCGAAACCTGTCTCAATAATATAGGTATTTTCTCACAATGAATATCATTCAAATACTCATTTTGCCTCATCTTGCATCATCACCTATAAATCATTAAATGGGTCAAATGTGAAGTTAGAAAGCTACGCAGGAAAAAAGACAAGATGGGATGAGACGGAAAAACCAACGCATTTGAGTCCCATGGATAGATCAAATCTCATTATCACCAGCTTTTCCTTTTTGCTCTGATACACTATGCTACTTAGATCTGACAACAACCAGATAAAGGTCCTCTCAAGTATGCCTTTACATCATGAATATAAAATTTAATACGAAAATGATACTCAAAGTGTCTGATCAGAATGCTCATTTTAAAACAATTTAATGATAATGAGAATAACATAGTGACATCTGCAAAATTCAAATATCAACTTGCGAATATTCATGAAGGTATACCCGTGTATTTTGAAGCTGAAAATTTCATTGGCTAATCAAAGGTCAATTTGAGTCAACCTTTAATGCAATGCCATCAGATCCTACCTAGCAAGAGTCAGGATATGGTTTTAATCCTTTCCCTCATATAGACTCATTTTGACGCACTCAATAGGTACCACATAAAGCCTGATCTGCAGAAAACCACAGTTAAACCTTACCAAATTTGATTACAAACTCCTCATTTCCAGACCACTGAGGAGCAGCAAACAGCATAATACCTGATCAGCCTGCAAGTTACTCGCAGGCTGATCTGGTTTTATGCTGTTCGCATAGGTCTTTTCATGTTGTCCTCTATGAGGGAAAGGGTTAATGAGATTGAGTATAGCCCCCACTTATTTGGTTTGATGGTTGTTGTTTTAAGTGGAACTTTAATTGGTTGGCACGCATGTGTCTTGCTAAGAAAGAGAAACTGTTGACTCTTTACCTCATGAATATTCATATAAAAATTTATGACTTGATGAATATTACTTTTTTGAACTTTGCAATATTTTTCTTTGCCATTATAAGACTGTGTAGACTCTGAGCTACATTATTTTACAAATGTATGAGCAAACAGACGAGACCCTGAACTATATCATAAACATGATCTGGGTCTGCTCTGTTTGCCAGTGCTTCAAAATAAGTCTCAAATGAGGTTAAAAGTTATTAACAACACAATAAAGTCTGGGTAAATTTATCTGATTTTCAGCAATTTATCATAACCAATCATACTTACTGTAGAATCATTAATTTTCGTTGGCATTAATTTCGTTGAATTTGAAATTGAAGTCGATTTCGGTGGTACGTATATTCGTGGATTCAAGGTATAGGACAAGGTCTTGAGATTCATGGAATTGACAATTTTCGAGGGTATTCATATTCGTGGATAAAGCTGTCCACGAAATTGATGAAAATTAGTTCCCCACGAAAATTAATGATTCTACAGAATTTCGTTCAAATTTGGGGATTACAAGATTCTGACAATAACCAATACAATGTAATTTATATAAATAATTTTTCATATCAAAGACCTTAAAATATGCCTTTATTATCTTAAAACCATCAGAGTAACAGAGAACAAATTTAATATATGATCAAACATTTCTCCAAGTGTTTCTTCATCGAAACTGCTACCTGGTACTCTAATTTAAAATTCCAAAGTTTAATGATATCCCCACCCCCATCCCTGAAAATAATGCTTTCAGAATAATTTTTGTTCATGATACATGAAATGTTGCAGATTTTTATCCTTTACTCCATTATTACCGACTCATTTTGACACCTTCTAAAACAGAGCAGACCCTACTCTGTTTTGCTTATACATTTATCTAGCTCAGATTCTACACAGCCTACAGGGCAAAGAAAATCAAATGTTTCATAAATTGTAATACCATTTAAAATTCAGTGAATGAATACTAATAAATCATGCTTCATACAAATTTTCTGAAGCAAAATGTAAGGGTTTTTCAAGGTTCTTTTAAGGCCTTGAATTTAAAACATAAGGACTTGCATAAACTGCAAACTGATGTTTTAAGTTATAACCCTTTCCCTCATAGAGGAAACCATGAAAAGACCTATGCGAACAACATAAAACCAGATCAGGTTTTATGCTGTTCGCTGCTCCTCAGTGGTCTGGAAATGAGGATTTTGTAATTAAATTTGGTAAGGTTTAACTGTGGTTTTCTGCAGATCAGGCTTTATGTGATACTTATTGAGGGCGTCAAGATGAGTATATATGAGGGAAAGGGTTAAAGCATGAAAGGGATGAACTTCAATCTTTTAACAACTTGATAAAAACTTCTTTTATGATCAATATTGATCAATAATGTAATTACAAATTCAAGGGTTTCTCAAGACCATTCAGTTAACCCTTTCCCTCATATAGACTCATTTTGACGCACTCAATAGGTATCACATAAAGCCTGATCTGCAGAAAACCACAGTTAAACAGCAAACAGCATAAAACCTGATCAGCCTGCGAGTTACTCGCAGGCTGATCTGGTTTTATGCTGTTCGCATAGGTCTTTTCATGGTGTCCTCTATGAGGGAAAGGGTTAATTTTAAGGTTTTTTTTCAAGGGTTTTTCAAGACAGACATCAAATTCAAGAGTTTTTAAAGACCTGTGCGAACCATACAAGTCATAAATTTGTACTTGAATAATCATAAAGGGTTCATAAATTCAGTATATATACCTTTGATCTGGTGAGAGAGACATGCCGATGATATGACCATGCATGTCTATCAAATGATCAACCTCGTCGTACTCTTCCGGATTGCCTGCACCGTGTGTCGTTTCCGCAACATTCGGCAAGAGTCGAGACCCATCCGCACTGAACGCCTTCATCGGTTTAATACGTTTAATCCCTATCTGATGCGGAGTGTAGGTTTTTGAGCCTTTTGTGAAAATCAAAAATTTGTCAGTAATTATTTTTTTCTGTTTGCTTCGAACTGACCGTTTCGACCTAAGTCGGGGTGTTTTTACATCAGTTTTAGCCTGATTTTTGCTTTTTAACGAATCTCGAAACAAACTGGTTGATCCTCGTGGAGACTGAAGATCTTGCTCCATTCCGGACAAAGTATTGCACTTGGTTTTGACTGGAATACAAGTCTCAATATTTACATCCGACATAGACTGGATTTCAATATTTTCACTTGAATGCATGTTCCCTGAACAAATTGCTGCCGGGGCGCAAGTCTGAGGTTTGAATGAGTCGGTTTTCACTATGGTGAGAGGTGAATCACTCGATACCGACTTTTTCTGTTTCTTATAATCAACACAACAAAACGCTAATTTCGGATTCCTCTCCAGCTGTTGGGGATCTGTATCTCCGAGGGTGGCATTCGAACACGAGTGTACATCGTCTGTAATTTCAAGGTCACACGAAGCGGGATCCTTCATTATTTCCCCGTGCTCCTGTTGTTGTCCATGAAGGACTCTCTTAGGAGCAGGTGAATTAGTCTTGCTTCTGTCACTCCCGCTGTTTGACATCAAGGAACTAGAAGCCATATTTTCAGCGAGCACAATATCAAAGGTCACATCCATATTCTCAACATCACGGGAATTTAAGGCTTCGACATCTACAGACACTGACTCAAAATTATTCACTTCACTAGCAGTGACAGTGAAATCCACACTCGAATAATCCTGCGGCGAGAAATCATGATTATAGATATCGGCATTTTCGGTTGAGGAACCCACGTTTTGTTGGAACAAATTCTGTGTGGAATCTGTTCCACTGAGGCTCATTGGCTGTGCGGAATCACTGATGTGGAATTCGGCATTGGAGGACATAGGTGTAGCCATGAAGTCCTCCCCCTGGGCACCATCTGGGCAAGTCATCCCCTGGAAGTCTTCCATGTCGCCACTGGGTATCTTCCCTACAAAAAGTGAATCAAAAACAGTTAACCCTTGACCTCATAAATATTCATATCCAAATTCATGACCTGATAAATTTTAACTAACAGAACTTCAAATGGATTATGAAATGAATGGCTTTTTTCTTGGACTGTGTAGAATCTGAGCTACAATTATCATAATTTAATTGACAGTTAAATTGTAAATTTCAATGAGGTGATCATGTATGCAAAATCAACTTGAATATACATGTACATGTACTAATACTTATCTATAAAGGGAGACAACCCATGTAAAAAAAATTTGGGGTATTTGCCTATGAATAATCTGTATGTCCATTTTATATGAAAACTTTTAAGTTTGGTAGCAGGACCTGATGCGATCATTTTCCCAAATGAAACTGAATTCTGATCAATGATTTCAGAGAAAAAAACAAAAAACAAAACAAAAACACTGAAATATTTAATATATTTAATATTTTTTCTTGTAGCCATGGCAACCAGAATTCTGCATGAATCAAGATCACTTTAGAAACTTTTGTGGAAGCCCAGCAAAGGATCTTCTATGCTAAAATTCATCAAATTCTGATCACATCAAATTCTGTCAGTGGTTTCAGAGGAGATGTTATTAGAAGCAAATTGTTGATGACAAAATTAAAATAAAAGTATCTCACCTAGTGCTCAGACAAGTTAACGATAAAAAAAACCAACCTATTTTTTGGTAAATCATTTTTTTTTTCTTTTTAAAATACCAAAAATCAGTTTTAACATTTGATTTTTTCCATTTACAACTATCAAACAAAAGCGAGATGTACAGGCTTTTTATGTAATATTTTTTTCCTAAATTTTCAAATGTAGCCTTGAATCAGGCATTTTTTAATGCCAATTTTGGGGCAGATATTCATCTCCATTCCCCTCCTAAAAAAGTATACTTTTCCCCCTAATTCAATCTATAAATTCACCTGATAAAAATGTATTTTCATTTAAAAAAACAATGACACACAAGGAAAGCAATAGAGACATAATATTGTAAATTCAATTATAAAATGAAATGTTCAGTTACAGCATAATGAGTGTGTTTTTTTAAAGTAAATTTCCCCTCCTGAAAGGAACCGCTACCTTTCCCCAAAACACCAAAAAAAAAAAAAGGTCTGTGAATGATAATTGGCTACAGCTTTTTATGTCTTGAAACATTCTTCACAAGAAGTGTTCATTGGAACGCAAGTCACCTGCTGAAAGAAACGTGACAAAGTGTGACAGACAGACGACGGAGAAGTAATCAATATGTATCACTTCTGCTTACAGCAGGTGACACACACAAAAAAAATTGAAATATAATTACCAGTGCATGAAAAATCCAGATTTTTTTCTAGGGACATTGGGTATGGTATACAAAAATTTAAATTTAAGTGAACAAGAAAATGTGTCTGTGAGACACTAATGCTCCACAGAGATATGGTCAGAACCAAATATTTGCTTATAAATATTTTTAAAAGTTTATATAATGATGTACACTTGTACAAAGTTTCATGATTATATGAAGTTACCTTTAAATAAAGAAGAAGCTTAAACACAGAGGTAAACCTGGGGCAGAGTAACAAATTTTACCAAGTCACAGCCATAAAACTAAATAAACAGTACCAGTAAATAATTCATATCATAATGTACATGTATGTCAAGTTTCAGGAAGATGTAAAGTATTCTTCAAAGCAAAAAAAAAGTTTAAACACAAATGCAGAACAATCAATTTTACCATGTTCATCCAACCGTAAAATATATGTCAAAGCCATTAATTTGCATAAATATTAAAAAGATCATATCATGGTGAACATGTGTACCTACTTTCATAAAGATGTGAAGTCATCTTCATAGAAAAAAATCTTAAATGCAAAGGTAAACCTGAGGCAGAACAATCAAGTTTACTATGTTCACCTAACCATGAAATAATGGTCACAGCCATGAATTTGCGTGAATATTAAATAGATCATATCATGATGCATATTTGTACCTAGTTTCATTAAGATATGAAGTCATCTTCATAGAAAAAAAAAACTTAAACACAAACCTGAGGTGTGACGGATGGACGTACGAATGAATGCACTGACCGAAAATCTATATGCCCCCCAACTGAGTTGGCGGGGCATAACATTTACCTCTCAAAAACTTCCAGATTTGGAACAAGAAATCCAGGAATAAATTGTAAAATAAGAAAAATTTTCATGAATTACAAGAATTCCATTATGATCAAAATTATTTGACCAGCAGCACACTTGAAAAAAAAAAAGCCTAAAAGCCTTGAATGTTGCAAAATAAATCCCAAAACAACACACAATACAAGATCGCTCATCAGAGTACATCAGCTTATTTAAAACCAACCAAATAACTTTATTTTACCTGTTTTTGTTTTTTTCGGCACCAACTAGATTCAAGTTTCTGATGCAAAGATTTCTTAAGTTAGTCATTCATCTGATGGCCTCAATTTCCTGCAGGGATTAAGTTTATTTCAACAACTTTTCTAAAGACCTACCTAAGGATCATTCATGCCAAATTTCTTTAATTTCTACCATGCAGATTCAGAGGAGATGTCTTTAAAAAAAAATGTTGACGCCACACATCAAACAAAGGGTGATCCCAATAGTTCACCCTGAACACCTTGTGCTCTGTTGAGTTAAAATTTTTACTTCTTGTGCTCATGTGAAAAATAATCCTGCTTTCAAAACAAGAGGGCCATGATGGCCCTGGATCGCTCACCTGGTATCATTAGGCTATGTAAAATCAAGTGACCCCTGGGGCAGAGCCAATTTTGACCCCAGGGTCATGATTTGAACAAAGTTGGTAAGAATCGACTAGACAATGCTACACACTACCACACTCTACTTGGTAGAGGTCTATTAGCCCATGTTTTTTAATTTTTTTTTTTTTCCAAAAAAAATCAAGTGATCCCAATCTAAACTCTTTTGTGGTGTCTGAGAAGAAGATTTTTTTTTTTTTTTTTCTATATTAGCCTATGTTAAATCAAGTGACCCCTGGGGCGGGGCCAATTTTGACCCCAGGGTCATGATTTGAACAATCTTGGTAGAGATCTACTAGACAATGCTACACACCAAATATCTAAACCCCAGGCCTTGTGGTTTCTGAGAAGAAGATTTTTCAAGTTTTTCCTATATTAGCCTATGTTAAATCAAGTGACCCCTGGGGCGGGGCCAATTTTGACCCCAGGGTCATGATTTGAACAATCTTGGTAGAGAGTCATAAGATCATGCTACATACCAAAAATCAAAAGGCTAGGCCTTGTGGTTTCTGAGAAGAAGATTTTTTCAAGTTTTTCCTATATTAGCCTATGTGAAATCAAGTGACCCTGGGGCGGGGCCAATTTTGACCCCAGGGTCATAATTTGTACAATCTTGGTAGAGATCAACTAGACAATGCTACACACCAAATATCTTAACTCTATGCCTTGTGGTTTCTGAGAAGAAGATTTTTCAAGTTTTTCCTATATTAGCCTATGTGAAATCAAGTGACCCCTGGGGCGGGGCCAATTTTGACCCCAGGGTCATAATTTGTACGATCTTGGTAGAGATCAAAGACATGCTACATACCAAAAATCAAAACTAGGCCTTGTGTGGTTTCTGAGAAGAAGATTTTTCAAGTTTTTCCTATATTAGCCTATGTGAAATCAAGTGACCCCTGGGGCGGGGCCAATTTTGACCCCAGGGTCATAATTTGTACGATCTTGGTAGAGAGTCATAAGATCATGCTACATACCAAAAATCAAAAGGCTAGGCCTTGTGGTTTCAGAGAAGAAGATTTTTTAAATTTTCATTTTTAAAATCTATTTTTAGCTCCTGTGACCTAATTATGCAATGGACCAGAACCATTTATACAACTTTAGTAGAGCTTCATCCAAGGAACATTCCTGCAAAATATTTTTCAAATTGGCCAAGCCGTTTAGGAGGAGATGTTGTTTGAAGCAATTGTTGACGCCGGACGCACGCACGCACGGACGTACGCACGCACGCACGACGGACGCCGGACAAAAGGCGATGAGAAAAGCTCACCTTGAGCACGTTGTGCTCAGGTGAGCTAAAAATAAATGGTAGACATGACCACATTAAGAGAACCTGGAGGTAACTTAAATTTGTATCAGACAACCAGGTTTTGGGGCAAGGAATCGCATACACTTGGAGATCAGGCACACTTTTTATCTAGATAATTCAGTGCACCTTACACGATGATATACAGTTTTTCAGGTTCTTTTTTCAATCAACGAGAGGATAAATTTATCAGTATACGATCTCCGAAAATGGATATACTGAAAGCCAATTAATATGATAATATCATAATATGCCGTAAAGTCTATACGAAACTATAATAAACAATACCAGTTTATTGCTTTAATTCATATTAGTTATCATGATGGTATATTTTACAAAATGATAGCGAGAGATGGAAGCCACCTTTGATTACAAATAAGTTTATTTTACGGGACCTTACAGGTGGTAATTGTTGTCTGTTAGTTTGGAGAATTTTGACAGGTGACATTGGCCCCTAGTATTATTTAGAATGCAGAGACAAAGTTGAGTAATGCTGTGTTATGTCACCTTTACCCTATCCGGCGGGCTACTGACGTAGAAAAGGTGGTAGCCCAGCCAACAAATTTGGTAGCCCACGAGCTCCGGGCAAAGGATTTGTCGGACACTGACTTTCAAAAAGAATCTATTTGAAATCATCTCAGATTTATTTTAGATGCCTAAAATATGAGCTGGATTTTTTCACTTTAAAAGTAAAGAGTTCCATGGACTCCTTGGTTATACGGACATCAGACTTTGCAAATTAATAAATTATTGCATTCTAAGCTATATGATGAGAAAGTATAATTATCAACACAGTCAAATCCAGGAATGCCAAATACAGGTACAAATCACTGGTGGCATATAGGTACAATGCAGGTCAATAAAGCGTTAAGATTTGACAAGATTTAAATCAATTTTATCCGGACTTGATCCAAACATACCTGACTATTTTCGGCTAACACTCACCTATATCCATATCCAAACTATTATGCAGAACATCCTGAAGTGCTGTTACACTCTTCTCTGACACATCAGATCCGGACGGATTCTTTATGTAGCAATTCTCGCTACACTCTGAACCGGAAAAATTCCCGTTAGTGCTACGCTCGCTCAATTCAGATCCAGACGTATCAATCTTTTTCAACATTTTTCCGGGCCATTCCGCCATCCTGTAATCATTACTGTAGTGAATCGTGCCGTTAAGACGGTTTCCGGTGTTTGGTTCATCTTCATCTACCTCCAGAAACTTAGTGATAAAAGTTCCATTCTCATATACTTGGATACTTTGTACATTTTTTACGGATTTTTTTGGTTTATCTCCTGGAGCTGCCCCTTCTTCAGCTTGTTCATTTTTATCATCTGGTTCCTCATCAACATCAACATAGCAACCTTCTTCAACAACATCCTCATTGCTAAAAACCGCTGGTGGATCCAAAAATTTACTGCTTCCACCATCGTTAGCGCTGATATCAGAAGATATGGTAGAAATCTCGTCTTCTTCGGTGAGACAGTTGGCTACCATGATGATACGGATAGAACTTGCGTTGATGTTAGAAAATTTGAACAACCGCATGACCACAGACTCTTCCTCAGAGCTGGTTTCTTGGTAGGCCTGCAAATATGAGAAGTTTACGGTGAGTAAATATGCTTTAGTGATCAGTTTGAGATCCCCCCCCAATGAAAACCACTACCGGTATATTCTAACACTGGAATAAGCGGTCACCTATTTTAAGCACCAAACGTCCAAAAAATGCCATTCTCGTCAGTAAGATTACACTGCCTTTTTCTTGTTATTTGCATTTCCCAACATTTGGAAGCAATGATGTCCATTTTGGAAATATAGTGCTGCCATGCTCTAGTATCTGGCTGTAGACATGTGGCATGATACAACACACCTAGTTACATTTTTACAACACCGGAACTACCAGTCCTGGTGCTACTCTGTAGAACTGATAAAGGCAAGCTATACAATTTTTTATGACTTTTGAATGCTGTTGTCAGGAGAACAAACTGTGAGGAAATGAATAAAGAGAGCAATAGAAAGAGATAAAGAAAGAAGGAATGCAAGAGAAGGCAGAAGAAAGTAAGAGCAGGATGTGTTATATGATTTACAAATGCTTGCCTTAAATTCAGAGGTAGTAGCAGAAGGAGGTTTGATGCAAATTACCAGAACTAGATAAGGCAGTTATCAAGTATGAGAGAGGAAAGAGAGAGAAAGAGAATGTGGATTAATAAAGAGAAGGTGATTGCTGACCTTGTTGAGCCAGATAGCCGAGCAGGAGTTAAGATGACCGGTCCAGTGGAGGTTACCGGACAGCAGGTAGCAGTCATTGTACCAGGTGCCGAACACATCATATGGCTTGTTCATCACACGGCTCTGCATGGCAAACTCTCCTTAAATAACAGTAAATTTATAGTTTTGCTTTATCATGTTTAGATATTACCTTTGTGTACTTTTAGTTCTGTGGTTAAGGATATGACAGTTCAATATGAAAGCATCTCAATAAAAGATTTCTTTTTGGGGGAGTGTGGTCGTGTGAAATCATTTTGTTCAGTATACTTCTCGGTACTTAGATGAAATATACAGATATGTAAAAAAAGGAGACCGAATGGGAATGAAAACCAAATTGATTTGTAAGTATATGATAAAAAAACCCATAAAACTAATGACAATGACCACTGTCAAATACTAGTCTAACAAGGAGAGGTATTGTCAAATTAATTTCAAAAGAAACAAAAATGGACACAACACGCAGAGGCTAATTAAATTTAGAACATTTTTTTTTTCTGAACACACAAATCTTATATATATATGATTCTTTGAATGCATTTAACATCAATTATTTGAATGCTATATCTACATGGTGATATCATGCCACAGAGAAGACATTCAAGGGGCATGATACCACACCCTGGTCTTATCCTGACACTCGGCCAACCAGTCCTGAAGCTATACTTTATAATGCTGAGCGCAAAACAAGGAAGACATACCAGAACAATTTTAAACAAAACTTTGAAATTTCACTGCCAGAAATCAATCCCACAACCCCACAGTAACAAGACAGACACTCAAACCAATTGCCCACAGGAACTGGTACATGAGAAATTAACTTAACGATATTCAATGACTGCCAAATTATTTTGGAGAGATTTCAAAGGCCTTACCCTCCAGACTGAAGACGGCTATTTCCCCGGACGTGCTGAGGGAACCGAAGTGTACCCCGGACACCAGGAGCAGGGTGTCGGTCGAGTTGAACTGGGAGAATTGGGTGTATTTCCATGTGAACTTCCGCATGTCGGCCTTGTACTTCAGTGATGTTGGGTATGTTGCATCCCATACCTGGACACATGCACACAGATAGTAATTCAGTCCCTTACGAATCAGATATGCTATTTTAACCCTTTATTTCATATAGACTCATTTTGACGCATAGGCAAACAGAGCAGACAGCTCCTATAGCTTACAGCAGGTGACACAAAAAATAATTTTCTACTCTCCCTCATTATGTTGGTGAAATCTTTGTTTTCTGACAATTAAACTCAGAAAGGATAGGTCACATTGCACTTAAAAAAGCCATTTTCGTAAACTTAGTTCGATGAAATTTGTTAAATTTAGAATATGATATCCCCAAATGACATATTCCGCAACATGGCATCTTCACCAGTTCAGGGTAGCGATTTTGTAATTTAACCCTATGAAGTTAGCACATGCAGGAAAAGTGAATGAATCTAAATATAGGTTTTATCAGTCTAAATATAGTTTCAATATCATCTGAAACTGTATTGCATGTAATGGGGAAATCACCCATTTTTTTTTTTTTTTTTTATGATCACCTATGGTTGCACTGAATGACATTGCATATGTAGACGGGTATTGACAGATACAGACAACATCGTACAAGCGACCACCTGTATTAACCCTTTCCCTCATATAGACTCATTTTGACGCACTCAATAGGTACCACATAAAGCCTGATCTGCAGAAAAGCACAGTTAAACCTTACCAAATTTAATCATAAAGTCCTCATTTCCAGACCACTGAGGAGCAGCGAACAGCATAAAACCTGATCAGCCTGCGAATAACTCGCAGGCTGATCTGGTTTTATGTTGTTCGCATAGGTCTTTTCATGGTTTCCTCTATGAGGGAAAGGGTTAAACAACTTTTTTATTAAACGACCGATATAAATCCCACCCGAACGATTTTACTATATAATTTTTACCCATTTCATTAAGCGACCACTTTTTGGCAGTCTCTTAATACAATGTCGACTGTATATTAGTACACATATTTAGTAAAAAAAAATTCTTAGTCAATAACCATCATTCTGTGACAAGCTCCTTTAACATTCCTTATCAAAGGTATAAAAATCCTCTTGCCTACTTGCAAAAGTGAATCAAAATTAGTGCAGGGTGAGTGAAAAAAACACATTTTTCTTGATTATTATGACTATCTCAAACTTGAGAAGTGCAAGGAAGAGGAGTATTTTTTTTTTTTTTTTAAACAAAATATTTACTGATTTCTCTCAGTAAATAGAACAACATGTATGAAACAACTGGTGTTACATACAACACATGAGTCCCCTACCGGTGAGGTGCATAATTTATCCGTTACCATAGCAACCAGAATTCTGGCCCAAGAAAAACAAGAGGCCCATGATGGCCCTAAATCGCTCACCTGAGATAAATAGGTTGACCCAAGGAACATCTGTACCAATTTATTTTAAAATCTGGCCAGTAGTTTTGAAGAAGATGATTTTTAAAGTTTTCATATTTTTTTTCTTTTTGTTGCCATGGCAACAAGAGTTCTATATGGATCAAGTTTATTTCAGGAACTTTTGTGAAGGTTGACCCAAGGATCATTCCTGCCAAATTTAATCAAATTCTTTCCAGTGGTTTCAGAGGAAATGTTGATTATAGGTTTTCCCTATAGGTTTTCCCTATATACATACAAGGCAAATAAGCCCCGCCCCTGGCGGCCATGTTTTTTACGGATCGGAAAATTTTTAGCAACTTTGGTAGAGGTTGACCCAAGGAACACCTGTACCAATTTATTTTAAAATCTGGCCAGTAGTTTTGAAGAAGATGATTTTTAAAGTTTTCATATTTTTTTTTCTTTTTATTGCCATGGCAACCAGATTCTTCATGGATCAAGTTTATTTTAACAATTTTTGTGGAGGTTGACCCAAGGATCATCCGTGCCAAGTTTAATCAAATTCTGTCAAGTGGTTTCAGAGGAGATGTTGTTTAAAGTTTTCCCTATATACAAATAAGGCAAATAAGCCCCGCCCCTGGCGGCCATTTTTTTTTATGGATCGGAATAATTTTAGCAACTTTGGTAGAGGTTGACCCAAGGAACATCTGTACCAATTTATTTTAAAATCTGGCCAGTAGTTTTGAAGAAGATGATTTTTAAAGTTTTCATTTTTTTTTCTTTTTGTTGCCATGGCAACCAGAGTTCTACATGGATCAAGTTTATTTCAGCAAATTTTGTGGAGGTTGACCCAAGGATCATCCCTGCCAAGTTTAATCAAATTCTGTCCAGTGGTTTCAGAGAAGATGTTGTTTAAAGGTTTCTCTATATACATATAAGGCAAATAAGCCCCGCCCCTGGCGGCCATGTTTTTTTACGGATCGGAATAATTTTAGCAACTTTGGTAGAGGTTGACCCAAGGAACATCTGTACCAATTTATTTTAAAATCTGGCCAGTAGTTTTGAAGAAGATGATTTTTAAAGTTTTCATTTTTTATTTTTTTTGTTGCCATGGCAACCAGAGTTCTACATGGATCAAGTTTATTTTAGCAACTTTTGTGAAGGTTGACCCAAGGATCATCCCTGCCAAGTTTAATCAAATTCTGTCAAGTGGTTTCAGAGGAGATGTTGTTTAAAGGTTTCCCTATATACATATAAGGCAAATAAGCCCCGCCCCTGGCGGCCATGTTTTTTTTACGGATCGGAAAATTTTTAGCAACTTTGGTAGAGGTTGACCCAAGGAACATCTGTACCAATTTATTTTAAAATCTGGCCAGTAGTTTTGAAGAAGATGATTTTTAAAGTTTTCATTTTTTTTTTCTTTTTGTTGCCATGGCAACCAGAGTTCTACATGGATCAAGTTTATTTTAGCAACTTTTGTGAAAGTTGACCCAAGGATCATCCCTGCCAAGTTTAATCAAATTCTGTGCAGTGGTTTCAGAGGAGATGTTGTTTAAAGGTTTCTCTATATACATATAAGGCAAATAAGCCCCGCCCCTGGCGGCCATGTTTTTTTACGGATCAGAATAATTTTAGCAACTTTGGTAGAGGTTGACCCAAGGAACATCTGTACCAATTTATTTTGAAATCTGGCCAGTAGTTTTGAAGGAGATGATTTTTAAAGTTTTCAAATTTTTTTGTTGAGAGTTCTTCATGGATCAACTTTATTTTAGCAACTTTTGTAGAGCCTCACCCAAGGAACATTCCTGCCAAGTTTCATTAAATTCTGTCCAGTGGTTTCAGAGGAGATGTCGTTTAAAGCAAATTGTTGACGACGGACGACGGACGACGCACGACGGACGACGACGGACGCCGGACGAAGGGCGATCACAAAAGCTCACCTTAAGCACTTTGTGCTCAGGTGAGCTAAAAACAACAAAGTGACGTACAGAATCTCCATACTGCCATCTATTCATCTACCAAGTTTCGTAATATTATCTTCAATGGTTTTAAGTTATCACGGGATCCAGATTTCTGGACAGACAGAGGGAAACTAAACCTATAGTCCCCTCCGGTGTTAACACTGGTAGGGGACTAATTATAGGATAATGAAGAGCAATAAAACTTACCCTGATAAATCCATCTTTTGAACATGTGGCGAACATTTTCCCGTTGTGAGAGAAACTGACGTGTAACACCTGATCAGCGTGCTGTTTGAGGACCTCGCTCTCCACCAAGGGGGTGTGGTACAACAGTCGCTTGTACTCCTGTATCCAGGAGTATTTCCCCGGGGCCATGGGGATCGTACGACTTATCTGCCAGTGACGGTAGAACAAGTCTTTCCAAAGAAGTTCGTCAAATGCTACGCGCAGCCAGGATTTGCACACCAAACCAGCCTATGAGAGAAAATGAATACACATGAGAGATACTTCATTATGGTATTGTATATAACTGCAGTTTTGAGTTTGAACCCTGTTTTGACCAAGGATCTTTTGTGACCATCCAAGGCACACAATACTGATCCAACCCAGGAACCATCAAGTGACAGTCTTAGCTTAAGTTCAAGAAAAAAGTGATATATGTAAAATCACTAGAAAAAAAAAAAAAACTGTCCTTTTATTTGGAGGAGGCTATTATTCAGAAGTAGTATTTTCTATAAATACAGAGCAGGTAATCCAGTCACGTGCCATATATTCAGAGATTAGTTGTCAACCAAATGTGACTATACGAGTTTGAAGGATTCTGGATTGACTTGACTTGACTATTTGAGCTTAACGTCACTTCGACAGTATTTCAGTCATACAGCAACGTCCAGCTAATTAATGCACGGAGGCATCCGGGTGGATTCTGGCTTGACAATGTAAAATTTTAGATTTGAACTGAAAATGAGGTATTGAAATAAAGTGACTGTATGAGAGGTGTGAACCTGGTGCAGGTCGGGTGCTCCAAGAAAGCTGAAGATATGCAGCATGAGGTGATCAGGGAGGGTCTTCCAGCAGGGGAAGTAGCAGTCCTCCTCCCCCTCCAGCCCCACATCCGGGTCAGGCTTTGTTGACATGGTTGGCATGGTGATGGGTCTACTTTTCTGACCTCTGACTGTTAACTGTTATGGCTTCAGATACTACCTAAAGTTAAAAATAAACATGTCTGAGTTAAGAGCTATATTTTTTTTTTCTTTTCTGTAACTCAAGTCTCCTTCTGAAATATATATTATAAGGGGCATAACTCCTGACCTAATTGACCGATCTCAGCCATAATCGAACTCAATTGAGACATTATGGTCATAAACATTGTCATAAAGTTTGAAATGATTGCTTAAGAAATCAAGGTGCTAGAGTGTAAACACTAAAATGCTGACGACTCACAACGCACACCACACGACGGACACTCACTGGATCACAAAAGCTCACCCTGAGCTTTGCTCAATGTGAGCTACAACAATGTGATGACACAATTTAAGCATAACTATGCGAAAACAAAGAAAGACATTTGATTTATTTTTAATATATTTATAAATCAAATATTGTGAATTCATGAGTCTGTTAAATCCTGTCTGTGAAGACAGAAATTGTGAAGAACTGGTTGTTATTGTGATATGGTCTGTATACACACTTGTATTTAGGAAAATAATTGCTGAATATAACTTTGGAAAGTCAATGCCAGGAATTCAACCCAAAACCCCCTGGTTACAGGGCAGACCTTCTAACCACTTGGCAACCAGAACCATATCTTAACCCTTTACGTCATACAGACACATTTTGACACATTGGCAAACGGAGTAGACCCAGATCAGATAACTCCTATAGGCACTGTCTGATCAGGGTCTCCTCTGTTTGCTTACACAATATTGTAGCTCAGATTCTACACAGTCTGCAGAGTTATGAAAAGTCCATGGTTTCATATACCATTTAAAGTTCAGATGATTAATATTCATGAAGTCCCAAATCTGCACAGTCATGAATATTCATGAAGTAAAGAATTAAGATATTAAAAAGTTTGTACAATAGGATGGGAAACTAAATGACAGCCTGACTTATTCTATTAATAAATATTGCACTGGTGTTGGGAAAGCTAAAGTTAGCTTGTAAATTTATGCAAATTAAATGATCAATGAACAATTTCCTCATCTTCTAGATATATCATAAATTAAAATCTAAAATATTTGTATTGACATATTGCATTACAAATAAATTCATTTAAATTCATCCTGTGGTTCAGATGTTTCCAGAACAACAATTCATATTTTATGTAATTCAATTGTTACACATTTTAATAGTACAAACTGGCTTCAGGAGCGGCAAATTTGGGAAGGTCAATTGGCCACAATCTTATCAATGAATTAAAGTTCTAGCTATGGCATTGGTACAGATGGAGTAGATTCACTCATCACAGTTTTGGCCCATGAATGATGATGGTGTGAAACCAAGTTTACTTCACAGTTTGCTATCAGAGGTGCACAGTTTTACTGGTATACCGGTAAACCACGGTCCATCAAAGCAGCTTGTGGTACTAACCGGTACAAGGATGAATAATACCAGTACTCTGGTGGTTACCATAGATTACAATTTTTCAATAATATTGCCATTAATTTTATTGTTCACCAACATCAAAACCCTGCATAGTCGTGATATAAATATGTATCAAATACCATTTAAATATTAGAAAATAAAATTTTATTTGAATATATTCACTTATTACCCATAATGACCTTGAAAGGAAATAAAAAATGGCTGACAGCAACGAGCATGACTTTAATGTTGTCAGTAATATATGAATAGTATTTAACACAAGTCACGGAAAATTTTCAGGGGTATATCGTGGTATGTACTGCGGTATTTACCTAAAAACCAGGGTATATCGTGATACAGTTCCAACCTGTGGTTCCCAGGTCTATTTACTATCCTATTGAATGAGTAACTGATGTAAACAGTGTTGAAAATTATTTAACTTTGTTAATATTAATAACATTCACCATAAATCATAACTATAACCTAGAGTGATTGATACCCATGCATTACACCTTGACTTCATACAATGTGATAGGATGTGACTAGCGTGACTCTGACTAAGCCCGACACTTCTGTGATGCAGGGATATGATACTGATAAACCATTAGTGATGGACGATGTGAACCTATTACCTGGATGATGTGAACCATTTTTGGGAGACGATGTGAACCCGTAACATTAATTACATTGAATATGATTATACATATTGTAACAAACTCGACCCAGCCCAGGATTGAACCTGGCCAACTGGCATGAAAGTCCAATTCTCTAACCACTGAGCCAAAGAGTTGACTCCCTGATGCAGTTGTCTGAGATTGTATTTATACCTGTGACGATGCATCGTCACATTACTTTCCCCTCCAAGAAGTCACGACCCAAGACTTGGCCTGGGAAACATATGTGTAAGGCAACTCCGGTCTGGCAGTTGACATTATCCTTCCGCTGCCACCAATGTAACAAATTTGACCCGGCCAAGGATCGAACCTGGTCCGCAGGTGTGCAAAGTCCAATGCTCTAATCACTGAGCCAAAGAGTCGACTCCCTAACGCAGTTGTCAGAGATTGTATTTATACCTGTGACGACGCATCGTCACAATATATACAAATAAATATATATTAAACATGTGTTTGTGTTTTGCTTTTATTTCTCCACACGTTACAGGATATTAAATATAAAATTAAAAGTGTATGGTCTGTTTCTTAATTAATATGTTGAACATGATTTGAACACCAATTTACAGTGCGGCTCGCATTCAAGTTGGCACACGGAACGCACATTACACGGACACGGAACGCACGTTACATGGTGCACGTACGTTACACGTTTGGTTCATATACACGATACACGGTCCACATGATACGAACGATGCACGATGCAAACGCTGCCGGCTTATTCGGTCAACTCGGTTGTTTTCGTCCATAGACTACTTCTCTATGCGTCATTAGTTAATAAGAGAACTAAATAAGGAATCAAGAGACAAGCAATCATATTAAATTCTCGTTTTAGATTTATAATAACTACATGTAATTGCTAGTAAACTTTATATTTCATGTTTGTTCTTTTAGATACGTCGAAGATCTGAAAGAAATGATTACATTTTTATTCTTATATAATCACGTTCATGTACAATGTATGAATGCATACTCAATTCAATGCGTATGATCTATTTTTCACACTATCATTAAAGTTTGGGAACAAAATTCCATATATAATCAATAAATGAAACATCAAAGGAGTTATCCTTTTATTTAATTAATTACCAATCTGGCCATTTACCGAAACAAATCTGAACACAGAATTAAAAAAATCGTATCGTATTGTTGGTAATCTATAATTTTAGCCACATATACTAGCTGTAGTTGTTTTCGTCCATAGACACTTGTCAATCTTTTTTTTTCTAATTCTTTTAATAAGAAAACGAATAGAATTGACGATTATACGAATCTGTGTATACAATGTATGATTACTCATTATTGGAAGACAGACAAAACAACCAACCCCAAATGATTTTCAAAAGACGGATAAAAACTTTCAATAGTTTTAGGAGTGGAAAAATCGAGCCCATTTTATCTTTATAATTACCTGTACCATCACCAGAATATGTATGGAAAAGCGAGTATTTAAAGTTACGCTTTCGGCAATTAATTCCTAATTTCCTATAAGTTTATTGAATAAATTCAAAAAACGCAATCAATCAATAAGTTCATCTTATTGAGTTTTTCCTTAGATAGATGAAAGCGAGTAGTTATAATTATGCTTTCGGCAATTAATTCCTAATCATTTATCAGTTTATCGAATCAATTTAAAAACGCAATTCATTTAAATAAGTTTATCCTTTGATATCGAGTGCTTCCTTAGGTAGATGAAAGGTTTAAGTCTTGGATGTATTCGTTGCGGTTATAACGTGAAAATTAAATTTAATTAGTTAATAATGAGCATGATAGTTGAAGTTTTAAATTCATTGTATATATATCACATCTAGGCTAATGAGAGAGAGAGAGAGAGAGATGGCGGAGAGAGAGAATTACACATAAGTCGTCAAACGTTAAGTTACATGTACCAGGCCAAGGTGACGATTTACGTATAATCCGAGTCCAGCTACCCAGTCTGACAACTTCCTCAAATGTACTCTTGGTCTTGGGTGTCAAAATTAAATATTTCCTGTGCATAGATTGTGTATCGTGTCAAACTGGAATACACAGGAAGTCCCTGCTAAACGACACAATGTGCCACCAGCACGATAGAGTATAAATTCCGAGCCAGCAAATTTTGAGTTACATTTTACCTGTAAACGGAATAAATAGTGGTTATAATATTCGTGAGGACTGAGGAGACCTAGGAAATCGGTAAGTCGTATTTTATTATTAATTTATATAAAGTTGAAGCAATGTGCATTATGAAATATGGTATATCCAACAGCATAAGTTGTATCATTTCACACCAGATGCACATGTAAGCAGTTGTTTTTTCATGCATAAAGCAGGACGCATATGTGTTTTTACCTCGATCAAGACTCATTTCCATCAGGGTTCTAGTACAATAAGCCGAATGATTTTACACAGTGACATGTTACAGTTTAGAAATCTATATGTTTATGTGTTATGTCCTTATCCTTTACGGAAATAATCATGTGAAAAACTTTTTTTTTACCTATTATTCCCGTTCTGTTAATTCTTTTCATTGTATTACGGGACTGTTGTTATTAACGAAATTTTCATATGATAAAAAATAAGACAGTTATAGCCAAGCATGCATTGGCATGTATACGATAGTAGCTTAGAAGTAAAAACTCATTTATTATGCAAATCGTATAAGAACTTAAAACATAAAGATTAATACATGTATCGTATCATCAATTGGAAATAACCCCTTTTTCCACTTCACATGGACACAAATAATACACGTGCACGTGTAAATTCATGTTTGTTTTCATTTAGTCGTTATAAACATGCAGATTATGTTAAATTGCAAAAAAATAATAATAGTCTGTGGGATCGTTAAATGATCCAGTGGATACTTAATACTTAAATTATAATATCAGGTTCACTGATTAAAATGAATTACAATCTTTTCGTCAAAATAGTCTTATAGGTTTAGCGAAAGACGCTTCGTCAAAAAAAATATTCATTTCGTCATATGAATTATAAATCGTAAAATAATATAATGTTAAATAAAGTTGAAATAATGCAATATATTGTTAATGATTAAATTATATCTGCTGGCCATAACATGGAATATATATATGTGTATATATGAGGCAAAAAATAGATGCCAAAGTCTGGGTAAAATATTTTCAACCGGTTTCTCTTATCAGTACAATATAGATATATACTCAGTAGCCCTGTCTCAATTGCCGTCTGCCATAAACATACATATATTAGGAGAAAGATAGAGGAAGAAAGAGAGATAGATGAAAAGAACGGTTAACTATTCTGTCATTATGTTCAATTAATGCGGTGTTAACGAGTTCACACACGAGATATCGTATTATTTAACTTATTCAATTAACGAAGTGTGAAAATATCAATTACATCATGTCATGAACTCACTTCCTCCACTTATTAGGGTATGTGACAGCATGGTGCGGCTCAACACTAAGGTGGCATATTTCCGGTAAAAGTATAGCACATGCTGCGCCAACTGATCTTCATAAACGATCTAGTGTCTGACCTGCCTAGAGGAGTTCAAGCTGCTCTCTATGCTGATGACCTGGTGCTATGGTGTAAAGAAGAGCACGCCACCACAGCCAAATACAGAATGCAAAACCTTAAGCTTAACACATGGGCTGAGGACTGGTGTGTGACGATCAACAAAGATAAATCTTGCACAATGCTATTCACCCTGTCTTCAAAGCAAAGTGCTAGGAAAGTTCTGATGGGAAGTACTCCTCTGGCTGAAGTCGACGAAGCCAACTACCTTGGCGTGACCTTTGACAAGAGGCAAACGTGGAGACCTCACATAAGTCGTGTAGAAGGTATGGCTCGAAGAAAACTTGCAATCATGCGTAAGCTAGCTGGTACAACATGGGGAGCTAATGAACAGATACTCAAAACAATATATCAGGGCACAGTGAGACCCACCATGGAGTATAGCTCATCTACTTGGGCAACAACAGCCAAGACAAACCAACAGACCCTAGACAAGGTACAAAACCAAGCTCTGCGTATTATAACAGGAGCCACAAAATCTACACCTATTGCCATCATGGAAAAAGTCACAGGTATACAGCCTCTACAGGAAAGACGGCAGGCTAAGATTCTTCTTCAGGCAGAGAAGTTCAAGTGTATCCCAGATAGCCCCATGAAAAGCAGACTGGCAGGATATACAAAGAACAGGCTCAAGCAAAGCAGCTTTGTCCATGAAGCCAAGAAACTGGACAGAAAGTTTGCACCAGAGCTGACCATACCTACCACTCCCACGAGACATACTGGATCCGCTGACAAATGACCTGTCTGACATAAAGGTGAAGCTCGACATTCCACAGCTTGAAAGTGGTAAACAAGAATGTGAGAGTATCAGAAAGAGTCTTACGCTTGCCATGATCAACGAAGACAACCCTCGTGACAAGTGGACCCATGTCTACATGGATGGGTCAGCCACAAGAGCAATCAAAGACGGAGGAGCTGGTATTCTCATCACATACCCATCAGGCCGTCGAGTAACGCACCATATGGCCACCGGAAAGCACTGTAGCAACTACAGAGCAGAGACTGAAGCACTCATGAAGGCAGTCTCCCTGATCATAGACTCGTCAGAAGCTGTCTCTACAGTGGTCTTTCTCACCGACGCACGATCAGTCCTGGAAGCCCTGATAAACAATAAATCTCCAGACCTAGCCAGAGCAACGAATGACCTCAGCGCTACTTGCAATGTTACCATACAGTGGATACCAGCACACTGTGGAATAACCAGCAACGAAGAAGCTGACCAATTGGCTAAATTTGGAACACAGTCAGAGCAACCAGATGTCCAAATCTTATATAAGGAGAAAGTCACCATTATCAAAGCACTAACAAAGCCAAGACATGAACCTGATGCCTATCACTCACTGAACCGGCCAGAGCAAGTGATAAGACTCGTACAATCCCCAAAGTGTCTGTGCGGAGAAGAAGACCAAACTGCAGAGCATGTCCTCCAAAGATGTAAGCGACACGACCAGGAGCGAGCTGCGACGTGGCCTCAGGAAACAACCTTACAACAGAAGCTTTATGGCGATGTTGAGGACCTGAGACGGACCACATCCTTCATCGTAGATACTGGCGTAGTCGTGTAATTGCGAACGCCAGTAAGTAAGTAAGTTAATGATTAAATCATAACTACATGCACTGTAACTACATGTTATTTAACAAAATAGCTGCAAGTCAACTGACGACCAAATTAATCATGAATCACACACATCTTAAATCTTTAGGTAATCATTATAAACAAAAAAAAGCATCTCTTTGACAATTTAGTAAACATAATTCACACAAGTATCTAATATTTATGTGATGACTACATCTGCCTACATAGACTTGCTAGGCATGTAAGCTACGGTACTATTGTTAAGTGTTAAAATTGATTCACTACATGTTTGTTTTATGTTTTGTATTAAATTATAATATTTAAAAAAAAATTACATAATACATAGTAATGCACAAAATTAAATCATATAAAATGATTCACATTGTTTAATATATTGGTTCACATTCACACTGTTCTAACAACAGTTCACATTGTCCAGCGTATGAACCAATAGCAGTTCACATCGTCCAAGGTTTGCATGATCTGCAATGATCGCCTTGTAATGAATATGCATATCATTTTAACAAAAAAGAATCTGTACAAAGCTCCAATAAACAAATGCACGTGAACCTTGCTTTCTATAGTTACCTTTGTAATATTCGGGGCGGGGATATACTTGTTTTGGCCCCATGTTAATTCTGATAAACCAAACAAGGCAAATCCAAGTAAAAAAAAAATGTTCTTGATTTTGTAAAATACATTCTGAATACTGAGAGGCATTAAAGTTATACTAATAATACCTGCCAGTAATACCCGAAAGGGGAGTTTGTGCAGTATATATAGATAGATAATACAACTATAAACAGAATTGCCGATTATGCTGAAATTCAAACAAGTTTAGAAACCTAATATTGCATCATCGAAACCTAAAAACCACATGTTGACCGCATAGCACTGTCATCAGTGACCGTACGTCACCATTTTGTATTTTCCATAAAACGTCCATACAAATTGCGCCTTAATTCTTGTTTAAATAAAACGAAACAACATTGCCCTTACAATAAAAAGACCAAATACATACCTGTTTTCCTTATAGCAGCATTTCTTATTCCATTGAATTCATTAAAATATATTTTAGCCTTAAATTGATATTTGTTTTGATCCGTGACCTAGATATGTCAAGAGCTACCTAAGTCCGAAAAGTTGCGCTTTAGGAAGAGCAAAATTAAAAAAGGAGCCCATAGCGTTCACTTAAATATGACTTAAAAGTGATCAGAGAATCTGTTTGAAAGCTGAGAAAATTGTGTACAAAAAAACCTCTTTTCATGCAAAAGCCGATATCTGAATCATGAAATAGCGGAATTTTCTGGATCCGTTCCTAGTATGAAAAGCTCTGTATCCCGGCTCTCTCCTGAAAATTGAGCAATCTCGAAACCAGTAGATATTAGAACAGGTATGTATTTGTAAAAACATGATTTTGCATTTCGAAAACATATTAAGATATAATATGGGTATGTAAAAGTAGTAACTTTGATTTGTCAACATAGTTTTGTGGCACTCTGTACTCTGACAAATGTTTGTTTGGTTGTATTTTCCATGTGCAATAGTGTGTTATGGGTTTTCGCGGTACGTGAACTTGGGGTTCACTTTAATAACATCTTTCACCTATCAGACTTATCTCGAGATGAGGTAAATTTTAAGCCATATAGAAAATACAAAACAATATTTATGAGTGTTTATGCGTGTTTAATTGAACAAAACTAGTTAAAGCAGTTTGTTCACAAATCCACAAATGGTCATTGACTAAGAATTAGATTTAAGACTATCAGTGCCCATGTACAGATGATTGTGATTGTGAAAAAAAAGGGTGGTTTCACAGGATGAGGCAATAACGTTACAACTGTTATAAAACCTATATCTAGAGTTTCTTTTTCTGTGTGCTGTCTCATGACTGATCACATTCACTCTTAGAACATAGAGCTATCTATCTATCTATGATACTGCACAAACTCCCTTTCGGGTATACTGCAGTGCGCGTCTGTGCAAGATAAACTGTTAAATAAAAATTTTGTTAGGGTGAGAAAATTTTCTGAAAAAAAGGTGAATATGTTAGGTTTAAGATCTGGTAAAAACATCTTTTTGTTGATTCAGGGACGGTCTACTATCTGAAACGAGAGGAGCTTTTGTTTAAATGTGTGAGACTATATTTTCTGGTAAGCTGTTCCAAAGTATCACTGTATAAGGAAAAAAGGAATATTTAAAGTAGCTAGCTGGAGTATGAATTTGCCTGTAAGATAAAGAGTGTAAGTGGCGGGATATCCTCGCTGGTCTTTCAAGATATGCAGGTAATGGGACAGCAACAAGGTTATTTACTATTTTGTAAAACATAAGAAGTCTGGTGACATCACGTCTGTACTGAAGGATTTGCCAGTCAAGTTCCTTCTGCATGCTGGTGACACTGTCGTAATAAGAATAGTTATTATTAACCCATCGGACTGCTCTGCGTTGTACTTTTTCTATTTTATCTATATATGTCTGTGTATGAGGACTCCAGACTGTAGAGGCATATTCTACTTGAGGTCTAACCAATGTTTTGTAAGCTGCTTCTCTAACTTCCTTATTCTTTGTCTGGATGTTTCTGTGGAGGAAACCAAGAGTTTTGTTAGCAGAAGAAGTAATGTTGTCAATATGTTTCTGGGACGAGTATTGAGTACCCGGGTATTGGGTCGGGTAATGCTTCTACCTGGATACTAAATCATTACTCAGGTATCCAGCTATTATATAGTAAAGCTATATAGATTAATAAAAATTAGCTCAAACTCTCTATAATAACAGATCGTCATGTCAACATCTCCCGGATTTTCCACCAAATATGCCATGTGACCTGCTAATTTTGTTCACCCATAACATTCAAAATGATGACACAGAAACACCGCTGAAACACAGCGACAATATTATATAAATGATAACTCTAAGAATAATTAATAACTTGAACTCTCAAAATTATAGTAAGTGTCAGGGGTCGATGCTAACAGTGTCCCGGGGTCCCGAGGACACCAAAATTTTAAAAGGGACTCCTGGGATTCAGTATTTTAAATAGTGAGGTGTCCCTGATTTTGCTAAAATATGCCCAAGGGACACCTGTCGAAAAAGTTAGTGTCTACCACTGAGTGTAATACTTTGTGCCGGTCTTTAATAAAAACAGGTGATAATTAAATTAAAACATACTGCCATATATCATGTTTGGTTTATTTACACATTATTCATATATAATTGAATACATTTGATAATTGGAACCCTCAGCACCGTTAAAGTATTGACCTATTACCTGTAGTATCCAGAGGATTTTTAGCTCGACTATTCGTAGAATATGAGAGCTATTGTAGTCACCCTGGCGTTGGCATCGGCGTTGGCGTTGCAGCTTTTGGTTAAAGTTTTGCGTGCAAGTTACTATCAACCTTATATCTCAATAACCATTTATGGTATTGACTTGAAAGTTTATAAATATGTTCAGGGGCATCAGACAACCAAGGTAGATAACTCTTGACTGAATTTAATATGAATTATGGCCCCTTTTTAACTTAGAAATTTTGGTTAAAGTTTTGCATGCAATAGAAAATTTGGTTAAAGTTTTGTGTGCAAGCTACTATCTAGTATGTATCTCAATAACCATTCATGGTATTGACTTGAAAGTTTACAAATATGTTCAGGGGCATCAGACAACCAAGGTAGATAACTCTTGATGGAATATATTACAAATTATGGCCCCTTTTTAACTTAGAAATTTTGGTTAAAGTTTTGCATGCAAGATACTCTCATGCTTATATCTCAGTATCAAGCATGCGATTGATTTGAAACATCTTTAATATGTTTAGGGGTATCATACTTTCATGGTAGATAACTCTTGATAGAATTTGTTACAAGTTATTGCCCCTTTTTAACTTAGAAATTTTGGTTAAAGTTTTGCATGCAAGGTTTAATTGATTTGAAATATCTTTAATATGTTTAGGGGTATCATACTATAAAGGAAGGGCATCAGAAAACAGGAGGATAACTTTTGGACTGATGCAAATTATGGCCCTTTTCTAACATGGATTTTTGGTTTAAGTTTTGCATGCACAGTGTTATTGTGCTTATGTCTCAGTAACTAGGCATGGGATTGATTTTAGACATCATAAATATATTAAGGGGTATCAGACTATCAAGGTATATCATTTTTTACTATTACTATGAAGGGCAAGAATTTAAATAGATTTCATTTGATTTACCAACAAGCATTTTGAATAGTCGAGCGTGCTGTCCTCTGACAGCTCTTGTTTTTTCATGTGACAGGTCGGTCATTGATTTTGAAAAAACAAAATAAATTACATAAAATTAATTCTTTTTTTTTTACTTTTTATATACAAGGTATCATTTGAATGTATCAATATACTGTTCTATTGCACGATATGTATCACTTTCAAATATTTTGAAGAAGTAATTTGCAAACGTGACTTTGAGATCTAGGCAATCTGCCATGTCATGATGTGATTTTAATAACTTGCTGATCTTGTTAATTATTAGAGTTCTTTGGCACAAAATAAAAACAAAAAATGGCAAAAGTATTCATTGACCGTGTTCAATTAAAAATTCAGAAATACTGCTAATGCTTAACAATGGCTTGGTACAAAACCTTCGTAATATGTTTCACTGTTAGTAAACATGCGCACACCACTCATGCGAATTTTCATGAATGTCGACAGGCAAGGTAAAGAGTTGACAAGTTGACAGAGTTTTGTTACTCAGTCCCCGCTGTGCATTGAACATGTTTAAATTAAATCAAAGTCAAGGGGCTCAGATTTCATGATAAGTGGTTGCTCTGGCAAAAGGACACATACATTGGTGGTATTTTAATTCAGGGTCGCAAATGTTGCATTTTGTCTTCTGTTTGTCTTGCAGAGGCCTGAAAAACTGCCAGACTTGGCTTTTTGAAGAAGATTTGTTTGTGTCCATGTTTATGCAGGTGCCAGGATGCAGAAAGAGAGACAGTTTTTCAAGTTTAATTTAAAGGGAAATTAATAACATTGGGTACCCGCAAGTAATATGGCCATGGGTACCCTGGTACAAAATTTCTACCCGTCCCATATCTATTAGAACATATTTGATTTGCACATACACTCACTTCACAGACTGAAAATATTAATCACACATACCCCAGTGCACCACATTACCTAACTTTTGAATGCAGTTTCCCTGTTAGGCAACAGCCTTAAAAATTTAAGTGATTGGATGAAATTTTAGTTGCCCTAATAATCTTTGCAATATTTAAGTGCTTGACAACAGCATATCAATTAAGCTAAGATCAGACATTTCAGACCCTCATAGCATACGATTATCATGAAAATTCAGACTTTTCCATCATTGAATAATTGCAGGTTTGTGGCCAGTAAAAAAAATTCAGTTTGTTTATATTTTTGAATTCATTTTGCTGATCCACATGTTTCATAATGGTGATAACATCATAATTTTATGCACATGCATAGATTGCACAGTTCATGCATTTTATTGAGATCATGAAAAACGTATGCAAGTGGAATATAAATAAATTATGATGCTCGATATATTGTCAGTATTTTTCATCTTATATCGATATATCGTTGATATGCTTTAGTCTTAATGAATGACAGCTCTTTGTATAATACGGGGGGCATATTTTAATTAGCGGCAACGGCAGCGCATTTTTATAAATAAGTCATACCTGTGAAAAATGATTAGTAGAGTCCTTCGAAATACTCACCATGGACCTCTACACACTTTTCCAGCCTCAGAATCCATTCCGAAAATGCATTTTTGAACTGTTCTTTGGGTATACTGTTTATACACTGGAAGAGAGCGCTTCCGACGGCACAATGGGTTTCGAACCTGTGACCACGAAGGAAAGATTTGATGTATGGATTTAATTAAAAGTCACAAGGAGAGAGGTCAGGACTATAAACGGGATGTGGCAAAACCTCAATTCTCTGCTCCTCTAAATAAGCTTAAACCAAGGCTAACCGGTGCACAGGTGCATTATCATGGAGTAATTTGATCTTGCGCACCCCGGACCTTGGGTTCTTTGTAATGTAGTGATTAACTACAGCAGTGAGAACGTGGTCAGGCACAGCGACACAGGCCACTATTCCATCACTGTCAAAAAATAGAGCGTACATAAATCTTTTAATGTTCCTGCTACGTCAAGCAACAACTGGGCGATGGCTGTTTTCACCTACCCACATTTTGTTACTGAGTTTATTGTCGGGCTCAAAAAAATAAAGCCACGTTTCATCCCCTGTGACAATTTCTCTCAGGCGTCTAGGGTCTCGATCTTTGAACCTAGTTGATAAGGCCGAGGCTTTTTCAACCTGCTCCCTTTTCTGGCCAGAAGTTAGCAAATGTGGGATTCAACTTTCCCTAACTTTAACTGTTCTTTCAAGATGGAAAACACATATGACACACTAAGGCCTGATATGTCACTTATCTCCTCTAAGGTATATCTTGCATCATCATCATCAACTATGGCTTTGACAGTGCTGATGTCTTTTTCAGAGGTAGCAGAAATTGGCCGCCCAGGGCGGGGCTCATCCTTAACATTAGTTCAACCTTCCTTAAACATTGACACCCACCAGGCATTTGTACCATATGGAAGGGCATTTTCTCCATAAACTAAATCTAGATCTGTTTTTATTTCTGACACGCATTTACCCAATAACCCACGAATTTTGCAGTAAGCTCTGCTCCAAAACAATGCAACTCAGCCATGTTTACAACCAGTATACAAAACCACATGTATTTGAATGACCTGCTAAATTTATTGCACATGCAAATCATGCGAAAATAGACTGTTGGTTAGAAAAATCAATAGTCTTTCCAACGGTATATTATACATGTACTTTCACGTGCAAATCATGGTTAAATTGAGTTGTTGCCACTAATTAAAATATGTCCCTCGTAACCTCATTGATTGCTGTGTATGATGTATAAGCCGACTGTTAACTCTTGGTTGTTTATAGAATGTACAACCATTTTGAAAAATTATCCACCTTTTGCTATTTGTGTAGAATCTCATACATGGATGCTTATTAATGTAAGCTTTTATACACTATAGAGTTGCTTGTACAGTGATTTTTTCATAAGATAATAAAAATGTTTTAAATTAACAATTACGTAATTATATGTGGAATATAGCATAGAAATGTTCAAATCAACAGTAACATGCAAACAGTAACAGGCACATAAAAATTCCATGAATTATTTCTTTGAGGAAAAAAAGCTATTTCAGTGGAAAAACAAGTGGTTATCTTGAGGAAAAAATGTCATATTTTGGCTAGGGGAAACAACCTTCAAAAGGTAGTAAATCAGCTCCAAAAAATCAGGTGTATTAGATGTATATAAACATTTACTAAGAAATAAAGAGGAGGAGAAAAAAAGCAAAAAAGCAAAAAAAGCTAAAAAAAAAAAAAGCCTAGCCTTACGAAAAAAAAGAAGAAAAAAAAGCCAGTCTGACTTTAATATGTAGATAAGAAAATAGCTGATAGACCTTAATATGAATGTATACAAATGTATATTGTATTTTCCACAGATCTGGACCCCATCTGAGAGTGATGCGCCTGTTACAAAGATGTGCAAGTCTTGTAAAGGGCCAGAATTCATTGTCACAGAGGCTATGGAAGAGAACACTGTGTGGGAAGAATGGCGATGGACCAAATGATGATAAGAATCAGAAAAGAGAATACATTCCACCAGGAGGAAGTTACAGGTTACAGTTGTGTTATTATCATTACCCATCGGAGGGCTATGTACATTGTTTTAGATTTGTCAATCTATCACACCTTTTTTTTCATGCCAGACCCATATTTCAAAAACTTTATGAACAAGAATCACAAATTTCAAGGAATGTTCACTGGCATGCAATGTTGGATACCTAGGGTTTTTATTGTTGTTTGCACAATATATACAGGGTTATGGCCCTTGGATAAATCAAAGCTAGTTTTGTTGTGCATACCTTCAAAACTGTATGAGCAAGAATCACAGAACTTCACTTTTATTTTCACCAGCATGCAAAGTTAGAAACTTGAGGTTTTTATTTTTGCTTGCTTAATATATGCAGAGATATAACTTAAGTATTCATTTGCATATTTCAAGTCACTCTCAAAATGCATCATCATGATTGCATACACTTTATTTAGTTTACAATTGCTATGTCATAGTTATATCAGTTGGTCTATTTTTAGACCTTATAATACACAAGCTTTATCATATGATGGATTCCCGAAATAGGCGGAGTCAGCTGTATAGACATGGTGTAAATCATAATACCATGATTTGTTAGAGAGCATCATACTGGCCTGATACTTCTGACTTCAGCTTTCTAGGTTTTCTGTCAAGGTTACTCCTCCTTTACTACCTGGTCAAAGGACCTACCCTGGGTGCTCAGGGGCTTTTCAACCTATTGCTGGGGGTCTGTGCATGGGTATCAGGGCTTATCCACATGTCCCTGGGCATGGCCTACCGCATGTTTAGGGTGCGAGTCCCTTGAAGTTCTGCCTTGGACCTAAAGGTTATCATCATGTGGAGTCAGTGCTGAGGCACTGCATAGGGCTCAAGTTTGTCTGCAAAGAGGCTATGTACTGGCAGGGAAGACTTACACAATTGGCTTCTTTTTCAATATATATTAGACACAACACACAGCAAACCACACTTGATGCATCAATAAACAATTTAGTGCACTAGGTGGAGTAACACAAAGGTATTAACAGATGATAGTTATTTCCCCTGTCTAGGTCTCCAATAGCAATACTAAAGGAGGAACTGCAGCCGGTGCTGGAGGGGAAGATCTCCGGGGTAGAGGCCCCCATCCCCCGACACACCGACATTCTCATCATCGGAGGCGGAATCATGGGATCTGCGGCGGCCTACTTTCTCAAGGCGCATGCTGCCAGCCAGCTTGATGTCACGGTGATAGAACGAGATTATGGGGTATGCAATGGAACTATTTTTGTATGTTACAATTATTTTGGATCAAGGTCACAGTTAAAAATCAAAGTTCCTATGACTACATTTTGACAACTTATTTTGAAATTTTTCAATCTTAGAATCATTGACATTGACAAACTGCTGTTGGGGACCAATACAAACATCTATTTTTCAGTCCCCTACCGATGTTTACACCAGAAGGGACTATAGGTTTTCCCTCTGTCTGTCTGTCCCTCTGTCCAGAAATCTGGATCCCACGATAACTTAAGAACTGTTTAAGATAAAATTATGAAACTTGGTATATGCATAGATGGCAGTATGGTGATTCTGCATGTCACTTTGTTTTTTTTCTCAGACCAAATTTCTGATTGCTATGGTTACAGGAAAATTATGCACCTCACCGGTAGGGGACTCATGTGTTGCGTGCAACACCAGTTACTTTTTTTTTTTTTTTTTAAGAAGCCACTTATATAAGAGCATATTAACTGATGGATCTGAAAACTCCTATCACAGTACACTCGTGCATCCACCATGCTGTCTGCTGGGGGTCTGCGTCACCAGTTCAGTCTGCCGGAGAACGTTGAGATGTCCATGTTTACCACACAATTCCTCCAGAACATCCGTGAACATCTCAGTGTACTTGGTAAGTTGATGAGTATTTAGTATATTTCTTTAACCCTTTCCCTCATAGAGGATATCATGAAAAGACCTATGCGAACAGCATAAAACCAGATCAGCCTGCGAGTAACTCGCAGGCTGATCAGGTTTTATGCTGTTCGCTGCTCCTCAGTGGTCTGGTAATGAGGATTTTACAATTAAATTTGGTAAGGTTTGAGTTTGGCTTTCTGCAGATCAGGCTTTATGTGGTACCTATTGAGTGAGACAAAATGAGTCTATATGAGGGAAAGGGTTAAATGAAAATTCAGATTGATCTTAACCTTTACCTAATGAATATTCATGTACAAATTTATGATTTGATGTATATTAATGTACTAAATATGAATAGTATAGGAAAAAATTAAACTTTGTTTATTTTACATCGATTATGAAGCAAGTCCTTACAACTTAAAAAAATCATTCTCTATGGCTGGAATGACAGTGTATGTGGTAATTATTGTGGGAGGAAACCGGAGCACTGGCAGAAGACGGGCGACCACCATACCCTCTCACATATGTCACCCGGGATCGAAACCGGGACACATTGGTGAGAAGCAAAGTGTGTTACCACTACGCTATCCAGGCACCATGGAAACAATTGATTTTTTGTTACTGTGCAGACTGTAGAATCTGAGCTACAAAATTGTACGAGCAAACTATCAGTCCCTGATTTGGGTCTGCTCTGTTTGCCAATGACTCAAAACGTGTCTATTTGAGGTAATTGGGTTAAACAATGTTTCATGCTTGATATGCATTCATTTAAATATAACATAATTGGAATATTTTGGATCAGTAGAAAGTTTAGATTAAAAACTTCTCTCCCAGGTATACAGGGTGCCCACTGAGTTTTGATTATGTGGGTACAATTGCTGTCTTTCCTTAACTTTGTATACCTTCATATAAAGGGTCCCTCCAATTTTAGGGGTACATGGCCAATTTTGGGTTTAACCCTTTCCCTCATAGAGGACACCATGAAAAGACCTATGCGAACAGCATAAAACCAGATCAGCCTGCGAGTAACTCGCAGGCTGATCAGGTTTTATGCTGTTCGCTGCTCCTCAGTGGTCTGGAAATGAGGATTTTGCAATCAAATTTAGTAAGGTTTAACTGTGGTTTTCTGCCGATCAGGCTTTATGTGGTACCTATTGTGGATGTCAAAATGAGTCTATATGAGGGAAAGGTTTAAACTAAAAAAACTCTCCACTGGTGGTAAATGGGCATGCTGGGTATATACTGTCAATTTAATTTGATATATTTTTAGGTTCATAGTGTAAAATATGATTTGGTTG
>CM037785.1:56008062-56058062 GCA_021229015.1 Solen grandis
GTTTTCCCTTTTGTTTAACTTTTAGCTCTTCATCTTTTGAGCATCATCTTAAAATTTTATGGCATGCTTATGCCCATAATGTCTTGTTAAGTTCGAATATGGCGAGATCGGTCAATTAGGCAGGAGTTAAGCCCTTTTGATTAAAAAAAATGCCAGATTTTACTTTGATTCCCTCTGATCTTCATTTTTTTAGCAATCTTTTTCAAACTTTAAGACAATGTTTATCCCATAATTTCGAAAATGGGGGTTCAATTATAACTGATATTGACAAGTTAGGAGTTATGCCCTTTTCACCATAAAAAAGCCAGATTTCACTTTTACACTCTAGCATCTTTATTTCTTGAGCAATCATCTTTCTCAGGTGAGCGATCAAGGACCATCTTGGCCCTCTGGTTTTATTTTAGGGAAAGTTAAGAAAAAATCTCCTCTAAAAACCAATGGACAGAATTTGATGAAATTTGGTAAAAATGATCTTTGGATGTGAGTCTACAAAAATTGCTCAAATAAAATGATCATGCAGAACTCTGGTTGCCATGGCAATAAATAGAACAAAAATCATCTTCTTCAAGATTAATATAAATCATCTTCCAGATTAAAAATTTTTGCAGGGTTTCAAAATGATTTTAATTGGTACAGATGACCCTTGGGTGTATCTCTACAAGTATTAAAAATTTATTTGGATGTGTGTTTAAACTCGGCAACAATATGAGGGGAGGCTTATTTATTGAACAAAATAACACTTATGGGTTTTGCGAAAAAGTTTTTTTAAAAACAAAAAGATAACCCGAAAATTTTATTAACTGGTTGAAATGAAGAGATTACTGACCGTAGATTTCCAGTGTGTTTTAAGTTGCATGATGACACTGTATTTTCTGAAAATGTTAGCGCTTGTGAATCACAACTGCACTGCTCCATAGAGTGTATAGGGAGGGAAATTACTACAGTGTCGACAGTATGTGGGACATTTGGGTAGAAAATTACTTCTAGGCTACTCATAGTGTCCTATATGAGAAAAAACGGATCCATCAACCTCCAACAATCAGTTTTAAGTCACTATAAACTGTTCAGAGTCAAAGGTGTATTTTTGTGTGATTTTTCACTCGTTGTCTAAAATATTTTTATCTCAATGGAAGCAAGCACTTTTTTAAAAAAAAAAGAAATGTTATCCATCAACTTACAACCAGTTAACTGTTCCAAGTAAAGGGGTTTGTATTTTGTGTGGTTTTTGACTCTGATTTATCTGTACTTGAAATTGTTTTGGCTGCTTTTTCCAGATTAACAATGTTACTGATTTACCTTTTCCTTAATATAGACTCATATTGACACTCTCAAGAGGAACCACATAAAATAGTCACAGTTAAAACATTCCTTGTTACAGAAAACAATTATTTCATTTTAAAATGCAGATGTACTCTGGTGAGCGTCTATGGCCCTTGGGCCTCTTTTTTAAAAGTCCGTCTCGGCCGACACTTCCATCACAAAAGTTAACTGGGAATTGAGCAAAAATCAATAACCAGGTGAAGTCAAGGGGCGGAGTTACGTTCTGATTGGCCTACACAATGTTTTCTTTTTCTACTGTAAGAGTGAAAACGGTCGCAGTATTATTGGAAAAGTCAAAGTCAATCGCACGGCGTAGTAACAAAGTGTTCAGTCTCATAACACAGATCCCTCGCTTAAATGTTAGGTCACACTTTTAGATTGAAGGTTTAAGATGGGTACACAAACTTTTTTCTTCTGTTTTTATTAGCTCACCTGAGCACAACATGCTCATGGTGAGCTTTTGTGATCACCTTTTGGCCGTCGTCCTTGCCTGCGTGCGTCATCAACAATTTCTTTAAACAACTTCTCCTTCAAAAACTACTCACTGGCTTTTTATAAAACTTCACAGGAATATCAAAATTGTCTCCCTTGTGTTTAGTGCCCCAAACATTGAAGGACTGATAAGCCAAATGTCAGGTTTAGATTACTGGGTGTGGTATCATTCCACTGTACAGTGAGGGGATAACAATATATGTCTCCTTTGCAAATGGAATAATTTCAGTAGAAGATAAGATCAGGCACACATGCAACTGTAATATTCTGTGCTATTCAAATATGAGAGATTGTTAAACTGCTTTCCATGGTTAAGTTTGCCTTCTTTTTATACATGTCTGAGTCGTCTTAAACTGAGATCATAGCAGAACTTAATGGCTCTATTTTTCAATCTTCTCCCTGTCCTCATTTTTGTAAGTTTTCACTATACCGTATTATTGTTTACATAATGATTTTGCTGTAAAATTTTCAAAAATGAAATGTCAGGGAAAAAAAAGGGAAGTATTTGACGTCATTGAATAAATTGATATCATTTTGCAGATTTTTATCACCAAATAAAAGTTTAATATTGAATTTAAATTGATTTTACGGAAAAAAGTATGCACGTCACTGATATGGGACCCATGTGTTGCATGCAACACCAGTTACTTGTTTTTAACACTATAATTGCTTTTATTATCCACATAATTTTAGATAACCCCTCATATCTACATTATAGTAGCTGCAAAAAATATCTGAGGTAACTCATTAAATAGATCATTTTTGCATGTTATTTCTCATCTGCTTTGCCGGTGCTTTGATTAGTTTCCAGAAGGACAGGCTCAGTAAACCTGTACAAAGGGGTTGGGTGGTTTCCGTATCATGTCACTGATTTGGACATTTCTGCCTCAATGTTTTATCCTGTCCCGTGGCTATGACGTACTGAAGTCTTTAAAATGGTACTGGTATATCTCCCCTTTCTTGGTTCTCTGCAAGTAAAGGAAATTTCCATAACTGGTCGCGCCGGTGTCGGGATAATGTAACTGGGTGTTGTATCATGCCATTTTATGTGCTGTGATATAGCATCATGGCAGCACTATATCTGTCTTATGTAGGGCAAATCCCAAATGATGAATTGCTGTTGTAGGGACACTTAAACCAAGCATACTATTTATGTCACAAACAAATGGAACAATGTCAAAAATAGTTCTTGCAAAAAGAAAAAAATTCACTTTTCGCATTTCAGCGGTGTATCGCTGATTTTACTTTTTGTATTCATTTTGATTCTAGCACGATGTAGATTCTATGCACATTTTGAATTTTTCATGCATGTTTGACAGTATTTTCTCATGTAATTTTTGGAACACATTAGAAGTTACCAATTGTTATAATCTTTTTTTTAATTTTCATTTTAATACCCTCTAAAAGTGTTAAGGTCACAGCATGAGAAAAATGTGAAGCCTGGCCGGGACTCAAACCCAGGCCTTTTGCTTATAGGGCAAATGCTTTACTGACTGAGCTTCCAGCTGCATACACATCTTTCTCCCCTCTTGTGGAAATAGGTTCTGTTACATTATCCTCCTCCATTTTAGAATTGGTACCTGAATTCTAGGAGTTACAGGGTAAATATAACCAATGTGCAAGTGGCGTTAAACATACCTAGCCCTATGCCACAGTCTGATGTTAGGCGCCAAATGTCACAGGATGAGGAAATGTGCAGCCTGACCGGTACTAAAACCCCAAAGGGCCCTTTTTTGCTTTACTGACTGAGTACCCAGCCATATACACACTTTTCCCCCTATTTTGAATATTCAGCACTGTGACATTAAGAAATAATGTTTTCTTTTTTTTTCAACAAATTTTAGCAAAGGTGAAGTTTTACCTAAGCTGAACCCTATAAAATGAGCATGCTGACCCCCTATTTTTAATTCATATTTCCTTAATTATAATCTGAAGTCCTTGTATGTAAATTTTAAAAAGAAAATCTGTCTTAAAAAAAAAAAAAAGAATAAAAACACTGAAATCCTGTTAAAAACAGTTCTGTTCTCTGTCAAGAGAATTTTTGGTGGAAAGAGTGAAAATATAGCTGTCTGTTGAAAATTTTTGGTCATATTCATTTTCAGGCATGCAGTTCTACAGAGCTGTCTTGAACTTCAAACTTGAGATGTAAAATCAACACAATGCAACATGGCAGGAGGGACTGGAACAACTGGGTGGAGGACAGGTGTCTGGTTGACATGTGGACCATCTCTGTGTATGGGGAACTCAGTATCTGTACAAGGATGTGACTGCAATGGAACTTGATCCCCTCGATCATTAGTCACCCTTGGGGTTTAGCCGGTCACCATGGAAATGTGCAATTGTAAAATAAGTCCTTCTTTTTGTTACCCCTTTTGATGTTTTTCTTCAAAACTTTGCACATAGAGTGTCTTATATCACAGTTATCAACTTATATCATAAAGTCTGGATTGACCTTGTTACTGTTATTGTCCTGGATGGCACTCAGTGCTATATGAGGCTTGTTTGGAAATTATTGAGATGACTTGAATAAAAAAAAAGATCTTGAAGGAATTAGATTACAAATTATTCCCAAATACACCCAAAATGTTAGTACTATCTGTATGTAAAAATAACTTTTTTCCTAATGACTCCCATATAGTTTCAGAATCCGTTTAAATTATTATTCCCATTCAAATAAAAGTTTTTATGATAGTTGCTGCTCACCTTTAACTGCGTTTGTGATTTCGTGTACACTAACTTAGATAATGATGTATATGTATCTATATAATGAATGTTTCAAACTTTATAGGGTGATGTCAACATCACATGTAACCAGGGCATCAGTAATATGTTTTGCTATTGTAACACATATGCGCCACAGTTGCTTCTGTACTTTCCAGTTTTAACACCGTGCTTCAGGTAGCCCCAAACCCAACAGTGTCTAAATATTAGTTCTTGTTGTACTGCCAAAATTTAGTATATTTATTCCATTTGCATGATCCATCAGAGATTAAAAGTTAATTGAAAGTTTTAACTCTTCACAAAATCTTTTTTTTTTTTTTTAAAACAACCATGTCTTACATATTTTCCTAACAAGCCTTGTGTATATATTATATTGTGTTTAGTGTTATTAAGGGCATCAGTATATTATAATACAGTCCAGTCCCGTTACCCCGATATTGAGGGGACTTTACTTTTTGATCGAGGTATGACATAGAACGAGCTATACGATGTTTTTATATATTTGGGATTTATTCTATAGTTAATTACAAGGGTATCGGAGAAAAACATTAACCGATATTTATTTCTTACATGTATTTTAATCATATTAATCAACTAGAAAAACACATTGTAAAAGAGAAAAAATATCAAAGCACAAACGAAAAAAGCATTAGATAATGTTTAAAAAGCACATCTTTATAAAACACATTTTATGGGCAACATTTACATTGTATATAAATGTACGTACATACTACAAATGGTGGACCCGTACAGGTGATCGTTAGATAAACACAACCATGACGTTTACCCTTAGCGGCTTGTAAACTTTACAAAAGTCCTTAATTGACTTCTGTCGATTGTGCGATGTTGAATCGAGCGATGGCTTCCTTGATAGACAGATTTTCTTTTGCTATTATAGTCAAAAATGTGTATTTTGCTCTACGACTTAGCTTCAAGCTTTCGTTTTACACCTCTCGTTAACCGATCCAGTTATGCTCCCGGGTTGAGTACCGGGCCCTTCATGGATTGTTCAGCTGGTAGTAGTGTATTGTTGGTAGACATCGTTGAAAAGTGGAGAAATTACTGATGTCCACTGTATATAAAATATTTGACACCAGACAATAATCACTCATGTCAGCAATTAATGCGGACCGCTTGTTACGTCTGTCATCAGTTTGTTTTCACGAGTGTTTTTCTAACGGTGTGAAGTCTCAGCTTGGTAATTGGCTTTCACACTTCGGCGGTAGAAGCCAATCAACCTAATCGACTTACAAAGGGTAATTATGTCTGATTTATCAAAGTCGGGACCGGTAAATTAAATCGAGGTATGATTTAACATCATTTAGTACGATATAGAGTTATAAAAATATTTTAATATGGGATATATAGGCAGTAAAGTTGGGACCGTCACTCCTGATCGAGGTATGATAGAAATCGACTTATCAAAGATCGAGTTAACGGTACTGGACTGTATGTCCAATTTAAAGGGGATATATAACTTCTGTTTGTGCATGTGCCATCGGTATTTTTTTTTAGTTTATTGTTAAAAGTCTTGATGGAGACAATATCCAGTTAGTGATAAATTTTTTATGGGATTCCTTGAAGATATTGAATTTGTTTTTTTGTGTTTGTTGTAATTTTTTTTGCATGTGATTGGTAAGGTTTTAAAAGAAATTAGTCAATAAATGTTTCTTTTTTAGTGATGTTTAAAATGTAGTTTGTGACCAACTCAACACCAAACTTGTTGGTCTTGGCACTGGACATTATGATTATACCTATTAATAGTACATGATTTTTTTTTTGTTATATGATGTGTAGGATAAGTAATGTGTAAGGTTTACCTTACTGGTATGTAACTGTAAGATGAATGTTGGTTTTGATTTATTTAAATTTACAGTAAGTTCAAGTAATGAAATGTGAAATACTGAACTGTGTAGTACTGGTGCTGTTACAGTTAATTACCTAAAAAATCACATCATTTGAACACAAGTATATCAATAAAGCGGGCCCACATTTTTTTAACAGGGGCCCTATGTTTAAGTCCAACTCTGTCCATTTTGTGTGACTGTGTTTTTTGTTGTTGTTTTTTTAATTTTTTTTATTATTATGATAATCAAATCTTATAATAATTTTTTTATCAGAAGAAATAATGAGCAATAAAATATACATAAATAAAAAAAGAAAATGAAAGAAAATTGATAAGGTTATTTTTACTTTGACGCAATACAGTAATAAAGTATTTTATGATTTTTTGGGGGGACTCAAGTTAAAGATAGTAATCTTGTTATTGATATATATTTTGTATTTTTAAAATACTTCTTGTTGTATGTAATTATATAGCCATTGTTTTGTGTTACTAGTAGTTAATTTATATTTGCTTCCTTTTGATTCAAATACATAATATATGTATTACTTGCTGGAATGCTTATGTATTTTTATCTATTACATGTAAGAAAATTGGTTTAGTCGTAATAACCAGCTGTCCTGAAGTATTAAACACACACGCCCACATGTATCTGTACATAACACGTAATTACTTTGGTCACATGCATAGCATGACAGATACATTTGTATATCGTCAACCTTGTTACCAGCATCTGATTTGTTTGTCCAATCTCAACCTCCAGTTAATATAAACTTATCTTCATTAAAAATGGGATATGATGTATATGTTGACTATTTCAGATGAGTTTTATTTTCAGCAAACATCATACCCCATTTTTGATTCAAATGATTATATATGATTATATAACACATGTGCGAGTGTAGGACAAAATCCCCCCCGGACATAATCCCCCCTATGAAATTTTGTATAGGCGGACATAATCCCCCCTAGAAATTTGTCAAGGCGGACATAATCCCTCCCAAATAGATTTTACAGGGCGGACAAAACACCCCTCGTGAATTTGCCAGGGCGGACAAAATCCCCCTCGTTATTTGGGACTGAATAATGCAAAGGCGGACATAATCCCCCCTAGAAATTTGTCAAGGCGGACATAATCCCTCCCAATAGATTTTACGGGGCGGACAAAACACCCTCGTGAATTTGCCAGGGCAGACAAAATCCCCCTCGTTATTGGGGACTGAATAATGCAAAGTTTAAAATACATGTGTAAAATTGTTACTAAAAATTATGTTTGTAGGAGTGCCACAGACAGGAAAATACAAAATATTCAAAAACATTTTAAAATTTTTCTCGTGTTATATTGATTCTGTAACTTGATGAGGATAACATAACACTGATGTTAATTCCTTCTAGCTCCCAGATAAAGAAAAAGAGATTTTTTTCCTTTTCACACCCATTTAAGGGCATGTTAATAAAGGCCACCTCTGTCTTCATTGATTAATTAGAACAGTCCCTTAGGTGTGAACATGAAATTAATGTTGAAAACGAAAAGTGTTAAATTTAACCAAAATAAGATGAAAAAAGGCCGCAGTGTAATATGTTTGATGTCCTTAATTAATTAACATGCACTATTATTGAAAGGAGTAAAAAACCTATCAAAAAAAATGCCATAAAATATCTTTGATGTTACTAAATCAGGCATTTGAGTAAAAAATTTCAGAAAATTTAAGTATATAAGCCATGCTATTTTGAAACATTGTAATTTAATCATGGAATTCATTACCAGTAATTTAAAGGGGGCTCGGAAACTCTGTTACCAAGGTGTTTGCTATATAAGAAGAAGGAAAGCAAATCAACAATTTGATGGGAATGTTTCAAGAGAGCGGCTGAAAAGCTATTCAGTCTAAGTCGTAATATCTTATATATATCACTTATACAAATTAAAGAAAAAAATAACATGCATTATTAACTGGTGTAATTTTGTTAAGGGATTGTTCAAATGAACCAATTAAGACAGAGGTGGCCCTTTTTTAACATGTCTGAAACAGGCGTGAAAAGGTTAAAAAAAAATCATTACGAAGCAAATATTATAACGAGGGGGATTTTTTCCGCCCTGACAAATTCACGAGGGTGTTTTGTCCGCCCCCTAAATCTATTTGGAGGGATTATGTCCCCCTTGACAAATTTCTGGGAGGGGTTATGTCGCCTATACAAAATTCCATAGGGGGGATTTTGTCCAGGGGGATTTTGTCCGTCCCCCAGCTCATACAAATATCCAACTTACCTGACCAATTTTGATGAATGCTGAAGTGTCATTTAAAATTTGATAGTAGGTAAAACAAAAATGGCGTTTGAGAGATCTTTCAGACTGACCATGTTTTGTTGTCATTGAAAATGATTTATGGAAGTCAAATTTATTGTATTATTGACATCTTTTGGTACATGTTTTTTTTTAGGTACATCTTTGGTACATGTTGAAAATTAAGCGGATTATCATGAAATCAGTTTCTCAAGAACTTAGTACACTATTAATAATTGGCAAAACTGGTACAGTAAAGATATAGGAGTTACCTCCAATACACCACTGTCACTCATTTCAAGACTCAATCACATGGGTAAACAGTCCTGATCTCATCACTTAAAATTAATATGCTATGTTGAACTCAAGACTTTTTTTTTTAAGACTTTCAACTCTTTGAAAACTATTAAGAATGTTTAAGCAGGTTACACTGATTCGGCTAAAGGCAGCCAGGTATTATATATCACTTTCCAAATGTCTTATGTGGACTGCAATCCTACAACAATCTCTTGTGTAGATATTTTGTAGCACATCATCAAAAAGAAATATAATAAAAATACACTAACGTTAAATGAAAACTTAAAAAGAATAAAAAGAATAAATTTTCTTTAATCTTATTTTATATCCAATCATTGTACCAGAGATTTAAATTACCTAGAGGGATAAGCATTTCAAAAAATAGAAATTTATCGTCTGTATAGCCTGACTTCCTTGCGCGCACTCAGCTATTATCGGTTGTTTCCGTAGTCATCGTTTTTTGCTCCCTCGATAAACTTCAGTGATATCTGTTGATATGGTTTGTGGAAACACATCAATAACTAAGGTCAGAGAATAACATTATTACTGAAAGAGATTTACTGAGAAGTTATGCATCAGATGCATCTCTAGTACAAAATAGCAGAAATTTAATTTACCTATATTCAGTGTATCTTCGTTAATATCTTAAAATAATTTTGTAAAATGCCTGAATCTTTATAAAGGTGTGATGTTTTCTGTTCATACTGAAATTGGTCCAACTTTTAGATTATGAAATATATGTATAATGTTTGTATCAAAATTGTTTTCTTTGAGTTGACATGCTGTCATACTTGTTAAATCACTTTATTTCTATAGTTTAATTAGATTTTATTGTGTAATGTTTTTTCACAAGGATTTTCGAAATTGCTGAGAACAAATGGGGATTAAAAGCAATAGAAAAGCAGATATATGAATATTTAAATAGAGCTACCGATAATTACTAACATTAATGTATTGTGGTAGCTATTTGATGTTAAATATTAATTGAGACCTGTTAAAAATTATTCTAGACCAGTTAGCGGTGTCTTATTCTCACGAAATAACCCCACTTATTATTAGCTCACCTGAGCACGTGTGCTCAGGATGAGCTTTTAGGATCGATGAATGTCCGTCGTCCACAATTTGTTCGTTTGCACTCTAGCATCTTCATTTTATGAGCAATTATCTTCAAACTTTAAAACAATGTTTATAACCATAAAATCTCGGCCAAGTTCGATTATGGCTGATATCGGAACATTAGGTCAGGAGTTATGCCCCTTTTAAAATTCAAAAAAGCCAGATTTCACATTGTTTGCACTCTAGCACCTTCATTTTATGAGCAATTATCTTCAAACTTTATATCAATGTTTATAACCATAAAATCACGGCCAAGTTCAATTATGGCTGATTCATCAATTAGGTCAGGAGTTATGCCCCTTTTAATATTCAAAAACACTCTAGCATCTTCATCTTTTGAGCAATCCTCTTCAAACTTTATGACATTGTTAATGACCATAATGTCTCGATTGAGTTCAATTGTGGCTGAGATTCATCAATTAGGTCAGGAGTTATGCCCCTTTTAATATTCAAAAAAGCCATATTTCACTTTGTTTACACTCTAGCATCTTCATCTTTTGAGCAATCATCTTCAAACTTTATGGCAATGCTTATGACCATAATGTCTCGTTGAGTTTGATTATGACTGAGATCAGTTGATTAGGTCAGGAGTTAAGCCCCTTTTAATATAAAAAAAAAAGCCAGATTTCCGGTTTTTACACTCTAGCTCTTCATCTTTTGAGCAATCATCTTCAAACTTTATTACAATGTTATGACCATAAGGTCTCGATTGAGTTCGATTAATGCTGAGATCCGTCAATTAGTTCAGAAGTTATGCCCCTTTTAATATTAAAAAAATGCCAGAAATCACTTTGTTTTACACTCTAGCATCTTATCTTTTGAGCAATCTCTTCAAACTATATGACAATGCTTATGATCATAAAATCTCGGCCAACTTCGATTATGGCTGAGATCCGTCAATTAGGTCAGGGTTATGCCCTTTTAAATATAAAAAAAAGGCCATATTTCACGTTGTTTACACTCTAGCATCTTCCTTTTTTTTAGCAATCATCTTCAAAACTTTATGAAATTGTTAATGACCATAATGTCTTGATTGAGTTCAATTGTGGCTGAGATGGGTATTTAGGTCAGGAGTTATGTCCCTTTTAATACAAAAAATGCAAGATTTCACTTTGTTTATTCTCTACCAACTTCATTTTTTTAACAATCATTTTTAAACTTTGAGACAATGTTTATGCCCATAATTTCACAATTGGGTTCAGTTATAACTGATATTGACTTGTAAATTTAGGGTTATGCCCATTTCACCATAAAAAAAAGCCAGTTTCACTTTTACACTCAAGTATCTTTATTTCTTAAGCAATCATCTTTCTCAGGTGAGCGACCAAGGGCCTCTTGGCCCTCTTGTTTTTAGTAATAAGGTCTTTGAAAATCATCAGAAATTTTCTTTGAAACACTCATATTTTATTCAAATCATGGATATAAAACACTGTTGTTATCATGTTTAGTTTTGGGGTGTTGGAGTTACGCAGGTATTGTTTAGTTTATATGTCTAAAACAAACTGAAATTATGTTTGTGTTATCTAATACCGATACCGGAAAGAGTCACATATGGTTGAGCATTGCTTCATGTATATTTTTTATTTTCTCAATTTATATGTTCTGAAGTTATTAATACTTCAGTTATATCTGCGTGTGTTTATGAGAATGGAAAAAAAAAGGACAAAAAGTATCAGCAAATAATAATGTGAAGCATAAGAAATTGGGAATGTGAAAACTGGAAATTAATTTGGACCAACTGAAAATTAGTATAATGGTGGATGGAATTACCTTAAAAACAGCTATGGTTGTGTTAATCATATGATAGCAATTAATTTCATATTTGATATTTTTTGTTCCACACATTAAAGTTGTAGAAGTACAGGTTATGCAGTTGTTTTTAGATTATCTCCCTTTACCATAACTTGTCTGATTTCAATTGGCTATTGCGATGTTTGATCTGGGTCTGCTCTGCTGTTTGCCATTGCTTGAAAAAAATGTGATTCATCATGAAGGAACAACTCTTGTGTATCCTATATATAGCCCCCATTTCACTTTTTGAAACTTTAATAATTAAACTCCTTTTGCAAGATCTTCCTGGACTGATTTATCACACACTTGACATGACTTGTCACTCTCCTATAACATATCAGACTATTTTAGTTCTCAGCTATTTTAGATTGTTTATCCTATGAACAGTATTTAGAGACAATGTCATAAAAGTTTGTGTGTGTGTCTTAAAATTTATCTGTAGACAGTCTACTGTTTAAAAGAGTTGTGGTAAGTTATATATAATGCTGCCTTACTGGTGTTAACCTAGACAAGTAGCATGATACCACCTTTGGGTGCATGGATAGCTTAATGATAACATACTTCCTTTTCACCAATAAGTCCTTGGTTAAGTTCCTGGTCCGTACATGAGAAGGTACAGTGATTGAACCCACATCCTCCTTGTACCAAGGGCAGCTGTACTAGATGGTTCCTAATGATCTGGGACCTTGGTTCTGTGATACCTGCAGACACACTTCATCAAGGTGTGTCAGAACCTTGGCTATTACAAACCCAAAACAGTTCATCATTAATTCCTTGTAAAGGAATGAAAACAAGCTAGTCCTAAAATGTATTTACATAAATATAAACAGATATTTAGACTTCTATTTGTGTAGTTGAAAATGTTCCTACCTGGTTTTCTATTTTCAGTTTTCTGATTTTAATTGAATATCACTAATTAATAGTGTAGATAAGTCACTTTTGTGTGAAGGGGGGTATACACGTTCGAGAAACTCATATTTCTTACCTATCCCCTATTAGCAGAAGGAATAATGCCCTTTTCATTAATATCAGTTGCCCAGTCTGCCCCATTTTTCATCTCCACCATTGCTGTTATAACTTTTTGGGCCTGTAAATCAACTGTAGTCAAATATTATTGCTCAAACAGTTTTTCAGTAACATGGTTTTGTGGCAGGTTAAATAGGTAAAATATGCTTGGTTGAAGGCTTAGTCCCACTTGGATTTTTTTTTTTTTTTTTTTTGCCTCAGGGATATACTCCCGATGGAATAGATGAGCTCGGGTGGTGTGGGAACAGGTTCCACGGTGTCATGGGAAAACTTCGGAAGCATTGTGAACCATGTGGAGTCATTGGGAGAACTGCTTCCAAAAAAAAAATTCATTGCTTTGCATTTTTTTTTTTTTTTTCCTTTGTCCCCAATGTTTTTCGGGAAAAAGGCCAGGGAAACATTCGCGGAGCTGTCCTGCGGGGAAGCATTCACGGAGTTTTCGCAAAATATTGTTTCCTCGAGAATCCCGAGACTTTGGTGATGTCTTGCGAAGTTTAAGGTCGATGTTAATGCAAGTTTTCAAGTTCATAGCCTCTTCGGTCTAATAATTATAAGGGAGCAACATGAAAAAAATGAAAATTAACATGGACAATAAATCGAAAAAAAAAAAAAAAAAAAAAAAAAAAGAATTGCAAAATAAGGTGATTAAAATTAGAAAACTTTATACAAAATGGACATCAAATGATTTTTCTGTGAAAACATGGTCACAATTACTTGATAAACGACATGAGATGTATGCTTAGATGTGCTAACAACAAAACTGTTTGGACAAAATTGGCTCAGAAATATTTGGCATCAACATTTACAGAAAGAAGAGAAGAAGAAAAAAAATTAACATGAGGAGTGTAGGCACAAGTGATTTATACATGTGATATCTGACGACTTTAAGTTATCTAACTAGATCTCCATTTGAATTTTCTTTCACATTTTGGACAATTAAATCTTTGACTTTCATGCTCAACCCTATTGTATATCTTGCGGAGGAACACTACGTACAAGCGGAAAGCACTGTGTGTTGGCAGGGATATCAGTTGTTTTTATTTTTTGAACCCTTTTCAAAGGGGTTGATGTCACTGTCACTTTTTTTTCAATAAAACTTCATCAACGCAACGATTTCAAGGGATTCGTCTGACATTTTTACCACTGGTACCAGGCCTCGAATGAATAGTCAAAATACATCAAATATTACCTTTGAACAGTGTTTAATTCTCTGGGCACTCTTTGAGTGAAAAAATTAACCAAAACAGAGGCGTGCTGCAAAATCAATCTTAAACCTTCCAAATAATCACATCGCTGGCCTCAAAATAAGATAGAAACATCGCTAATGATAAATAAAACAGTGGCTAAATCTGTTTGTTGACATGTACAATTTGTTGTCGAGTTTCTCATTTTGAAAGAAATAAATTCATGCAGAACGTTAAAAACACTATTCATTTTAGTGTTTGAATTATATTTTGTCCAATGAGATCATTCCAATTTTCAAATTTTTGTCTCCATTAATTCATTTAATAGGCATAAAAATTGTCACTTAACACTATTCCGTTATATCAGCCAGCTTCAAGCACCTTCAGTGCGCATGTGCGGCAAGGTGTGTCGAGAGCTTTGTGTTTACCAATATCACGCATATGTAATGTGTTACTGGTTTTTTGATGGGGACGCATGAAAATCGATATAAAAGAAAAAGCACTCATCAATAGTGAACCAGCAAATTGATTTATCCAAAATAACAAAAGAACTCTACCCTTCCACTTAGTTTAGTTTGGACATATTTTATTGCCGTAGATAATGATGATACAACATTGAAGATTTTAGAAAATAATCAAAAGGGTCTGACCAAAAGTTCTAACAACATTAGTATCGGCCATCTCCTTGAAAGTATTGGTATAATTTCAATGTCTACATATGCTTACATAGAATAGGCAAAATAAAGCTAATTACTAGACAAAGCAATTAAGTAAATATCTGATTCAATTTTTGAAAATAACAGTAGGCCTACTATTGTTGTAAATGAAAAAAAAAGAAACTGATACATTTTACGAGATGAGATGTGTAATAATATGAATGAAGAGATTTAAAAAAAAATAATTGAAATATATAAATAAATAATGAGAAGAGAAGAAAATATGGCTAACAAATAAAGGTTACTAAAACGGAAAAAATATAACAATGTCCAATTGCAAAACACAAAATAACATATACATGTATATAGGTGCAGATAAATGAACCTTTCTAAACAGTATAATAATAATATAATACATCTTTCACCACTTTTTTGCCGAAGAGATCAAAGTCGGGGTCCGGTTCAATGCTCATTTTTTCAGCCTCATTTACTAAAAAACACTAACGTTCATGTCACGTGATGTAATTCACGCCGGGAACACGTGGATAGGGCGGAGTCACAAAAATCAATACTATATTTGGAATGTGAGACTGCATTAAGTTGCGCCGCGCCAGACCGATTTAATTTCATTAATGCTTACTAAAAAACACTAACCTATACAAAATAAAGTGGACATATGCTTAGTACATCCGCTGTTGGGCAAAGATTAGTTGTAAATCTTAACTCCCAGCTCGTTCTGTTTTACTGTAAGCCTTAGCTTGCTAATAGTCCCTTTGCTGTGACGTCTTCAAGTAATGTAAAACGTTTATTAACGCTACTCATATATTTTTTATATGACCAGGACTTTTATGTCAATATCATCAAATATTTTTTTTATATGACCAGGACTTTTATGTCAATATCATCAAATATTTTTTTTATATGACCAGGACTTTTATGTCAATATCATCAAATATTTTTTTTAGAATACATCCTGATATGACATTTTTTTCATAACTCCCCCCCCCCCCCGAATCTCTCTTCATTACATATAGCCGCCAGGAAGTCCAAATGAGAAATATATATCTTAATATTTTTATACGAATGTAAATTAATTAATTGAGCTACACATCAACACCCTTATTCGTTCATTGTCATCTTGGATTTAGCTTGAAATTAGTTACAGTAACTGTGAATTGTTCAATAAGATATATAGTGCTGGCAGAGTTTTGTCTATTGATGACGTCATAGCAAAGGGAGAGAAGTCAGTCAATCTTTTCTCACCTGAGACATTTTTGCAACATTCAATAACCGATATCATACAAACTACAAATACTTTTCACATATTTTTCGTACAGAAGGTCTTACACTCGTGTATTCTAACAGATAATAATGAAAATGAAATCTTTGTGGCTGACCTTTAAAATCAGCGACTTTACCCTCTCGGCCATGGAGGCCCCGCAGAATTTTTCTGCTGGGGGCAAAATCTGAATTTGATGTGAGTGCTAGCGGGTTTCGGGGGCATGCTCCCCCGGTTTTTAGTATGATGGAGATGATGCATTCTGAAGGGTATCCGAGGATGAAAGTGATTTTTCCCCTTTTTTAATCCGATATATATTTTTGAAACTTGAAGACCACGGATCTAATGCCTATGACCCACCGGGGAAAATAATTGGCGATGTGGAAATACACAATATTTTTCTACCTATGGCTCCCGATGTTTGAGCCAAAAAAGACTGAGCAGTCCCATGAGAATTGACAATGATTATGCTTTGGGACTGGTCCGTTGAACGTTCTGATGTTTCAGCTATGGTACAATGGCCTTGAATCCCGATGTTCGGAAAAGCACCGGGGACCTTCTCCGATGATCGACGAAGATGCCCCAGAGTTTCGTCGAGTTTGAAACATCATCGGGGGAATATCCCTGTAGATTAGGTTATCTTGCAAACCATCCTAGGTGTCCCGGGGAAGGTTATGGAGATTATGAAAATCTGATAGTGGAATAAAGCGACAAAGTCAATAGAAGACTTTGGGGTGTTTTAAGGGATGCCCTAAGCAATGTCCAATGACTTTTTTGACCGTCTCGGTCTAAGATAGACCAAAACAGAAACACATTACTGAGTGCGCTTTTCAACCCTTGCCGATTTTTTTTTCAAATATTCTGAGATTCAACCACAAGATCGGGAATGTGTCACAGAAAGGTCGCCGAATATCCCCGAATGTCCCCTGATACTTCGGCCAGACATCACAGAAGCATCGGGGATTCCACAAAAATTTTGTATTAGCAGAAAATGGCGTACCAGAGAAAAACAATACCGTCATTCTGGAACTATTTTCGACCCCGCAATATGGAAAAAAAAATGAAATTCGGTTAAAAAGGGGGCGGTACTTGGCTGTTACACTCAATGGATGCTTGATTGAATTGTTTCCCTTAAAACATCAATTATGTACGAGCCGAATTTCATCTTAGAAAGTGCTACAAAGCGTATTGACTTGACTATTTGAGTTTACCGTCGCTTCGACAGTATTTCAGTCATATGGCAACGTCCAGCTAATTACAAATGGAAGAAGACCCCGAATGCACGGAGGCATCCGGGTAGAACCATCAACCTACCACAAGCCAGCTGGAAGGCTTCCTCACATGCTACAAAGTATACACAAAATATGTAAATATAAAGATTGAAATACATTTCCGGGGCATTCCAGCGATCTTGACGCAATTCGTGGAATTGCAAGTTTGACCTGTGCTTTCAAGATCGTTTGAATGCACCCGAAATGAATTTCAATCCTTAATCAACAGTGTCCGCTGTCTTACTCTGACAAACGTGAACCGATTTTTACCAAACTTTGTTACAATGTGTATTGCCTCAGTATCTCTTACGAATTTGATAAAAAATCAGAATGTCCCAAACAATCGAGAGTTGCAGCCCTTGAACTGATAAAATTGCAGAACTGTTGCGATAACCAGCGTTCTTGTTTATCTTAATTGTTAATATACGAGAGGCTAACAAATGTTAATGTAGCATATTCCGAACACCCTTGGCGGTTTTGTTGTTGTTGTTGTTTGGTTTTTAATCTTCAAAAAAGTCCAAAGGGCCATTATTTCAGTCACTTTGAGATAATGTCAACTTGGCGCTGGCCACACCGAAGTATAACTACGTTACATATCATCGTGATATTGAGCATGTGAACGAAATGATTCTTAAGGAGGTTGGGGCTGGGTGGTATGTGGTGCGTGTTTCCTGACTCACGTGATCGGGGATGGGATATTCTATTCGTTTTGTGAATTGTGTTCATTGCATTATTGGGCTACAACGGGGATCCATGCCTGAGGCGATACCGCTCTTATCAGGTAATCTTGTATCTCTTAATCAAAAACATTAAAGTGTGTGTGTGTGTGTGTGTGTGTGTGTGTGTGTGTGTATTTATCTCATACAGTTGGGGATTACTGGGATTAAATACTGGGATTGTATACATTACTACAGAAAAAAGCCTTACAGACGTGGTATCGATGTCAATTTTAACAATCACACTTACAAGAATACACACTGAATATTTCGCATGAAATTTACACATATTTTATATCGTATTCTCTATATAAATACTCTATAAATTTCTTACGTGGTGGCTCCATCAAATACAGTTGGCGCGCAGATACTGTGGTTCAACATCTTCTTAAAACTCGTTTTTTAGGGGCTTTGGTTGAAACTCTGTTCATTCACATAATGCAAATTTCAGTATGATCTTTACATACACTTAGGTTATTTTTACTGTAATTCTTGCAAGTTTCAATAAACACAATAAATCTGGGTATGAAATTTTCATACAAACATAGACTCTTTAATGTATTTGGTAGAATTTCATACCGAAAAGGGCTAGGACTTGATTGGCTAGCATGGTGTTGGCTAGCATGACGTATCCGGATACTAGAGTCGTTTAGATATACGCATAATTTAGCAAAGTACCTGTATCGGTGCGATATCGGACCACATTCGGTAAAATTTTAAGGAAGAAATATGATAAAAATATTTACTCATCAGCATAGAAAAGTCCTATAATTTTGTCGCATATAAGATTAGCACCTGATGAGATGTTTGCCCGCTCAGTATTATGTGTGCTTCATGAGTCTTAGATATGAGACGGGATCCAGTCTGAAGTCACATAATATCGAAGTCCGCCATTTTATCGGCCATTTTAGCTATTTTGATGAAGTACAGGTTTTCTGTTAAGTTTACAACGAATCAATGGCAAATACGCAGGCTACGTGTTGTCCCGATAAAAAAAAGGTCCTTGAATTTTTACTTCCTGTGCTTCCATGATTTAAAGAAAAAATAAACTTCAGAAAGTTTTGACTTGGAGAGAAATGTTCAACCACCAATACAGTTTGTCCTTTTCGTACTCTAAGGTTATCCCTTCCATATGCAAATGCTGAAAAACAGCGTTCACTTCATACTCCATAGTTTAGAAATGCCCTGGAAGGAACTTTTGGTAGGCTAAAATTTGTATCATGGCATTATGATCATTATTTTACAGAACCGTGTTAAATTTAAAAAAGTAAACAACACACACCAACTGCATGCACATCTCAACTTTAAGAGAAAATACCATTCGAACCGTATGCTAGCTTTTTCAAAAGCTAACCTTGTATACACACTACAGAACAACGGAGTTTAGTCACGGTTTGTGATCCCCCCCCCCCCCCCACCCCCCTATTTAAAAACAATAACAAAACATGTTATCGTTAGAAAGACCGTGCGCGAGTTTTTTAATTATTATTCGAGTGAGTGGATTTTCTTTTCGGGAGATTTTGATTACAACTTTAGTGAGAAGAACTGGAATTAAAAGGTTTGAACGCGCTATTTGACTGGTTTAAAATCGAGCACTTGTTTATGCATATAACTTACTTAAAAGGTCAATCTGACGTGATCCCTAATACGATGCTGTCAGATTTTAATCACCGGAGCGCAAATTAGGATATGATTTTAATGAGACTGAGTATGAAGAGACCCTGAAACAACTCATCGTTTATTTTAGCTTTAACAGAACTCTATTATATGTTGTAAATTTCACTATTTAGCATCCTCCGTTCAAGTAGAACTGAAAACGTTATGTATAGAGATTATTAGATAAAAAAAAGAATAATGTCACGTGTCTTGAAATAATATCATGTATGGCCAATTTTATTTAGCTTGATAAGTTGGGTTCCCTGTAACAGAAAAAACTAATAAATCATAGCGATGGACAATGTGAAAGAAATCCTTATTCACATCTTTATGTTTTAACTTCTTTATAAAAACAAGGAAATTGATATCTAAGCGACATCAATGCAAACATCTATTTGACTGAGCATTTCTCTTTGAGTAATTTTTTTTTTGCGCACGTGCTCAACGAAGCAACGATTGGACGATGCATGAGGAAACTAGTCATCCTTGACGATCACCGATAGGTTGAGGGAAACGAGGTGAGAAGCGGTATGAAGCGAGAAGATTGCGCAGAGTTCATCAGTTCAAGTTGTGCCTTTGGAGAATAAAGAAGACTCATGCGTGGGATGGAAGAAGTCTCGGTGAGTAATCATTTTTATTTATTTTTATTTTATGTCGATATGGAAACAACTTGCATGGTTCCAACACCCACTCGACGGTTCGACAAGTACTTGGGCGTAAAAAAAGGTTTGTTACTGGTTACCCCGACCCCTTTTTTTCGAGGCTGAGAAACACAAAAAAAAGAGAAAAAATGAAATTGCAAAATACAGTAAAAGGTAAATTGGCATGTAGCATGTTACATTTTCCACATTTGATCTAAGCTTTCCAAAAACCAGAAACAATACTTTTTTTTTGTTTTTGTTTTTTTCGCCTTGGCGCCTGGGAAAGCCACACTCTTAAATGTTTTTTTTTGTTTTTTTTTGTTTTTGTTTCTGTGAAGAATTTCACCATTGTAGGCATTGGGTTAAAACAGAGCAGCTCGACGTGACATACTATTTTTAGCTCCACTATTCAAAGAATAATGAGGGCTATCCTAGTCACCCTGGTGTCGGCGTAACACTCAAGGTTAAGATTTTGCATGCAAGTTTTTCTGTCTTCTTCTATCCCCATAACCACTTATGGCTTAATTTTGAAGCTGACACTTGTTATCAAAACAACAAACCCCTGTAGTAGTGACTCATGACTTTGAAAATTTGTTGTTATTGAGGGAGTGCAAAATAAATGATAAACATGTAAATTAGCCTGATAATCATGTTGTCAGCCCTAATAACTATCAAGATTTGCAGGGAAAAAACTTGCAGGGAGATATCTTCATAGTTTAGCAAAGTTCAGCTGCAGCATTCCAAATAAAAATACACCAATAAATATTTCAAAGTCCTATTATTGCTTTGATACTTTGTATACTTGTTCAGCAACATATATGCAATGAATAGAAAAGAGCAGACACAATTATGTATTTTGACAGATACATGCATGGCCCTGGAAAGATTAAGCATGGCTTTTTTAGCTCACCTGAGCACATGTGCTCAGGATGCATGTGCTCAGGATGAGCTATTAGGATTGATGAATGTCCGTCATCCACAATTAGTTTGGCCGAGAGGGTAAAGTCGCTGGCTTTAACACTCACGCAGCCCCTCACCACATGGGTTCGAATCCCAGCAGGGCCATTTGGATTTTCATGTGAGGAAGCCTTCCAGCATGGCCCTTGAAAGATTGAGCATGGCTTTTTTAGCTCACCTTAGCACATGTGCACAGGATGAGTTATTAGGATTGATGAATGTCTGCCGTCCGTCCGTCAGTTGGCCACAATTATTTTGTTTGCACTCTAGCATCTTCATTTCTTAAGCAATAATCTTCAAACTTTATGACAGTGTTTATAGCCATATTTTTTAATATAAAAGAATAAAAGAAATCAAACCTTTTCAATGATAAACAAATACCGATTACGGTAAGTCACACCTTCTGCTTGCAGTGAACCAATCATGCATGCACACTTCAAATGGTGTAGGTATGGAAGTCAGGGATAGTGTACCAAACACCTGCATCTCTCTCTCTGTCTCAGCATTTCTTTTCTGATCAGTCAGCTGATGAAATAATCAAGAACGATTTGAGACTTAAATGATTAAATCTATTGATTTCCTGTATGTAGATGGGTTATTAATAATAACATTCTTATATAATCATTACTAAATTATTTTCTTGTGATCTCTCTCCAAAGGAAATTTTAAAACTAACGTAAAATATCTGAAAATCTCTCTCTCTCTCTCTGAAAATATTAAAATGTAAGGCCGTTCGCAAGATGTCCAAAAGTATCACCTGTACACTGAGCTACTTCACATCTCTGCCCTGTAGAACAACAATCTCAACAATCTCTCTCTCTCTCTCAACTAGTCCCATCAAAGACCCGCTTGCGCGTGACATGCTATTTTTGGTACTGGTTGTCACACCACTGCATCAAACCGAAAGTACTGCATCTATCACAAATGTGGACTATCTCTCAAGGTAACCCTCTTCCCTCACGTTAAAAAATAAAGAGGCCCCCCCCAAAAAAAAACAAGAAGAAAAAAACACAGTATTATATACAACAAGGTGTGTTCAAGTGTTCAAAAAGTTACTGGACTATGTTGTTTCTAATTCAGCATAGTAATTAATCTTATTCCATATGGTTAAAGGGATCCGAATGTATATTTCCATTGCAAACTACATTTTAGCATGAAATTGCAGGAAAATATCAATTGATATTGAAGTGAGTGATATCATTCGGAAATTCAACGTCATTTAAAGATTCTAGACAGTTATTAGTAAATATTTTTCATAAAATTAGAAGAGGGAACAGTACTTATTTTATACCTATAAATTTTCTGACTCAAATGCATGCAAAACATGAGGTGCAACTACAACTCAACAGATTAAAATTCTGTATGATATCAGTGACAAATACAAAATCATGATGTCACTTTCTTGAGAAAACTTGAGAAGCACATTAAAACCTGTTTAAATTGACTGCTTGTGTCTTGAATATCTATAGGTATATAATAAAAGGATAATAGTGTTGCAGGAGCATTTCATGGCTTTTTTATTTTGCTACTTACAGCATAAGAAAAATTGACATCTCGCTCGACCTTTGGTCTTGTGAGATATAATTTTTCCCACGCAGCTTGTAGCAAATACAAAGCCACAAAAAGCTACTGCAACATAATTGACCCCTATTTTTATGTCCCACCAACTCTGTTGGGGGCATATAGATTTTCGGTCTGTGCGTCATTCCTTCCATCTATCTGTTTGTCTGCTCATCTTTCACATCTCAGGTTTACCTTTGCATTTAAGCTTTTTTTTAGCACACCTGAGCACATATGCTCAGGATGAGCTATAGGATCGATGAATGTCCGTCGTCCGCCTGTTTGCCCGTCGTCCACAATTTAATGCCAGATTTCACTTTACAATTTGTTTGCACTCTAGCATCTTCATTTCTTAAGCAATCATCTTCAAACTTTATGAGAATGTTTATTACCATAATATCTTGTCCAAGTTTAATTATGGCTGATATCAGCCTATTAGGTCAAGGTTTGCACTCTAGTATCTTCATTTATTAAGCAAACATCTTAAAACTTTATGAATTTTTTTTTTACCAAATTCGATTATTGTTGATATTTGCCTATAAGGTCAGGAGTTATGCCCCTTTAAATATTAAAAAATGCAACTTGTCAATTTTTTACTCTAGCATCTTCCTTTCTAAAGAAATCATCTTCAAACTTTAGAACAATGTTTATAGCCATATTCTTTCGGCCAAGTTCGATTATGGCTGATATTGGCCAATTAGTTCAGGAGTTATGCCCCATTTAATGTTTAAATTTGTGTTTAAATCCATAATTTCTCAGTCAATTTCTACACTTAAGTAACAACAGATAGAATACATAAATCAGGTCTTAGTGAATGACCTACTTTTGAACGACCGGATTCCGGATTTTTATGAAACAAGCAGAGAGTGGATTTGATTTTCTAAGCAACTATAGCAGGAAAGTGTGTGTGTGTGTGTGGTTTTGTTTTTGTTTTTGTTTTTTGTTGATTTTTTGTGTCATGTGGTTTTTGTCTCTGTTGTTTCAATAGTTAAGAATTATAGCTTTTTCCTGTTAATCCTGCTGCCGTTTCTCAGTGCTTTGATTTTAATGTGTTTGTCTGCAACATCACTCAAACTTTTTACATATCAAATGAAATAGCTGATTCTTATTCAATACTGGTTATCTGCTGTTCTAGTGAGAAAATGTTATTGTACATATGTAAATCTTGTTGATTTCTCTTTTGTTTCAGATGTCCACTCACTTTAGGAAGTTGGACCTGGACCTAATTACAAGATGACTGCATCAAAGATAAGTGGTTTTGATTTAATAGTTTACTATCTCATTCCCATCAATACCTTTTTCATCTTTCTCCTTTGACCTTTCTGCACTATCTCATCCTGTCCCTAACATCCCAATCTCTCTTTCTTTTACAGATTGCAGCTTATCTTTATTGTTTCTTGTTTAGGTGTTAGGATTGTTTGGGTAAAAGTAGGTTGGGGCAGACTGTACAGAGCTACTAGGGCCAGGCATAGTTGGTTTAGAGGTAAGCTTGAGTCTGCAGAGAGCCCCGCTGTCTCTCTGGTGTACATCTGAGGCATCCATGTGATATGATCCCATGCACACTTCTCTTCCCATGGTCTCCAAGGAGATTTCAGTAGATTTAGGGAGACCTCCTTGGGTTTCATTCCTGCAGCTTGCCAGTTCATGGCTCCTTAACTGAACAATGACCTCATTATTGGTTGTATTATTTATGTCATAGAAAGTTTCAAGTCATCATTAACATCATCAGAAAAACACATTTATTTTTTGGCTAGGGGAAACCACCTGTAAAGTGTGGCAAATTTGAATCATTTTTCCCTTATTCCCTTAATTTCTTTCCAAAATCTTGCCATTGTTTAGACTGGTCTGTGAAGTCTGGCATTGTTCTGAACTGACTTCATCAATGTCCTGTGAAGTAGATTTTAATTTTTTTGTTTATATTTTTTCTCTTGAATTTGGTTTTTGGAAAGAAAAAAAAAACTGCTGAAAATGTGTGCCCTTCTCAAAGTCTGAAAATGCAGCACTCTAGTATTAAAGTATACTTAAAAACTTTATTTTTCTAAAGTAACTAGATTAAATAAATTTAGATAATAAATTTCGAGGGGTGGGAGCAAAATTAGGCCGGCAAATTTTGCTTTCACACCTTGAAATTTGGTATAAATGAAGGAGGACGTTTGGTAATATTTTTGTATGTCCTTCAGTTTGAAGGTAGAGAGTTTTTTTTTTTTTTACTTTTAAGCACTGTTGTTTGATAAGTGAAGACCTGGTTACATATTGGCACTTCCCTTTGGTTGGGAAGACCTGGTCATTCTAAGCACTTGTTTAATAGGGAAGACCTGGTTACATATTGGCACTTCCCTTTGGTAAGGGAAGACGTGGTCACTTCTAAGCACTGCTGTTTAAGTAGGGAAGACCTGGTTTTTTTATTGGCACTTCCCTTTGGTTAGGGTTTAGGGAAGACCTGGTTACTTATTGGCACTTCCCTTTGGTTAGGGAAGACCTGGTCACTTCTAAGCACTTTTGTTTAAGTAGGGAAGACCTGGTTACTTATCGGCACTTCCCTTTGGTAAGGGAAGACCTGGTCACTTCTAAGCACTATTGTTTGATAAGGGAAAGCCTGGTTATTTATCGGCACTTTTCTTTGTTTAAGGTCGACCTGATTTGGTTACTTTTTGGCACTTTCCCCATAGGAACCAAGGAATCCTTGGTGACCACCTTTAAAGGAGTCATGTTATCTTGTTGACTGCAGGAATGAAATTCAGGGATGACTATTTCCCTGGCTCTTTTGGAGTCACCTTGGAGATTGTGAGAAGAAGGGTTGTGTTTTGGGGTTGTCATCACCAGGGTCAACCTCAGACCTCACAAGGAGAGGCAGTAAAGAGAGTGTGGAGGGTGCTCTCAGAGGACCAATCCCCTCACACCACTTTTAAGTCCTTGTTGGTTCCTGGAAGCCAGTCTTCAGTCTGGGGTTGGTTCATGGGGTGGTCATATTGTTTTTCCTTGTAGGTCCACCATGGAAGACGGAGGAGAACCTGTATCTTTTTCCTTGTAGGTCCCCCATGGAAGACATCCATTGTCCGTATCTTGTTGTCCTTTCGTTTTCTCATTGGCCAGGTCTATATCTTGTTGTCCTTTCTCTTTCTCATTGTCCATATCTTGTTGTCCTTTTGTTTTCTGCACTATCTCATCACATTCTGAATGTTGTGTCCCCAAAAACATCTCTATTTTTCTTTCTTTTACAGATTGCAGCTTATCTTTATTGTTTCTTATTTAGGTATTAGGATTGTTTGGGTAAAAGTAGGTTGGGGCAGACTGTACAGAGCTACTAGGGCCAGGCATAGTTGATGTAGAGGTAAGCTTGAGTCTACAGAGAGCCCTGCTGTCTCTCCGGTGTGCGTTTGAGGCATCCATGTGATATGATCCCATGCACACTTCACTTCCCATGGTCTTCAAGGAGATTTCAGTAGATTCAGGGAGACCTTCTTGGGTTTCATTCCTGCAGCTGTCCAGTACATGGCTCCTTAGAACTTTGGTAATTTAGCGTTACAAATCAAAAATCGGAAAATTGCAAGATAATGAAGGTTATTAATGTTTCAAATTAACTGAACAATGACCTTATCATTGGTTGTATAATTTTTCATAGAAAGTTTCAAGTCATCATTAACATTATAAGAAAAACACATTTATTTTTTGGCTAGGGGAAACCACCTGTAAAGGGTGGCAAATTTGAATCATTTTTCCCATAATTTCTTTCCAAATTCTTGCCATAGTTTAGACTGATCTGTGAAGTCTGGCATTCTTCTGAACTGACTTCATCAATGCCCTGTGGTACAGAGGTATTTAGTGTACAACTGAACAACTGAACACACAAATAAGCAAGTTTCCCAATTGTGAAATAGATTTTTAATATTTTGTTTATATTGTTTCTCTTAAATTTGGTTTTTGGAAAGAAAAAAACTGCTGAAAATATGTGCCCTGCTCAAGAAAGTCTAAAATGCAGCACTTTAGGGTGAAAATATACTTAAAAACTTCTTTTTTTAAAGTAACTAGATTAAATTAAATAAATTTAAATGAAAAATATTTTGAGGGGTGAGAGCAAAACCTGGCCACTTTTGCTTTCCCCCTTGAAATGTGGTATAAATGAAGGAGGACGTTTAGTAATATTTTTGTATGTCCTTCAAGTTGGATTTTTATTTTTTTAGCAGGCACAATTTTCAAATTTGGTTATAGGAGAATGGTACTTTGGACATTGTACATGTTACCAGAGCTAGTTGCCAGACTGAATGTTTGAAACATGAAGGGCTTGCCCATGTAATAAAACAAGATATTCAGATAGTATTTTATCAATATTGATTGCTATTGTTTCCAAAGCAGTGATTTTAGTACATTTACCACCTTTTTACAGGTGGTTTCCCCGTAAACTAATATTTTTAAAATAATGAACTACTTATTATCCCATTGAAATAGCTTTTTTTTTCTCAACAGAATTAAATCATGGAAATTTGTGTTATTCTTAAAAAAAGTATGTTAATTTGAGACTTTCTATGGCTGTACCAACACAATTAGGTTAATTATTTCCTTGTGTCACATGTCTGAGTTATATCACTCTTTTTATGGTGACAGAAATGGTAGTCTCATGCTCAAGGTTATTTGTCCCATTCAAAACATCCTGCCATAGTTAAAACTGGTCTGTGAAGTCTGGCGTTGTTCTGAAATCTCCATTGATAACCTGGTACCAAGGTTTAGTGTACGACTGTACACACATTAGCAAGTTTCACATTAGTGTAGTAGATTTTTAAATTTTTGTGCACATCTTTTCTATTGAATGTAGTTTTTGAAGAAAAAAAATCTATGCTGAAAATATGTGCCCTGCTCAAGAAAGCCTGACAATGCAGCACATGGGAGCACATATATGTATGCTTTCTTGGGCATACATGTATGAGTGTTCATTATACCACGCATTAGTTTAAACGTTGATTGGAAATAAGTCCTTACAACTTGTACCAATCCCTCTCGACGGTTCCTTGGTTGGACCGGTACTTGCCCCCCGGAAGGTCATGAAGAATTCTTGCCTCCAATGGGGTTTGAACCTACAAACCCTTGAATCCGTAACCAGATATGTTACCACGGGACCATCAGATCATTTTGTTAAGGTAACTAATGTGGTATAATGAAGAAGGACTTTTGAGTAATATTTTTGTATGTCCTTCAAGTTGACGGTAGGATTTTTATTTTTTTAGCAGGCACAATTTTCAAATTTCGGTTGTAGGTGAATGGTACTTTGGACTTTGGAGATGCTACCAGAGCTAGTTGCCAGACTGAACGGTTACTTCTCAGCACTTTCCTTTGATTAGGGAAGACCTGGTTACTTACTGGCACTTCTCTTTGGTTAGGGAAGGCCTGGTCACTTCTAAGCACTTTTGTTTGATTAGTGAAGACCTGGTTACTTATTGGCACTTCCCTTTGGTAAGGGAAGGCCAGGTCACTTCAAAGCACTTTTGTTTGATTGGGAAAGACCTGGTTATTTCTTTGCACTTTCCTTTGATGAGGGAAGACCTGGTTACTAATCGGCACTTTTCATTGTTTAGGGAAGTCCTGATTTGGTTACTTATTGGCACTTTCCCAAAAGCAATTCTCGGAGGCCACCTTAAGAGTCATGTTATCTTGTTGTCTGCAGAAATGAAATTCAGGGATGACCATTTCCCTGGCTCTGTTGGAGTCACCTTGGAGATGGTGAGGTTGAAGGGTTGTGTTTTGGGGTTGTCATCACCAGGGTCAACCTCAGACCTCACAAGGAGAGGCAGTAAAGAGAGTGCGGAGGGTGCTCTCAGAGGACCAAGCCCCTCACACCACTTTTAAGTCCTTGTTGGTTCCTGGAAGCCAGTCTTCAGTCTGGGGTGGGTTCATGGGGTGGTCATATTGTTTTTCCTTGTAGGTCCACCATGGAAGACAGAGGAGAACCTGTATCTTTTTCCTTGTAGGTCCCCCATCAAAGACAAAGAAGAACCTGTAACTATTTCTTGTAGGTCCCCCATCAAAGACGGAGAAGAACCTGTATCTTTTTCCTTGTTGGTCCCCCCCATTGAAGACAAAGAGGAACCTGTAACTTTTTCTTGTAGGTCCCCCATGGAAGACAGAGAAGAACCTGTATCTTTTTCCTTGTAGGTCCCCTATCAAAGACGGAGAAGAACCTGTATCTTTTTCCTTGTAGGTCCCCTATCAAAGACAGAGAAGAACCTGTATCTTTTTCTTGTAGGTCCCCCACTGAAGACATCCATCTTGTTGTCCTTTCACTTTCTCATTGTCCATTTCTTGTGGTCCTTTCACTTCCTTATTGTCCAGATCTTGTTGTCCTTTCGTTTTCTCATTGTCCAGATCTTGTTGTCCTTTCACTATCTCTTTGTCCATATCTTGTTGTCCTTTCACTTTCTCATTGTCTATATCTTGTCCTTTCGTTTTCTCTTTGTCCATATCTTGTTGTTCTTTCACTTTCTCATTGTCCAGATCTTGTCTTTTCATTTTCCCATTGTCCAGATCTTGTTGTCCTTTCACTATCTCTTTGTCCATATCTTGTTGTCCTTCCATTTTCTCATTTTCCATATCTTGTTGTCCTTTCGTTGTCCAGATCTAATGATTCTTTTTCATTTAGTTTCAGCCCCATCTGATGCAGTGACGATGACAGCAACCTGTGGCCTGGTGGTTTCCTTCCTCTGTGTGTGATGGTTTTTCCAGTGTTTAGGTTGTCATGGACAGGTATGTTTTTATCCCTTCCATTTAAGCACTCTTGCTGCAAGTACAGTCAAACACTTTTGTTTTTCAGATTTAAAATGTAAAGTTGTTAAAAATAGTATTGATATAGCTCCTTTGCTTGGCACTTAGCATACAATGGTAGTTCCAAGACTGGTTGGCCTTGTGTCAGGATATGACTGGGTATGATAGTATGCCACGTGTCTACAGCGTGATATTGCAGTGTGACAGCAACATCTGTTTTAAGTAGATCAGTACTTTGCGCCAAGGAAGGTCATGAAAAATACCTGTTCCCGATGGGGTTTTAACCCACAACCTTTGGATCTACAGTTGTGGTTGCTCATCAATACACATGTTTTTTTTCTGGTTTCCTCCCATATTTAATACCTTTAGGCCACCACCAGAGCTTTTGAGAGTGATTAATATAAATTGTGATAACTTGTTTCATAATCAATGAAAAATAATCTTAAGCTTCAAGCAACTTTGTTAGGCTTATTATAGATTTTAAGATTAAGATAAAATGTTGTTTGATGTTATTAGACAAAATATTTCTAAATTTTAAAAAATTTTATTTGATAGTTCTCTTTATATTGCAGGCTATTTCTAGCTTACATTTATTGATTGTCTGATATGACAGTATGTGCAATGAGGGAAGCAGCTTTGAAATACCTTGTTGGAACTTACTTATTTTACATTGACATGAATTAATGCTAATAATTGTTAGGTTTCTTGTTTGATAATGGATGTGTAATCTTTTCTAATCACAAGTTAACTCGCAATCAATAGATTCTCTTCCATATTCTCTAAAGGTCTAGAATTCAGGGTGACCATACCATTTCATATGGGAAACAAATTCTTGAAACTAACACAAATCTCTCTTAACAGTTCCTGAGTTGGACCAGTACTTTGCATCTTGAAAGGTCATGAAAAATCCTTGCTCCCAATGGGGTTGGACCCCACAACCTTTGGATCCAGTTGTTTGTTACAATCCTATTAAGATTAGCTCTTCATTTTCGCTTCTATACTAATAACATCCCTTAGACGGTCATCTCAAATTGACCTTCAAGTCCTGATTACTAATAAGGAAGTAATATTGAAATTTTCTATATAGGGCTTTCAAAACAGTTTAAATTTGAAAATATTGTGGTGATATCCGCAAAATAAGGATTTCTGTACCCTTTGCTAGTCAATGATTAGTTTGTGTCTACCTTTAATGCAATTTCATCAGAACCTACCAAGCGAGCATCAGTTAGGATATGGTTTTTAATGAAATTACATATGTTACCACTGGAACATGGTGAAAGTCCTAGTTTTGAGTCATGTTGGTTTGTTTTACTTTTGACAGCTATGACTTGCTTTATTACAGCGTGCTGCCAATCTGGGGGATCCTGTAGATGATTTGAGGACTGCCAGCTGTGTCCGATGGAGTTCATTACAGCCATCTCGGGGCAAATGCTGAAGCAGACGAGTGTTCAAGTCAGTACTGTTCTACTTGTTCATGTTTCAATCATTTCGAAGTATTTTCTCAGCACATAACACAAAATGTGAAAATTATAGAGATGTTGTTTAAATTATAAGGCAAATTGGCCCCAACTCTGGTGGCCATGTTTTTTAACGGATCGGAATAATTTGAGCAATCTTGGTAGAGGATTACCCAAGGAACATCTGTACTAAAACATTTTGAAATCTGGCCAGTAGTTTTGAAGATGATTTTTAAAGTTTTCATAATTTTATTTTTTTTTGTTGCTATGACATGGATCATGTTTATTTTGTAACACAATCTGGGTAGTTTTCTGTAGAAAAGCACTCATGTTTAATTCGATACCACACACATTTTAGTGGACGGAGTTTCCACCCCCATGCAATAACTGATGAAAAAACATGCACTAATGGTGGACACATGGTTAGCAAATTTTGTGAAGGTTCACCCAAGGATCATCCCTGCCAATTTTAATCAAATTCTGTCCAGTAGTTTTGGAGATGTCGTTTAAAGCAAATTATTGATGACCGACGACAGACAGAGGTTGATCACAATAGCTAAAAATAATAAAATGCCTTTAGTCAGCTAAAATGATCTTTTCTAACACAACTCACATCTTTCTCATGAAACAGAATGAAAGGAAAAACTGTAAATTTGCTACAAGATATAGGTCACAGCACCGATGTTGACGATGACACAAAATGAAAATTTACAATTTAAGGGTTGATAATAAAAAAATATAGCTAAAGAGTATAATCAACAAATGACAATTATATGGTATGCACTTGAACTAGAAACTGTTATTAAATTCACAACAAAATGCAGATAGATATTGATTATTTCTTAGATACATGTAAAACAGTAAGCTAATATTTGATTTATTTAATACCTTTCTTTCCAATTACAGTGCAAGAATGTTAAGGATGCCCTAAGAGATCTACTGGGACAAGAAATGTCCCCATTTCTGCAACTGGTGCGGCAATGATAAAATGATATATGGAGGCCTTATTTACCATGCGTTGTTGGTGCTGAAGCCGCTTAACAGACCTTCGAGGTGGTGATAGACAGAAAGTCTGCTGAGAGCAGACTTAGGTGAGATGCAATTCTTGTCTGTAGCATTCCTTTTGTGTGTAAAATCCAGATGTTGAGTTTTTAAATTGGACCTTCTTTTTTATAACAATGGTTTTAAAGGAAAAGTTTGTAACAAAGGTAAAAAATAGTCAAGGAGAACTTCCATTTTGATGTTTCTTGATAACAGAATTTTTATTCCTACAAGATTCCTTGCCTGTTAGGAGAAAATATTTTGACAAATCTTATTTTTAGGAAATAAAGAATATATGATTGTCCAAAAATGTAACAATAAACTATAAACATGATAGGATGGTTGCTGTATGGTAAGCATCCAGCCTGAAACTGGGAGGTCTTAGATCCCTAGCCCAGACAGCCGTAAAAAATGGTACTGGTATACTTGTAGCTTCCTGGCTTGGCTCTTGGCATATAAGGGTAGTTCCAGGACTGGTTAAGGTAGCGACATTGGGTAATAACGGTAAAATGCATCCAAATGGGTTTTTAACGGAATTAAATACTTCACACCTTCTTCTAATGATCTGTAAAAACAAAAATCCAATATCTCACTTTACAATATAATTATGATTTATGGCCCTGAATAACCAGACCCCATATAGCCGAAAAAACAGTCCGCTATTTCGATCACGTGACGTCGAGTAGGCGGGGCTTTCAGAGGCGCCTTGTAGGGAAATCAGTTTATACGCTAGGAAGATATAAGTTTGTCGTTCGTCAAATAAATATCAGTAACTATAGCAGCAGGTTAATGTTTATTATCACCTGAAGATTTTTGACACCTAGCTAATTACATTATTTGTATAATAATAAAACTTTAAAGGCCGCCATAAGGAAAAGGGGAATTGTCATATTGTAATAAATGAAACTAAGAATAGTTTGTTAACTTATAGTGCAGTATGATAAAAAGCAAGGACCGGTAGCTTAGAGACGATTTTGTATAAAATCCCTATGAAAATAAAATTAAAGGACACATTTTGTTTCATCAGTCTGTATCTTCATTCTGGTACAAATCTCCAAAATTAATAAAAATAATCGAATATAATAAAATAACCATTATTTAAACTCCATGCACAGACGTCGTATAAAGCGCACGTAATAAAATCGACGTCACGCCTGTCTTTGAATAATAAGCAAATTTTCTCTTTTGTTTTATTGATTCTTAACTGAAATCTTCACGACAAAAAAGTATGGGTTTTATCGGACTTTTGATTGGTTTGCTTATTTATCAACACTGTCTCATCATTTCTTATATATAAACGGTTTCTTATCCTGCTAACATGCAATATACGAACCCCAATATACCAAAACTGTAAACTTCTATAACAATAGATTGATTTCTTAAAATTAGTAATTATAATGGTTGTTTTTAAATTGTATGTGTAAATATAATTGCAAATAAAAGCTTATAAAAATAAAGCCATTGCGAGGGAATACTTTTAACTGTAAATAACCTTATTGAAACGTATTGGCACATACAAAGTTTTGTTTACTACTTTTGCAACAATACAATACAAAAACTTTGTGTTTAAAAATATTATCTATATAGATTATGACTTGATTTGTCTGGGTCGGGTTAATCAGTGTCCCCTGAAAACTGGTTTCCTGTGTGTACTGCACGTGTGCTTTTATTACTGTGTGCCGTTTGGTCATACATCACACAGTTTACTGGACTCGGGGCCCGAGCTGTCACCTAGTATATTACGTAATAGACTTCCTGTCCCCAGTGTAACTGGCTACATGTTGACAACTAACGGGTCTCTAATTTATTACTATTTGGGTCTCTAAGAGACCGCGTGTAGCCGTCATACACGCGCAATAATTTTACAATGACAAAGGCCTTTTCGACAAACTATTACGGACCATGCCCTTAAAGTAATTTAAAAAATCAATCATTTTCTTTTAATGTTGAAGCGGGAATCGCATTTAACAGTTTCAGATTGTATCCTAATTTCATGAATTTGTGATAATGATTTGAATCTATTATTGCTACATAAATTTACGTTTGCCAAGCTGAACACATATTTTAGATCGTACAGCTGCCACCAGTAGATATATAAAATGAATTTTGTGTAAAACAGTCTTGGGCCTCGAAACACTTTGTTTTATATGCACTAGTGTACTAGTGTGAACAATACCTCTCGTGATATTACGATAATATTGTTCCGATGCGTTTCAGGAATGAAATATACACATTGGTGCTATAAATATGCAAACCAACCCAGAATCTGTCTGAATAATCTCAATACATACTTGCGAGACAAGAGAATGTTATGCTTGTAATATGACCTCTTTTAATACTAGTAAGCTTACACACTCCAGATTACATCTTATAATGGAGATTTTTAAGATGTACAACGTAAAAGACAATAGATGAAATAATACAAAAGCCTTATTTTTGCGAAAGTTTAAACGAACCAACAATTGCAGGTTAAAAATCAATATAACATTCTCAAGAACGAAAAATATTCATATATTTTTCTTAATGTAAATTTGGAAACAATTGTACTGATAAAGTGTAATGAAAAAAAAATGAAGTTCATTTCGATATTCAAATAAAAGGACAAATACTTTAAGATGTTGAGTATATTAAATACTATTGAAAAGATACAATGGTAAAGACCGGTTGAAAGATCATTAGAAGAAGGTGTGAAGTATTTTATTCCGTTAAAAACCCATTTTGATGCTTTTTACCGTTATTACCCAATGTCGCTACCTTAACCAAAACCCTAATTATGTATCATATTGAAACAGGCATAATATCAAATAATAAAATACGGTATATGTTATTAATAAATGCAAAAAACACATTGCAATCAAACCCTGCCCCTATGACTGCTCGGCTTAGTGCGGCTTCGGTATTCATTATTTCCCTGTGTGGGGCCCCTGATCTCGACGCCTGAAGATAGTCACGTGACTTTTTATGTGTTATATGCCGTGTGCACTATGACACTAGATGACTTTATGGGATGTAAACCAAAAGTTTAGGTACTTATATGTTCGGAAAGTGTGAATAATGGACGATGTATCAAACAGCTAAACTACTGCGCAAAAAGAATTTAATTAAGGCTGAACAGTTATGCGATAATCCCATTTAATTAGCACATTTTGATCGTTTTATCTTTCAAGCTAATTTTCCACACACTGGAATTAGCTTGTAGTGGGGGTGTTTGGACAGTGATTACAAAGTTGATTGTTGTCCGATTTCAAAGCGGTTTTCGTCTGTCGGAAGGTCTTTGATCCGTCTAGTGATCCGTGTCTCAGTTTTTCGATAATTGTTTTAGTTTTGTTACAATGGCTAATTAATTGACGAGCGGCGTGTTTCGAAGCGAAAATAAAAAGTTAAGTTAAATAACTTTTGAACAGAAAATTTTAAAAGAAATTTGAGACACGGATCACTAGTTCATTTGTATAGATACAGTTTAATACAAAATCGAAGTTATTTAGTGAAAAAATGACTTAGATATCGCTGTCCGAAATTTTCGAAAAATGTGTGCAATATGGGGAATAACAAAGGTACTAATTATATTTTGTCGACTCTGAGAACAGATATCTTGACAAAAGATAGGGGTATAACTTTTGTACTAACTATGTTTATACTCAGGTTATTCAAAACCAGTAAATTTGATAGTTGTCCATTACCCAGTGTCGCTACCTTAACCTGGTGTCAGGGTAATGTGACTGGATGTGGTATCATGCTACATGTCTGTGGTGTGATACTGCAGTGTGGCAGCATCATATGTACATGTAGACATAGTCTCCAAATGACTGAAATACTGTCAGTGGGTCATAAAACCCCACAAACAAACTCTATAAGCATCAAAATGATGAAATTTCAACATAACCAGTTAAAATTCAATGTTTTATGAATCGAATAATGTTTTTTGACTCTTTATTTCTCATTTATAAGCAAAAAAAGAATACAATTTATTTTTTAAATTAAATTCATTACTATGAGTGTGGCATGTTCCTTTTGTAGATAGACTTCCTGTCCAAATAGTTCTTGGTGATGACAGAGGTTGTTTGCTGATGGGTTGAGGCCCTGTAGCTTCTACTGCAGCTTCTGATTCTACTATAGTGAAGCAAGAACCATGACCGCATCCTTAACATATCAAGGTAACTATGATAACAAGGGATGTATGGGAATCTAGGATGAAGTGGATAGGTCTTTATTCCCTGATCAGTACTGAGATATAGCAAAATACAGTCAAGACTGTCTACAGTGACCTTCAATGGGAGAGTGCAAAAAAGTCACAAGGAGTCACTATACATACTTGCTTAAAATGACCATTGCAATTTGTAACACTGCTTTTACCAGGTTGTAAAATGAAGAGAAACAACTCTTATTTGCTTTGATTGTATTTATATGTACATTACTTTTAAAAGCATTTACATTGCACAAATGGTATCATTTGATAGAAAAATAAACCCATTTAAAGTTTTTAAAGTTTGTAAAAATGATCAAATCCTTCTATTAAAATTCATAAGTAAAATATATAACAAGCTATCCCACTGTCCCCCATGATTACGTGTCTGTATATTCTAATTTTAAGATGGGTTTCTTTCCCTCAGATCAGGGTTTGAATGTGTAGGGGTTATAAGCAGGGTCTACTAGCCATATTTATTTTTCACCTGAAAAATATGAAGTTAAATGAAGCAAGATCAATTGTGTTTTTATCCTACACATGCAAAAAAGATCAACAATGTCATAATGTAGCAGTTCCAAAAAAAAAAAAAGAAATGGAATCTTACACAACAGGTAATGTCCAAGTGTATATAGCTGCTATAAATGCAAATTCAAACAACCACTAGCACAAAACTCTTTTGACACCAAGCAGAGGTTTAGTTTACGTGCTGATAAGAATATGTGACATTATGACCCTCTGTCCGCCACTCCCAAATGCATGTGAGATGTTTTGGAATGTGATTGAAAACAACTTCCGGCATCGAAATATTAAGTCCTGTCTTTTTATTTGTCACATAAACACATTTATGAGAGATAGTTGTTGAACAATATTAGTTGAAATTGATTGTAGTTTATACCAGTGAAATTATTCTGAATAAACGGTCATATGACTTGACATAACTCCTCGTTCAAAAAATTGATATGGACACCATAATTGCTGATTACGGAGGATATATTTTGGTCGTTGTATGGATCAGACAGGGAGATGCTACATATAGACATTTAAGGTGAATTATCCATCGGGAGGAAAAAATATGGTCATTGTAGACAGAAAGTCATTGTAAAAAAAAGGGGTCATTAATTTTGACTGTATGTGAATATAAAGCTGGTTTTAAATATTCATACTTAATGCATAGGTCATATCATGTGTTCCAAAGTTCTAAAGGTTTATCAATGTATTTAAGTAAAATTTCAGATATAAATGTATGAACTTCAAAGTGAAAAATTAAGCTTGGCTGATAACACTTTGCTTTGAATTGAAATACTTTGAATTGAAATATTAGTTAAACAACCTTTATTTACAATGCCTTTCATTAATATGCAACTTATATCTTGAAATTACTATCTAATGACATACAAATATGCTGTTAATCATTGCAACATGAGTGCAGCTATTATTCACATCTCACAATCTCACCAGACTTACCAAAAAGAATTGTGATGTCATTCACCCGCTTCCGTTATTCCGTCAAAAAATTGTTGCTGGTTATTAGCTTGAGTAAATTAAAGGTGAACCATATACTAAATTTAACATTTCCCAAAAACCCTCCAATTTAATAAGATGAATCATGAACATGATTAACACTTAAAAGTATGGTAAATGCTGATAGATAAAGCTGGTAAATGCTGATAGATAAAGCGGGGACATGACTAAATGACCCTGGACATAATTAGGACTGAAATGAGACCCAAATTATTTACCTGGGTACCTGTTATACTATTACCTGCGTGTACCAATATTGATGCAGTAATTGCATCAATACTACATGGATTTTGTCTACCTAAAACAAGTCCATTTTGAAGCATTTGAGTGTAGAATTCTGTTAAAGGATATCATTATGAAATGGCTATTGACGAGGTGTTTGAGCACATTGTCATATGATAAAATATAGAGTATGTGAGATGAACATAATGAGATGTACATAATCTGTTCTTCAAGTGAAACGAAAATGTCTGGTTATCACTTGATTTAGAGAGGTTTTAATGTTCGCTTCTGCAAGTTAAGCTAGCGCAGAAATTATTTCTTCCTGGGTTCAGAAATGGCAGAAAAATAATTTGTGGAATAAAACATAATTCTTTTAAATGGTACATTATTGACGTCTTTAAAATGAGCCAAGCATGTTTCTTTTCAGGACATTAGTTTGTTTCCAAAGGATTACTTAAAACTTGTTCAACATTGAATTTCAGCTACAAGTGAACCAGCACTGTATTCTACCTGGAAGTGCTAGTGTCAATCTCAGGAAAAGGTCTTGGAAGAGGTGAGAATTCAATAGCCAATTACACTTAATACTTATTAAGGGGCAGAAATGTATTGTTAAATTTTAGCTTGACATATCCCAAAGTCATGAAAAATGGTACTGGTATAGCCCTCTTGCTTGGGGCTCAGTATATAATGGTAGTTCCAGGAGTCAGGATAATGTTACTTAGTGTGGTATCATGTCTCATGTCTACAGGCTGGTTGCTGAACAGTATCAGCCTTAAGCAGACAGTCTCCAAATGACTAAAAGGCTGGCAGTGGGTTGTCAAAACAAACAAACGTAACATTTAATATTTAAACTTGAAACCTGTTCTTACAGCTACCTGTATTAAGCAGTCAACCTGTATTTAGAGGTCAGTTTTGACATTACCAATCAATTTATGTTTAACCTTAATTAAGCAACTACCTCTGTTAAGAGGTCAATTTCTCTAAGTCTTGTTTCTATAGTGGCTGCTTAAGACAGGTTTGATTGTTCTTGTTTGTGTTATAGACTTCTGCCTGTGTGTCAGTCCACACAGCAAGTGACACACATGTTCCGGTTGAACACTAATGTGTTAAGCTACTTTAAGTTTATAAACTAATAGGCCTATGGCTTACATGTATTATAAAAATAAACTTGAATAAATCTTAACAATAAAGACCTAGAAGCAGTTAGCTAATCAAGCAGCATTTATCCGACATCATCTTTAATCTGGAACTTTTTACCAGTCCTGTGTATGGTTATAGTATGATTACCACTGTATTATATCATTTTTTCCTGAAGAGTCATTTAAATGTTTTTTCTTTTTTTTTAAGATTCATCCATGTTTGGAGCCAGTACTCTGTGTGTATACTGCGCATTGGTGCAATATGAAGGAACCCAGCGTGTGTGGACTGTAATAGTGCAACTGTTACCGACCAGGCTGTGTGTGCAGGAACCCAGCATGTGTGAATGAACCCAGCGTGTGGACTGTAATAGTGCAACTGTTACCGACCAGGCTGTGTGTGCAGGAACCCAGCATGTGTGAATGAACCCAGCATGTGTGGACTGTAATAGTGCAACTGTTACCACCCAGGCCTTGTGTGAAGGAACCCAGCATGTGTGGACTTTAATAAGTGCAACTGTTACCACCCAGGCCTTGTGTGAAGGAACCCAGCATGTGTGGACTGTAATAGTGCAACTGTTACCACCCAGGCCTTGTGTGAAGGAACCCAGCATGTGTGGACTGTAATAGTGCAACTGTTACCACCCAGGCCTTGTGTGAAGGAACCCAGCATGTGTGGACTTTAATAAGTGCAACTGTTACCACCCAGGCCTTGTGTGTAGGAACCCAGTGACTGTAATGGTGCAACTGTTACCACCCAGGCCTTGTGTGTAGGAACCCAGTGACTGTAATGGTGCAACATAATTCAGCAACATTGTGGTTATTATCAAACTCTAATTAAACAAGGTGTAGGATCGGACTGTTACTCCAGTCTCCTGAAAACATTTGCCCCAGTGAAACAGTGAATTCTTCCCAGTCAAGTTATTTCCCCAGGGAAACTTAACCTGTTGTTTTTTCCCGACCATCTAAGAGACAGAGTGGAGATAACTGGTCTAAACCAGATTGGTCTCACCTTTATGGGCAGTCCTTGAGGTAGGGGGTGACAAGTTGGACTGCTTCATTTTCTGCTCATGAAGTTGGGGATCTTCTGGGTCTTGCCAGGGTTTTTCACACTGTATCCTAGACCCGGGTGCAATGGACTCTCAGGGGGAAGAGCTACCTGGGAAAAACTAAACTGTCAAACTGGTAAGTGGATGGATGATGGGGAATGGGGTTACATAATGATTCATAGGTTGCAAACAGTAGTGATAAATCATAATGGACTTAAATACACTGTTTATGTAAATATATGAATGTGAACAGAAAAAAACACATCTTTTATCTGTACCACAGATGACAAGATGTAAAAATATAAGGGTATACCCACATATTTTTTTTTTTTATGTAAACAACCAAACTTCCATTCACAAAAGTGAAGTGGAGGCAATATAAGGAATCAAGTCTGTTGCGTTGAGTTCCAGTCAAATCAATTGAGCAGGGGTATCTTAAGATAGCTTAAGATGGACAAGTTTGCGAGGATGAGGCCTAACATCCAAGTGGTATTACTTTGTGAAGTAACTCGAAATCACTGAAAAGTGAAGACAATTAAATGGGCACAGGTTTCCAGAATATGTATTCACAAAACAGTAAAACCTCATATAAAGACCACCTCATTATAAGGACCACTATTTTCACGTCCTTTTTTCCATTTTTCATGTTAATTGAAACTTGATTACCAGAAGACCTCATCATTAAGATCAGTTAACAGCAGTCTCAAGGGTGGTCTTATTGAGATTTTACTGTAGTAGTATTAAGATCATAATGAACTTATATTGACTATGTGTATGTAAATATGTGAATGTGAACAGAACACATCTTTTATCTGTACCACAGATGACAAGATGTAAAACTATAAAGGTATACCCACATAAATTTTTTTTTTTTTTTTTTTTATGTAAACAACCAAACTTCCATTCACAAAAGTGAAGTGGAGGCGATATAAGGAATCAAGTCTGTTGCGTTGTATTCCAGTTAAATCAATTGAGCAGGGGTATTGATCAACTTATAAGATAGCTTAAGATGGACAGGTTTGCGAGGATGAGGCCCAACATCCAGGTGGTATTACGTAGTAACTCGAAATAAAGACAAATGGGCACAGGTTTCCAGAATATAATTTATCCTGGTTTTTCCTGGGCGATTCGACCACATTGTAAACCTTGATAAGAAATGCTACTACAGACACTGTGAAATTTGCTGGTCCAATGGGCCTGACCTATTAATTTTGAACCTGTTTTACAAAAATTATAAAGGAATTGGTCCATCTGTCTGACTATTTTTAACAGCTGTTGGGAGTAAGAATGTGCTTCTACATTTTAAAAAATGTAACCCATTTTTTTGTGATAAATCTGCTATTTTCACAGAAAAGATTTAAAAAAAAAATGACATTCTCTTGTAAAAGGTCATTTTTAATGGCATATTGTTTTTGGATACTGTTATATTGTGTATGAATGTTGTACAGACATGTTATCCAGTCTAAATAAATACTATACTTAAATACATACTTATTATTATTTCTTTTCAGTTGCAAAGTCATGAAATGCTTTCAATAGACATGCATCCTGCCATTTACACCACTCGACATAAGTCCTATGAAAAATAATTTAATCTGAGACTGTCCCCGGTGGCCGAGGGATAAGAACATCCACCTCCAGAGCAGAAGAGTGGGTTCAATCCCTGGCTGTGACATACCATAGTTGTTAAAAAATGGTAATGGTATAGCTCCCTTGCTTGACACTCAGCATATAAGGGTAGTTCCAGGACTGGTTAGCCTGGTGTTAGGATAATGTGACTGGGTGTGGTGTCATGCCACATGTCTTGGGCATGATACTGCAGTATGGCAGCACTATATCCGTCTCAAGTAGAGTCTCCAAATGACAAATACTGTCAGTGTGATGTTAAACCTAACAAACATCTAATCCATGATTCATCTTGGTTATATGAATGTGGGTCAAATACTTGGTAAAATGCCATTATATTGCAGTTTATCTCATTACCATGACATCAATTTTGAAGAAAATGCATTACCTTATATATAAATATTTAAGAATGTTTAAAGCAAATTTATCAAGACATGTACTTTTATTCTAAAGATTGTCACAGGCCAGTTCACGGAGTAAGTTATGACCACTAATTTTATTACATTGTACTTGTAAATGTATATTGATACATGTTGTTGTAAATTTTTTGATAAAACATCTCTCAGTTGTCTTGATTAAATTTGACTTGACTATTTGAGTTTACCATCACTTCGACAGTATTTCAGTCATATAGTGACGTCCAGCTAATTACAGGTGGAGGAAGACCCCGAATGCACGGAGGCAACCGGGTAGAACCACTGACCAACTGCAAGCCAGAAAAGCCAAATGACCCTACCGGGATTTGAACCCACGCGGTGAGGGGCTGAGTGAGTGTTAGTCAGTGACTGATCCTCTCAGCCACAGAGGCCCCTTGATTAAATCTAATCACTATCAAAGTCTCAAAGTTTAAATCACTAAGTCTTATCTGTCTGGCAAATGCTAATGATATTCTTATCTATAGATTGACAGGGCTGTACAGTGAATATACTTTTATGAGTTAATAGAACACTTTTATATAATAATGAAATAAAATAATGATATTTTTAGACTACTCGATTACTATCAGAAAGAGAAGGAGAGACAGAGCACTGGCAGAGAGAAACAAAGTGAGTTTGAAATGTCAAATGAGAATATACTCATTATAATAAAAAACAATACATGTACATAGAGAAAATGATCTCACCTTTGTATATGAATGATGTAAAATGCATATGACTTCCAAAGTTGATATGTTCAAGAATATGAATTTAAGTATATTCTGTGTTGTACAGTATAAGGGTGACTTGATCCTTCACACCTGCTTTACGCCTTATATTTGGTCAAAAAGTGGACATTTCAACACAAATACAGTGATCAAAGGGTAAATTTATGTATGGAAACATTGGTTTTAAGGACAATACAATCATAGATTTCCTCAATACCAAGATAAGTAAGGGCATGTTAGGAAAAAGTAATTGACTTTTACCCTCTTTTTTGTCACATCTGCTTAAAAGAATCTAGTTTTATACTACTCAGTACTTGCTGCCTGATCTGGTTTTATACTGCTCAATATTTGCTGCCTGATCTGGTTTTATAATGCTCATTACTTTTTCTTTTTATAAACTGCTCAATACCTGCAGGCTGATCTATTTTGATATTGCTCAATAGTTGCTGGCTGACCTGGTTTTATACTGCCAATACTTGGAGGATGGCCTGCTTTTATACTCCCAAAATACATGCTGATCTAGCTTTATATTGCTAAATGCTTGCTGGCTGATCTAGCTCTATACTGCTAAATGCTTGCTGGCTGATCTAGCTTTATACTGCTAAATGCTTGCTGGCTGATCTAGCTTTATACTGCTAAATACTTGCAGGCTGACCTTGTTTCATGCTGCTTAATTTTTTTCTGGCTGAACTGGTTTAAAAGTGCTCAATACTTGCTGGCTAAACTGGTATTATACTGCTCAATACTTGCTGACTGTCCTTGTTTAATACTGATCAACCTTGTTTCATACTGCTTGATACCTGGTGATCTGTTTTTTTTAATTGCTCTTATCTCCATATCTGGTTTTATACTGATCAATATGTACTTGCTGGCTGATCTGGTTTTATACTGCTTAATACTTGCTGGCTGACCTGGTTTTATACTGCTTAATACTTGCTGGCTGACCTGGTTTTATACTGCTGAAACCTGCTGACAGATCTATTTTTTTATTGCTCGATACTTACAGGCAGATCTGGTTTTATACTGCTTAATATGTGCTGGCTGATCTGATTTTTGTAATGTTCAATACTTGCTGGCTGATCTGGTTTTATACTGCTTAAAATGTGCTGGCTGATCTGATTTGTATTATACTTGCTGTAATGAATTTTGTAATGTTCAATCTTGCTGGCTGATCTGATTTTTGTAATGTTCAATACTTGCTGGCTGATTTGGTTTTATACTGCTAAATACTTGCTGGCTGATCTGATTTTGTTATGTTCAATACTTGCTGACTGATCTGATTTTGTAATGTTCAATACTTGATGGCTGATCTGGTTTTATACTGCTTAATACTTGCTGGCTGACCTGATTTTTGTAATGTTCAATACTTGCTGGCTGATCTGGTTTTATACTGCTTAAATATCTTGCTTGTATGACCTGATTTTATATCAATACTGCTGGCTGATCTGTTTTGTATGTTCAATATTGCTGCTGATCTGATTTTGTAATGTTCAATACTTGCTGGCTGATCTGGTTTTTACTGCTAATACTTGCTGGTGATCTGATTTTGTATATGTTCAATACTTGCTGGCTGATCTGGTTTTTTAACTGCTTAATAATGCTTGGCTGATCTGATTTTTAATGTTCAATACTTGCTGGCTGATCTGGTTTTTATACTGCTAATACTTGCTGGCTGATCTTGATTTTGTAATGCTTCAATACTTCTCGCTGATCTGATTTTATACTGCTTAATACTTGCTGCTGATCTGATTTATACTGCTAAATATGTGCTGGCTGATCTGATTTTGTAATGTTCAATACTTCCTCGCTGATCTGATTTTGTAAAGTTCAATACTTGCTGGCTGATCTGGTTTTATACTGCTTAATACTTGCTGGCTGACCTGATTTTGTACTGCTTAATACTTGCTGGCTGATCTGATTTTGTACTGCTTAATACTTGCTGGCTGATCTGATTTTAATATGTTCAATACTTGCTGGCTGATCTGGTTTTATACTGCTAAATACTTGCTGGCTGACTTGATTTTTTAGTGTTCAATACTTGCTGGCTGACCTGGTTTTATACTGCTTAATACTTGCTGGCTGATCTGGTTTTGTAATGTTCAATACTTGCTGGCTGATCTGGTTTTATACTGCTTAATACGTTTTTAATGTTCTGTATAAATACTTGCTGGCTGATCTGTTTTTAATATGTCAATACTTGCTGCTGATCTGAGTTTTGTAATACTCTAATACTTGCTGGCTGATCTGATTTTAACTGTCAATACTGCTGGCTGATCTGGTTTTTAATGTTCAATACTTGCTGGCTGATCTGGTTTTATACTGCTTAATATCTTGCTGGCTGATCTGATTTTTACTGCTTAAATATTGCTGGCTGATCTGATTTTGTAAATTTCAAACTTGCTGGCTGATCTGTTTTATACTGCTTAATACTTGCTGCTGATCTAGTTTTAACTGTTCAATACTTGCTGGCTGATCTAGTTTTAATGTTCAATCTTGCAGGCTGATCTGGTTTTAATGTCATATATGCTGGCTGATCTGTTTTGTATGTTAATACTTGCTGGCTGATCTAGTTTTATACTCCTTAAAACTTGCTGGCTGATCTGTTTGTACTGTTAATACTTGCTGGCTGATCTGTTTATACTGCTAATACTTGCTGGCTGATCTGTTTTGTAATGTTCAATATCTGTGCTGATCTGGTTTTATACTGCTTAATACTTGCTGCTGATCTGTTTTGTATGTTCAATACTTGCTGGCTGATCTAGTTTATACTGCTCAATACTGCTGGCTGATCTGATTTTGTAATGTTCAATACTTGCTGCTGATCTGATTTGTTATGTTCAATACTTGCTGGCTGATCTACTTCTTATATGCTAATACTTGCTGGCTGATCTGGTTTTATACTGCTTAATACTTGCTGGCTGATCTGTTATGTTCATATGCTGCGTTTAGTTTTTATGTCAAATGGTTGCTGACTGATTAATGCTTTCATACTGCTTGCTGGCTGCTGATTTTGTAATGTTCAATACTTGCGGCTGATCAGTTTTTATACTGCTTAATACTTGCTGGCTGACTCTTATTTTGTAATGCTGTTTCATGATATTTATGCTAATCTTTGGTGATCTATTTTAATGCTTCAAAACTTGCTGGTTGATCTGATTTTGTAATGTTCAATACCTGCTGACAGATCCGGTTTTATACTGCTTAATACTGACTGGCTGACCTTGTTTTATACTGCTCAGTTCTTGCTGATTTAGTTTTTTTTACTGCTCAATACTTGCCAGCTGACTGGATTTTAATTGTAAATTAAACAACTGGATATTTTATGAGGTATACATGTTCATTGCAGCATAAATAAATAGTTAATGGAAAAATGATGGTCAAAATTCTATTTCACTTATTATTTATTCTGCTTTTGTTACATACAATCTAAATTTCAAATGTAACCATCTCTCAGCTATTGATGTTGCTATTCTGTCTTTGTAAATGTCTTATTCTTTTCATGTATTGTGTTGATTCACAATGTTAGATCAACAATGCATTCCGTTGACTGCAATTTGATTTGTGAAACTAAAAAGCAAGCTCTGTAAACAGTGTGGTTGTACTTTTTTCTCAGCCTTTCCTGGAGAGCACTTTCTTAACATCTGGCATATCAATATTCCAAAGAGAATTGTAATTCTTTTAAGTGTAAAAACATGCTTTATATTCATATCAGTAGGAGAGTGTTCTATCACCATAAACCACCAAGAACTGAACTACATTTTGACCAAAAAGAAACTTTTGACAAGAGAAATAATAGGTCAGTGCATTTTCTACACATCTCTTAACTACCATCTCGCTCTCTCCCTTTTAATGTGTGCGTATATGTGTTTCATGCACTGATCAAGCCGTTGATCGTTACGGAATCGTTACTTAGTCTTACTAGGTTATACGCTGATGACAGTTCCCTTTATTACTCAGCAACTTTAATACAAGATATAGAGGGTATTATTAATCATGATTGCAGCATTGGCTAAACAGTGGTTGGTGGATTTCAATCCAAACAAAACTGAAGCCATTATATTTTCACCTAGAAAAGAATACCAAGAACCTTGTCTACTTTTCGATGGAGCCAGAATTAAGATAACTAATAAACACAAACACCTCGGTGTAACTCTTAGTAGCTCTGGGCAGTGGAATGATCATATTAACGCTAATTTAGAAGCTGCATCAAAAGTTATTAATATCATGCGAAAAAATTGCAATTCACCCTTACTCGTTCTGCTCTAAATCAAATTTATCTGTCATATATAAGGCCCATTCTTGAATATCCTTCTATTGTTTGGGATGGTTGTACTATTTCTTATTCAGACTCTTTGGAAAAAATACAAAACGAGGCCGCCCGAATTGTAACTGGACATACTAGATCAGCATCTCTTGAAATAGAGAATGTGGTTGGGAAACTCTTTCATGTAGAAGGGCTAATTGTAAAGTTTGTTTTATGTATAAAGTTTCAAATAATCTTGTTCCACAATACATTACAGATCTAATGCCTCCTTTAGTTGGTGAAAGGTCTAATTATTCATTAAGAAATGATCAAAACTTTGAGAGCTTACCAATTAAAACATCACTATATCAGAAATCTTGCATACCTTCTTCAATTTCACTATGGAATAATTTAGATTTAGATATAAGAAATAGCTCTACATTTAGCTCATTTAAAAGAAAAATTAATTCCAAGAAAAAGCCTGAAAAAGTTCCAGATTTTTTCTGTATAGGTAATACTTATCTATTCTCCATGCCAGAATAAGAAATAAATGTAGCAACTTAAATGAAGACCTTTTTTAAATCATCGGAGACAAGATCCTTTATGTGGTTGTCGAAATGGAATTGAGAGTGCTGAACATTATTTCTTCCAGTGTGTCAGATTCTCTGACATAAGAATTTCTCTCTTTCAGGTAACAAGGCTTTTCCATCCTCTAAATATAGATATGTTACTCTCTGGGAGTGCTAACCTAACTATTGAACAGAATATTATACTGTTTGAAATTGTTCAAACCTATATTAAACAGCCCAAAAGATTTATATAACGCCTTTTTTAAAATTCTTTTTGATAGCAAACCTATATAACTTAATCATGCAGTCTATATTTGAAAATTGTATATATTTTTTGTCTCTAGAATATGTACCTTTGAATATTCAGTGTCATTCTCTTGATAAAGATAAAGAGAAGATTTTCTGATAAAAATGTATCACTCCGGTAGTAGTAGTAAAGTATTTAATTCAGCTACCAACCTGATTTTGATCTGATGCTCTGCTATTGTTAGTGTGATCCTTTTATGTTGTTAATATTATTATTACTATTTTTCATTTTAACTTGTTGTTTATGTCACGTAGTATATTGACAACTTGACAAAAGGTTTTGTATCATTTATATCGCCGTCACGTTAATGTTGCAAACATGTCACGTTATAGTGGTAATCACATGGATCCGCTCAGAAGCCCCATCCCTCTTTCTCTATCTGTCTCATTCTCTCTCTCTCCTGTACATGTTTTTGTTGTTGTTGATTTTTTCAGTCTCTTTATGAACACTTACAAGCCATTGTTTAACATAAAATTGTAGGTCTGACTCTAAGTTGTTAGAACTTGTAGACCAACCCCATTTCATGTATTATATGAAATAAAATACGTTTAAACTATCAAGCCATTAACTCAAGGGGATAGGGTGTCAACAGGAATATGTTGGCCAATTATAAAAATTACCATACCAAGCCAACTCTAAAATTCATCGGACATTGGGATGGGGGTTAAACTTGGGAAGGGGGGTCTGATCCTGGACTTCTCAGGCCTGGACTTCTTCAATATTTTCCTCTAATCTTCGTGTCCAGATTAAGGGTTCATTCTTCTCATTCTCTTTATTTGATCTGCCATGCAGGGATCCAGGCCCTGATTTGCTAACAAAACACCAATGCATATACTATATTTCATGCATAAAACCTAATACCAAATCCTTGGGGTATAATGAACCCCTTTGATTTAAAGCCAATATAAGATTCAAAACAATAACAAAAAAGCAAAATATTTTCTATTCTAAACAAATAATTAACATCATGCAGTCACAAAATTTTCATTTTACATCCTCTTATAATCTTGTAAAAATCCACTTATAAAATTGTTTTTTTTTGTTTTTTTTTCAACTTAAAAAATGTTATTGTGGAATTCACATAATATCACACATTAATTTTGACAATCTTGATTCTTATCAATTAAAAGACCCAACTACAAAGAAAGACTGCTGTAATAAATTTTCTAAAGATTCATTACCTTTAAATAACAAAAAAATGCCCATTTTAGTATATAGTAAAAAAAATTGATTTTTTTTTTTTTTTGCAGAGTATACTATTGATGTTTAGCAAACTTTGAGTAATATTTATGGAGGTGTCCTACTGCCACAGTCAGTAACATTTTTTAGAGCTTCTTTCAAAAATAAATTAGCATACGAAGTCTTTATTAGGAGATACTATAAACCAAGATCAACCTGCAAGTGAACTGATATCCATACAGTAAGTATAAACCCAGATCAACTTGCAAGCAAACTCCCGTTTATGCAATCAGTATAAAACTAGATCAGCCTGCAAGTTAACTAATGGTTAAGCAACAAGTATAAACCGAGATCAGCCTGCAGGTAAAACTTGTTACAGGCTGATCTGATTTTTATACTTGATTTCTGCAACTAGTTGCTACAAAGATTGGCCTGCATGTAACTTACTTCTGTGACAAATATAAACCCAGACCGGTAAGTCTGAAAGTAAGCTGACCTATAACCGGAGCAGCCTGCATGTAAACAGGCCTTTGCAAACTAGTATAAATCCAGATCAGTCTGAAAGTAAACTGACATTTCACATGTCAAGATGACCAAGTCAAAATGTCACATGTAGGCATAGACTTGAAAGAATGCAAGATATAATTTTTGCCCTGTTTCTGTTTCATAGTAAAATCAATTACTTCTGCATATTCAACACAGTTTAATGTCTATTCAATTTCAATCAGTTGCGATAACTGCTGTGCTTATTTCCTGTGTATTT
>CM037785.1:56058162-56108162 GCA_021229015.1 Solen grandis
CTTTTCTTATCGAGTCTTTAATTTAAATTATAATTCCGCCACTACCCCGTTTTGCCCGCCTGTGTCTATATTTCCTATAAGAATGTATTGGGTTACTATAACCCTGCAGATTTATATTTGAGTTTTTACCAGTCCATGTCTCTGATAAACAAATTATATCATATTGTGTGATTATATTAATAAATTCATCACATGACTGTTTTTGTTTAGTAAGCCCCTCTACATTCCAGTGAAGGACGCTAACGGCACTCTCACAATGATCCTACTCGTCTTTGTACAGGACATTGTTAATGTACAGTTTATCTACACGGATCACTGCCTCCTTCCCGTCATGCTTTGCCTGCTTCATAATAGGAATGAGTCTTTTTCTTCTCTCCATCACTTCTCGCGGAAATTGTTCGCTGATACCGTATGGTTTTCCCTGCAGGTTTTTAGCTGCCTTCCTAACACGCTCCTTGTCTGGATCGAAGGCGAATTTGGCGACAATTGGTCGTATTTTCCCATGTCGATATTGACCTACTCGATGCGCTCTTTGTAAAACAATGGACTTTGCATCATCGATCTTCACTTCCTTTTCAATAAATGAAATAATCTTCTCTTTGCAGTCTTCATCTTTTTCTTCTTGAATATTATAAAACATCAGGTTTTCTCTCATACTTCTACATTTTAAGTCTATAATTTCTTCTTTCATTTCTTTCTCTCTCTGTTTATGTTCTTCTTCTCTTTTTTTCATCTGTTTCATCATTGACTCTAACTCAGATTGTTTTTTGTTGACACTATCAAGTTGAGAGCTGTCAAATTCTCGACTTTTCTCAATTTCACCCAGTTTACTCTCTATACTGTTTATTTTGGCATCCGTATTTTTCATCTGGGATTTCAGTGAACTAATATTGCTCTGTATGGATTCTAAGTGTTTCAATTTTGCATCCATTGCATCAAGTCTTTTTAGGACTAACGTGAGCATATCCCCCTGCGGTGACTGTACTGGTCCGTTATTATACACGGGATTGCTCATGCTGACAGCACTCATGTTACCGTTCTGTCCGCCATTAATAAAATTTGGCGATGCTGTCGCCATGGCCATATATTGATTTGCTTGGTTTGAATAATTATAATTCACAGGTGTTTGGCACATAAAAGTCTGACCTGTTTGATATCCATCGACTCCATTACCTTGACTTCCTCGAGGTGTTGACTGCTCACTCATGGCTGTTGTCAAATATTTTGCATTACCGCCTTTCCCGCCTTTCCCGCTCTTTGTTCGAGCCTTCCTTTTCACTTTGTTTTGAGCACTATCAGGAGAATCCTTACTTTTTTTACGTTTTCTCGGCATGGAATCACTTTATAGATCCTTTAACCTTCACTATGTCCCATTCTGAGTACGATTATCACCCTCAAAGCCACACAATATCCATTTTTGTATCCAAATTTAAACAGCGATTGAAAAACACGTCCGCCATGTTACACGCATGCGCACATAAATTTAAATAATGATAAGAGATTATTCATTGCTCTAGATGCTTGATCATTTAATGTTTGTACGGCTGCTCTTAAATTTATTTCCTGTTTTAACAAATTTTACACCCAAATAAAAGAAATAATCTACTTCCTCAACTTTCACACTATTTATAAACCATTCAAAATTATTCTTCTGACTGCGTTTTTCAAAAATACAAATTAACAAATTTTAGTTTTATTTACATTGATAGTTAGGCCCCATCTGGTTACCGACGTCTGCGAGAACCCTATCAAGCCAATCTGGTTCTAATCAGATTGCTCGAGAAAAAATCAAGGTCATTCACTAAATAATTAAATTCACTCTAAGTATGCCTTTCTCAAGAAAAAAAAACAACATGAATTTTTAGCAAGTTCTACATTATAGCAATAACAATATGGCGACTATTCAAACGTCTATAATGTAGAATTTGCTAAAAATTCATTTTTTTTTTCTTGAGAACTTTTACCGAAATATTGAGTTAGAGTGAATTTAATTATTTATTGTATTATTTCCCTCTGGAAAGTCAACATATTTATTGAAGGTTATTCACGTTTATGCTGTCTGGACCACTGGAAAGATCGAAAACTGTCTGTGCTCGTAAAGCCGATTTGTGCAATCTATGAAATGCTGGATCGTTTGTGGCGCTTCTTACATTTCTATTATTTTTGACATCACAAAGCCTAAGGGATTTTGAAGAAGTAGATGACAATACCCATGAAAAATGAGGAATTAGAACAAAATTTTCTGATATAAACACTTGGGAAAAGAGAGTATTATTCGACTGCAATTAACATAATATACCTAACAAAGCTTCTAACTACACCGATTGCAATTTGCTGCCCTCGAGTTCGGGAGGTCGTGGGTTCGATCCCCGGCCGCGACATATCAAAGTCTTGAAAATGGTACTGTTATAGCTCCCTTGCTTGGCGCTCAGCATATAAGGGTAGTTGCAGGACTGGTTGGCCTGGTGTCAGAATAATGTGACTGGGTGTGGTATCATGCCACATGTCTACGGCGTGATACTGCAGTGTGGCAGCACTATATCTGTCTCAAGTAGACATCGTCTCAAAATGACTGAAATACTGTCGGTGGGACGTTAAACCCAACAAATAAACAAACAAATATTTTGCTGCAGTTCCCGATTTGATTTGATGCAACTTATGCAAGTGTCATTTTATTCCGTCAATCTGAATACGACATTCTCAAGCCAAAACATATGGCAAAGCATCATTTGTAATTAATGTACATCAACGTTTCCTAGTTTGATAAAGTTCTGTTGAGTCGATATTAAAAAATATCAAATGATGCTATCGGTGTAGTTAGGAGATTTGTTTAGTACTGAAATAAGAAAGGGTTAACGTTATAAAAATGTTTTAAAACAATTGATTTCTGGAATCAACATTTCTTATGGTATATCACTGGGTTATGTTGATTTTATAGTACCTGTTGCTCGCCAAATTTGAAATTTAACTTGACCTCAGTATTTTCATACATTACAGGGATGGATCAACGCATATTGTATTGGTGACCTATAAGCGGGGGATTAATTATGTACATTATATACATGTATGTATACAAAAAAGTAGTTTTAGTAGTAACTTTTATTGATGTTGAATAGTCAAACTCATTAAAAAGAAAATGAAGGTAAAGTTAAATGTGAAATTGGATTATCTTATATTGTATGTTTTCTTGCTATTATGTTTGCAATTTCTTTGTATCATTCTACAAAATAAACAACATACTCTGACCAATGTGTTAGCATAATATAATTGACAAACTAGCTTCTAGCTTAAAAAGTAACACAACTGAGACAGTCAGAATAGATAGATGGATGGATGGACGGACGGACGGACGGACGGACAGACAGACAGACAGACAGACAGATAGATAGATAGATAGATAATCGCTGAAATTGTGCTTTTATATATACACTTACCACTTGGTTGTACTGCAACATTCAACACTAAAAACGTAAGGACAACCACCAGTAATAACACGGATAATTTCATTGTTTCCCGATTCGACGAGTTCTTATTGCTAGCATATACCGCCTACATTCTCTTACCTATACATCAGCGCTTGTATGGATATTGCAAAATCCATATTGGATATATATGAATATTAAGTAAAATATGAGATATGAAAGTGTTATTAGAAAATCAGCAACACTTTTGACTATTTTTTCGTGGGTGATTTAATTTCGTTGATTTCGGGAATAATATTATCAGACGGGTTTGTCTAGTCAAATTTGGACCTCACAATGTCTGGGAATAGTATGATTATAAAACAAAGACAGAGCACGGGTAGCAAGACATTACTGGACCCAGTAAATGAAATATACACAATAAGCCTTTATCGTTTAAGCCACTACCTTATATTGAATGTTTTTTTCACTGTCAATTTGAAAAGATGTGAAAAATTGGCTCGAACAGTGCCCTATATCTGTCGATGACGTCATGATTGTTTCGTGTTGTGCGCCAATTACGGTACATGTATATTAGTTCTGTTTACATTGTTGACAAATGACGTTTGTGCAGGTAAAGGTCATTCTTATCACAAAATAGACGATATTGTATTCCATCACATTATGAAGGATATGCACTCACTTTCCAATATTCATGAAAATCCACTCAGTTTATATAAATGAGAAGAACAATTAGAATCTTGAATATCAAGTCGTAAGTGTTTACCTGTCAACTTAGTTATGTGCCTTTGATTAGTCATCCGGTCAAACTACATTAAAGTAAAGTCCCTGTAATGGTTCCGCTACATTTCGGACCTCATGACCTTTCACGGAGATAACCAAGATTTCCTAATGTTTCATTAGGGTACATTGGTTATCTTGGTAGAGGTTAAATGGTCAAAGATGTAGCAGAACCATTACAGGGACCTTACCTTAAATTACCGGCAGGTACATTTGTATCTTTCTTTCTACAACATCTATTGTTAAGTTATTATCACTCCAAAGTAACTTTTACACTTTTGTTAACAGAGTGGTGTCCCCTATCCATAATCAAAGTATATCAATTTGATAGATAAATATGAACGATAAAAAACTCATCCTCGTGATAGGCAATTTAATTAAAATACAAAATCATTATATTTTTTTCTTTCATTTTAGTTATATAACTCTCGATATAAATACTACTGAAATAAAATTGTTGCAGTGATTAAAAAATCACTGGCATTGTTGTATACGTTTGTGTTTTATTTATTTATTTATTTTTAATTTATTTTTTATGTACTGACGATGTTACACTGAACAAGTCTAAAAATAAAATATGTTCAATTCTGTTCTTTGATCAAAACATCATTACGAGTATGGGGCAAACTGTATTATCTAGGAAACAATACGTGCAAAGGTCACGAAGTCTTCAGAATTATTACATTTTGAAACTGTGTTAGTGTATGATAAAATAACATACTTAGGACCCCTTCGACAATCTTTTTTGATCATCAAGTCAACTTATTTAGCTATTTTGAGATTTTTGCAACTTAATACTAACTGGGTTTTGCAGAAAATGTATCACAATTGATGAAGATGTAACCCACTTTGTAATTAAGTTATTACATTTTGCATCCTTATTACAAAACGGGTTGTAACAAATGATGATTCAAAACTTGTCAAAATCTCTGAATTTGTACTGCTAAAAACTAAATTTACAAACGAAAAATACAGTTTTACATGAATGAGAATACTATTTTAAGGGCTTAATCTATGAACAATCAATGCTAGTTAAACATTATGATACTTAACCTTTCTGTTATAACAGAGACATGAAATCGATCTCAGATAGTGTCTATATGTAACCTTGATTCAGTTTAACGTTTCTGTTCACTGTATAATTATCTTTAGCCTGTGGCAGCCCTGAATTTTACTCATAACTATTTATGCATATAGTCTGGCATTATTGACATGAGACTGATTAATCTCCGGGATGTTCTTCGTTAGTTTCCGTGAATAATTACGGTCCAAGTGGTAAGTACAGTGGTCTTAAAACCTTGAATTGGCTAGTTCGGATCTTCGATATAAATTGATACTTATTAATTCGTAATTCTTTTCAATTATCAATTTTTATTTAATTTTTGCAGTGTTGGAGGTTGGATGAACATTTTGTTGAATATCTGGGTGTCTATCTTGTATTTTTTCTTAATTTTACGAAATGTTTAATATTTCACCAACAATGAAAATACAGCAAGCTAATTCACACACACACAAAAAATGGTTCTGATTCAATGGCTGTGTCAGTGCTGCAATTATCTTCGGAGTCGGATGAGTTTCCGGTCAGGTTAACGGTCAGGTTGATGACTATTTTAGTTTTAGTTGATTTTAAGTGTTTCGAAAGTTTCTTATACTACATGTTAGGCCCTATATGCAGGCGAGTAATGTATAAACTATTTGAATTTCGATAAAATCGTTCTATGTTTGATTTGGATGTACATTATTAAACTCTGTGGTAAAAGAATATTAATAAAAAATAGATATGGTTTGAGTTGGATTCGAACCCACAACAATCAGGTTTGAACTCCTGCGCTTTAACAGGGCATCTGATAAGTAATACATATTCGTATTGTATTGTACTGAAGGACATATGTTTTACTTCGGAAACCGACATTTGCCGAGAAAAGGCAATTGAATATTCAGACGCCTCAGGTTAATTATGCCAGACTTTATCAGTGACCATTCCATTGTTTTGATGTGTATGTACAGGGTGATAAACCAGTCCTGTGAGTGCATGGTCACTTAGCTTCTAATAATTATTTCCCCTAGCTTTCCTTCTTTCTTCTTTCCCATGATTCCTAACTCTTATATAAATCGTCCAGTCCTTTGCACGAGCACCTTTTTAAGACGTCAAGGTGTGACTTGACTTGACTATTTGAGTTTACCGTCGCTTCGACAGTATTTCAGTCATATAGCGACGTCCAGCTAATTACAGGTGGAGGAAGACCCCGAAGGCACGGAGGCATCCGGGTAGAACCACCGACCTACCGCAAGCTAGCTGGAAGGCTTTCTCACATGAAAATTCGAATGACCCTACCGGAATTCGAACCCACGCGGCGAGGGACTGAGTGAGTGTTAAAGTCAGCGAACGTCAAGGTGTAGTCTGGACATTATAGATGCTGTCAGCTAATTGTAATATTAACTACCTAACTGTATTGTATACTAAATCATACAAACTTGGTAAGAGTTTTTATTCTCTGTGAATTATATTTTTTAAAATGTAGAATTGTGATTTGACTGGAATTATTTATCTTGAATTGTTTAGGTATATATCTTACAACTTTTTTTTTATACATTCCAGTCTCACCGTCTGTATAGCACTGTGTGAGTCAAATAAATTATTTGAAATCGAACTACTTTAATTGTGCCTTATCTATGAGTAGGTATTTCAAATGTTTCATACCATTTTTATACTAATCACTCTCGGTGGTTTCAGAGTTGGACCAGTACTTTGCGCCTGAGAATGTCATTTTTGCCGTAGACGCCGTAGACGTGTGGTCAATCACATTATCCGGACACCGGGCCAAGCAATCACATTATCCGGACACCGGGCCAAGCAATCACATTATCCTGACACCGGGCCAACCAGTTACATTATCCTGACACCGGGTCATCTAGTCACATTATCCTGATACCGGGCCATCCAGTCACATTATCCTGACACCGGGCCAACCAATCACATTATCCTGACACCGGGCCAACCAGTCACCTTATCCTGACACCGGGCCATCCAGTCACATTATCCTGATACCGGGCCATCCAATAACATTATCCTGACACCAGGCCAACCAGTCACATTATCCTGACACCGGGCCAACCAGTCCTGGAACTATCCTTATATGCTGAGCGCCAAGCAAGGGGGCTCTACCAGCTCCAATTTTATACTTTGGTATTTCGCGGCCAGGGATATTTTTTGATATTTCATTTAATATAGAGATCACATCCAGCAGTCTCTCCACTTTACAATACGATGTTCATTAATTTAAAGGTTATATATCTAATAAAAGTTCATGATAATACCGGCATTACCTCATAATTAAAGGTATTAAATATTCAAAATTTAATTTCAATGTATGAAACTGAAATATCACTAGATCGGAAAAGGGTTTTTCCTAAATTTTTGCAAAAATTGTAAATTGCATTAAAACCCCACTTATCCGGAACAAATGAGAGATTGATTAAATTATTAAATTAAGAAGGTCAAAACCTATCGTCTTGTAAATTAGGTTATAAAAAATATATGAATATGTGAGGTAAAATAATTATTTATGAAGGGGATTCAAAGACTTCCGGGAGAAGAAGCAGACAGTTATGACTAGAATTAATAGATCGAACTCGAATCTGTTGCAGAAGCCAGATTTAAAGCAGAGAACATGTTTCTCCAGATTAATTAAGTGGAGTATGTTGACACGACGATAGAAGTGCTCTAGATAAGTTAGGATTTTTGCCACATTTGCATAAAGCTATAATTTATAAGTTTGATTCAATGTGATATATCTTATCCAAAGTATTTAAAAGCAATGGTGATATAAATACATATTTGGCAAGTTTTAAATAAAAGTTTGTTTGTTGGATTTATTGTCCCAACGACAGTATTTCACTCATTTGGAGACGTCTACTTGAGACAAATACAGTGCTGCCACACTGCAGTATCACGCCGTAGACATGTGGCATGATACCACACCTAGTCATATTATCCTAACACCGGGCCAACCAGTCCTGCAACTACCTTTATATGCTGAGCGCCAAGCAAGGGAGCTATAACAGTACCATTTTTACGACTATGGTATGTCGCGGCCGGGAATTCAAATAAAAGAATTCTATGATTATTAGGCTCGCGTTTTACAGCATTGTTTCTGGGTAAACATGTGCCCAGTTTAGGGCTTAAACCTATGACCACATAGACATCCAACAGTGTCAACCGATAATTTTGTGACATTTTTTCATCTTAAAATGTTTACAAAAAGTCTTGTATATTTCTATAGGCCATCTATTGGAGTTACTTGAACTAGAAGTTTCGTAGCTAATTCGTTCATTAGAAACAAGAAATATCTTTAAAAAAGATACTCGGCCGTAGTAACCAGCTTGATGATTAGGGTCTGAATGGTTTAACATGTGAAAGATTTTGTTGTTGGTTTAATAATTGTGCAATTCCTGTGTCAGCTCTTTGAAATACCACGGATCAAAATAAGTTGTACAATCTTGGTAGACACTTACAGCCTTAAAACATCTGCGCATTAGACTTCGTTTCGCGGGCTACAAAATGAAACCGGATGTAACGTTTTTGTTGAGTATAGGAACAATCAATTCCGAAATCTATGTGTTTCCTATTTTTTAGCTTTCTACTCTTTCAGGTTACCTTAAAAAGGTGCAGCGTCTTACTATTCGGGACAAATCGTTCGCAGGGGAAGAAAACTTCAACTTTTAAAACAAACAGAGATCTAAAGAAGTCGTTTCCACAACTCCTTTCTTTTCTTTTGACTAATTTTACAATGACCAATGGGAATGTAGCAAAGTATATAATAACCAATGAAAAGCCTAATTTTATTCCGCTTCATTACTGTATGTTTCACAGGAAGTCAAAGTGAAAATAAACGGCATAACGGCCGAAAAAATACTATGGTTAAAACAGATAATGAAGCACGCATTCAAAGATCGTTTATCTTGCTGATGATGACTTGAAATGATGATTAGAATGATGATGATGATGATGATGTTTAGCAGGGTATGAAGTTTTAAAAATTTTGACTTGAAAAAGCCAGATTTTTGAAATGTCTATAGTATATTGATGCCGTTAAGTGGAGATGGGATGTAGGAATGCGATGCGATAATTTGCATTAAAAATGTATACACCCACGGCTGGAGAAAGGAAGATTTTACACTGTGCAGTTTATACATTTATATTAAGTACTCATTTCCCGTAATACTCTCATACTTCGTTTTAATGAGATAATAAATAAGATAATTGATCCTCTTATTCAGGTCCTCGTGTTATATTGTAACCATACTTGGAAACAATTAAGCTCTTGTGAGGGGCATGCACTGTTTTAATACAATTATAGATAAGAGAAAACAATCACTCAGGCATTTCAAAATGAATCTTTGTATAAAACAATATAAGTGTCGGGCTGTAAGTATTTATATAAATGATAAGTATATAATATACTGACAGCATGACTCAGTCATGGCATGATAATTTTAACATATCGACAAGATGTGATCTATATAACACATAAAGTCTTTACTTGATCCTGAGAAATATACCTCAATAGATTTATCATACAAACTTGTGAGAGCGTTTGCACGTTTAAGATGTTCGAGTCGCATGCTTAACATTGAAATTGGTCGACATTTCAGTATAAATAGACATTACAATTATGAATAATACAATACGCTATCTTTATTTCCACCAGGTCGGAGATATTTATTAGAAGGTGAATATCATGCTTATATGTCCTCATTCGTATTGCGGTCACAGTATCTTTATGGCTGTATAGTAGAAGATCGGACATCTCCAATCTTTTGAATTACCTCTGTCTGAAAATATTTGTATCATTAGAGAAAAATGGCTATATACGTTTAAATATTTTCAACATTGTGGATAATGCTTAAAACTGTTATTGTATATAATGCAAATGATTATACATATAATATATATGATTATAAAATGAACGCCACTGTTACATGTATACTTTTTATCTTTATAGTCTCGATTTTGGACTGGAGGCCTATATCTATTAACAAAGAAATTGAAGTTAAAGTGGATTTTTTTTTCAATATAACAGCTGACCCAGTAATGAATAACACTAAGCACGAGCGATCTTCACGAACGTTCTTAGTGAATAATTGCGCTAATTCTTCTACACACGTACGTGCATGTTCATTACGTGCATGTTCATGCACACCAATTAGAAAAAATGAGAGATCTGTATATTACAAACGCTTTATTTCCTCTATTATATGATGATATGCATACATGTTTATATAATGGCCTATAAGAAAATCTTACCTGTAAGAAATGTGTGTAGCTAAGTCGGTAGAGCACACACCTTATAAGCGAGAGGTCCCGGGTTCGAGTCTTGGTGGGGCTGCATTATTTTCGTACTTGGTTACATTTGGCGCCCAACGTTGGACCGTTACAGTAAAGCTATCCAGTATATACTACTTTTGTTGTTGTTGTTGTATTGGGGTTTACCGTCACTGCGATAGTATTTCAATCATATAGCGACGTCCAGCTAATTACAGGTGGAGGAAGACCCAGAGTACACAGAGATACACGGGTAGAACCACCGACCTACCGCAAGCCAGCTGGAAGGCTTCCTCACATGAAAAATCCGAAGTCCCTACCGGGATTCGAACCCACAGCGGTGAAGGGCTGAGAGATTTGTAGTCCACGACTGTAACCGCTCGGCCACGGCGGCATACTACTTTTGAGTTCGTTGGGAACATAGCAATTTGTTGTCGGTAAATTCGTGGACGGGGAGTATGTGACGGCCTTATCGGTGAGAGATGTGTAAGCGGTCAGGTAGCTCGGTCAGTCGAACACATGCCCTGTAAGCGAGGGGTCTCGGGTTCGAGTCCCGGTCTGGTTGCAAATTTTTCTCACCTGATTACATATGCAAAGAAAAGGGGAAATAAAAAGTAAACAACAATAATATATTAATATTTCTAGCATCAAATTCGGATTAAGAGTCTGCATCAAGACATATCATTCAAGCTATGAAATCAAATACTTGTTAGAACATTTTGTTTTAAGCATTTCTGTAAATAAAAATTAGGAGAGTCTCGGGTAGTAATATGACTTGTCATGCGTGAGACCAAGGTAGAGGCGTATTTAGAAATGTGTGTCTTTCTGGTGTACATAGCGTGTTTACAAAGTCAGCATCAAGTTGTGCATGATCATTTGTTTTGTTAATGCACTGTACATTTTCTTTATACTGTTGCATTGTTATGCTGCGTTTTCTCTATATTCCCGGCGGCCATGTTTCAGGCCACCGTGGACAAAACGGGGTGGCCTTGAGAGAACGTGGGGGAACGGGATGGGCAAACGTGAAAGGCCGTGATCGCCGGGATCCGGGCAGTTTTTAAAGTCAAAAAATTCCCAGGGTCACGGTGCGGATTAGAAACCTTGTAGGCCGTAGCAAAACGGGATGAACGCAACAAGACGTGACAGAACTTAGATGTGGTCCGTAGTGGGACGGGGAGCTTTCCTGATGTAGTCTCGTACAGCAATTGATTTTCTTTGGATGGCATTTTTAAAAACTATGTTCTATGGTAGCGCACATTCTGCATTGAACATTATGTATCTCAGTACAGTTGCTGTCTAAGCTCAAGATTATATGTTGAAATAGAAGTTTCCTGATGATGACTGCAGAGAAGAGATTATGTAGCCCCAGTTTTGACTTACTCATATCTGCCCAAGTCCGTATATGTAAACTTTGAATTTTTCAATGAAGTGCTGCGATTTTATCACAGGAAAGCCCATATACTTGTTAACGTACTTAGCGGGCATAGCGCTGAGAGCATATTTAGCTTTTTAACCACATTCAAAAACAGTTCCGTTTCTGGTCTCCCGACCGACCCTCTTTTTTAAACGACCGACCCTAAGGTGTTTTTTTACCTTTCTGCCTTTAAAAAATAGTTCCTTTTTTAACTTTCGTTGCATGTAAAAATAAATAAAAAAGAAATAAAATTCCGACCCACCGACCCTCTTTTTTATTTGCTGAAGACCAGAAACTGAACTAATTTTTTTGCCTAACAACATTTAAGATTGTGATCCTGCTGATTCCCAAGTGGTTAACGTGATAGGTTTGACTTATAAACAACGTTCATCATCCGTTGCAGGCTGAAGGATTATATAACAACCATTACTAAGTCGCTAGCATATGATGGGTTTCCGGCTTCTGTAAAAAGTACTGTTCAACCGAAATTATTGTTCTAGAAAAGCTGGTCTGACTGATTTCATCACTGTTACATGTTAAGACGTCTCCTCGTTTAATTTCACTGTACAATTTTACCCTTTATTTGACAGAGAAATGTACATGATCCGAATGAGAAATAAACAACTACATGGGAATATGGCCAAATTTAACAAAAGCACAAAGCCTCACTGCTTCTAGCCGCCTCATTCCAAGCTCATATTGCATGTCTTGATCGCTAAGCATGGTCAGGATTCGTCCACTGATTTGCTCTTCTTTGAACTTTTCAATATATTTGTCCAGGTTCAAGCTTTCCAATGTTTCACAAACATCATTTATCGTGAACATATTTAATTTAATATTACGCTTCTTAGTAATTGACTTAGTTTCTGAAACTGGCTCTCCAGTCGGCTTTGACTTTGCTGATGTTGGGTCGATATTCTGAGATGAACGGTTACATTTTATTCTTAATGGTGGTTTATTGTCGACTGGAATCAGAATATAGTCGTCTCCGTCACCTTCAATGGCACCGCCAGCATTACTGAAACACTCTTGGTCCCCGCTCTGCTCTGTGTCGTCTATCCTCCCAGAGTGTACCTGGATGTGTTCAATATGATGTTGGTCTGATGCCGATGTCGGTGTTTGGTCAGGCTTTCTTGGCAGGACAGCTGGTGTAATGTACATTCCACATTCATCTTCACTGCTATCATCATTACAGCTCATGTCTTCAAATATCAAATGAAAAAAATATAAGAGTTGAAATACAAAAAAATATATACCTTCAATAAACATCATGGTCATGTGGATCTTGATAACGTTATGGTCATGTGGATCTTGATAACGTCATGGTCATGTGGATCTTGATAACGTCATGGTCATGTGGATCTTGATAACGTCATGGTCTTTTGAATTTTGATAACCCTTTTTAAGGTCATTTGGATCTTGATGACGCCATGGTCATGTGATCTTGATGACGTCATGGTCATGTGCATTTTGATAGCGTCATAGTCTTGTGGATCTTGATAACGTCATGGTCATGTGATCTTGATAACGAAGTTGTGTTTAATGATAGTATTTGAAAGTGCACGCTCAAGATCGGCATTTCATTGTTTATTTTCAAACAGCACAAATGGCAACAGTTCGGTGGTTTTACCTTGGTACCTCTTTCCCCTTGATCTCCCACTATATATAATCAAATATCCTATGTGACGGAAATACTGATGCATAGGTGGTAAACACCACAGCAGGAACAGTTGGTAATACATGAACGGATATTTGATACCCTATCTTTTGGTACAGTTAACGCTCCATCATTGGAATCCAAGTCATTTTGGAAGTAAAGTTTTTATGGGACGGATACAACATGTTATCAATCGGATATTATCCCATTGCAAAACTGCGTGGTACAACATACAGCTCTCGAACTGCTCTGCTGTATCAAACCCGGACTTTTATTCATAGAATATCTCCTGATTAAGCGCAAAGAAACTTAGTTATGAAGTGTAACAGACACGGCCTGGCCCGGAATCGAACCCGGTCTGCCGGCGTGACATCCCAATGCTCTAACCACTGAGCCAAAGAGTCGACTCCCTAACGCAGTTGTCAGAGATTGAACTTATACCCGTGACGACGCATCGTCACATTACTTCCCCCTCCGAGAAGTCTCGACCCGAGACTTGGCCTGGGAAACACGTGAGTAAGGCAACTCCGGTATGGCAGTTGACATTATCCCACTTCTGACACCAAATGTAACAGACACGGCCCGGCCCGGAATCGAACCCGGTCTGCCGGCGTGACATCCCAATGCTCTAACCACTGAGCCAAAGAGTCGACTCTTTGGCTCAGTGGTTAGAGCATTGGGCTATCACGCCGGCGGACCGGGTTCGATTCCGGGCCGGGTAGGGTTTGTTACAGAAGTTACTTTTCTGATATTTTGTCAACATATCAAGGTCACATATTCCCCTGTTGATCTCTGTGTGTTAGGACGTATTTTAAATCACGTCAGAAATATTGATATAATGTTAATCTAAATATCCTTACTGTAATATTACTTACCTTATGTTATATTTCGTCCATGAATATACTTACTTTGTAGCATTTGTATATAGCAGTGTTTCACGGACAAAAGATAAAGAAGCAGACTTAAACATGTTACCCCCTCTGTTTGCAGTCTCCCCCCTCTGTTTGCAGTCTCGGTAACGCACAGTAACTTCTCGGTCCTTATAACTTTGATTTACATGGTTGGCATCAATAGAAGGCCAACTCCGTCAACCAACAGCCAACATATCCAATGGCAGCTAAATACAAAACACAATTCAGATATTGTATCAGTGCGAAATGCTTTCATTGCCTATAGATATATTAAAGTTTAATTGAATTTGTAATGAAAAAACTCACCGTTACCATGACTACGAGGAGGTACAGGTGGTGGGTCACCGTAATCATGATCCGTCTCTATTGTTGCTTCATTAAGGGTCAGGGTCCTCTCTCCTCCGGTGTGTGTATCATTACTACCCACAATATATTTCGCAATACCTGTGTGGGAAAAATATATGTTTGACCTTATTGAAATGACAACTGCATTTATACTGTAAGTCCGGAATGGCAGTGTAAAAAGTCAGAAGAGAACGGTGTTTATATTTCAATGATTAGTCTCAGAGATATACACATATTAAACCAGTGAGAAGAACTCCAGTAGATACCTTGGTCACCCCTCGTGACGTCATAGTCTTGATCACTTTCCGCTACCTGCTGGTCAAGTTTGAACAAGAACTTCCGGTAGTTTTCCTCGGTGTCATATCTGAATCCCAGTACTGGTGTCGCCGACAAGTCCTGAGACAGAGCACCCAGACGGACGATCGTGTTCATTACAAGTTCTGAAAAGCAGATTCTCAATTAAAACATTTTCATGAAATCACAGATTAATTAGGCACTGCTATCTCTAAATTAATGGCACGGTTTTATTGTTTCGGTACATGGAAACTATATTGTTTTTTTGTTTTTTCATAAACCGTTTAGTTCTGTACCATCTATGGTGCTTAAACATGTTCGACACTTGTTAGAGAGTTTATTAAGATTATCTAAATGTCTTACTTGCAGATGAACAGAGAATTTAGAAGAAATTAATCGTTGTATAAAAAACCTTTATGCCATTGACAGTTACAGCCTGTATTCAGGTTTGAATCCGATTTTAAGTAGTGTTGACGTATTTGGTATTAAAACAGTGTAATACCAGTATACAGTGGCGTATAGTTTGTCAAATCCTAGTATATTTTTTCTGTGACATTTGAATTAGGTGATTTTAACACAGGCCATGCATACAGGTAAGTATGATTCATCGGATATCTTTGGTTTTACCTGTCGTATCGATGTGGTTGACCAGTAAATAGTGTTCATTGTATTTCTCCCATATCAGAAGTTGTCCGAATTGGTCACAAAAAACATGCTAGTTACCAAAACGCACACTTTGTTGGCTGTTTCCCGCCATTTTGACCTTAACCGGAAGTTCATTTTCTTCAAGGATTTCAGCCATGCTCTGCAGTTTTCCCACTGAAACAAAAAGTTTTAACCTTTTTCCTAAAAAATAACTAGGACAATGGTTTTCATACTAAATTGCCTCGTTGTTTTCTTATAAAAGCAGCAGCATAATTACATAAACTTGGGTGGAAAAACATCAATTTTAAATGCTGTTGTTGTTTACCTGATGCTATGCCTTTCATCCCTATATTTTTTAGGGATTCTAAGGGATAGGAAATATATATATATATCTTCCATTGATTTGCCCCCTTAAACCTAAACCCTTTTTGGCCCTTTTGCCGGCTGATTGTTCCAAAGCGTTAACTTTTGGTATTCTCCATAAAGTAACGTCCTGTCCTGTGTTTTTGCCCCCTTTTTATCAATACTTGCACCTCCTCCCAGAGTAAAATGGTTATAAAATACAAATATGTTGGATTTTTCATAGGACCTGTGTGTGTGTGTGTTTTATTCCATGTGTCTTGAGATTGATATTGCCAATTCCGTAATACTTAACCAAACCGCTTGAAATTTCAAAACATTTTTTTACATACCAAAACCTTTGATTGAATGCAAAAAACCCTCAAAATCTTAAACAAAACTATTCAGTATCTAATTTTCATTAAACTAGTAGGTGCATAACCATACGAAGACAGGCCTGCCCACACGATTTCTTTTGTTAATGCAGACCTATCTCAGTTATGAAGACCCCACTAAAATCAAAAGAGTAGGTGTGAATATTCTGATCACAATAGAAGAAATTATTTATAGTTACACATACATATAAAGTGCCCCTTGTATTAGATCGTTTATTGTGTGAAATGATTTTGGTGTCAACTGCTGTAAGCAGAGGTGACATATAGGGATCACTTCTCCGTCGTCTGTCTGTCCGTCGCACTTTTTCCGTCACGCTTCAGCAGGTGACCCGTGATTAAAAACGCTTTATCTTGTATCGGGCCGTCAATCTTTATAAGTGATAACTACATTTCATTATGGTAGCGGGCAACACTCACCATGGATATAAAACACTGATGAAAGGAGCACTCATTTCATGGAACGGCTTCTTCTTATCTGTTAGTGATTTACATCTCAGATCATGTCCTTTAATCTCCCAACAATTTTCAGAGCAACTGTATACTATGTTGACATCTGATAACTTGATATTTGAGATATATTTTAATTTCATGTGATTTTTGACAACTTGGTATCGGACACCTTGGTATTTGAGATATATTTTAATTTCATGTGATTTTTGACCACTTGGTATCGGACACCTTGGTATTTGAGATATATTTTAATTTCATGTGATTTTTGACAACTTGGTATCGGACACCTTGGTATTTGAGATATATAGTGAACCTACATTTCATGTCCACTTCTGACCACTTGGTATTTGAGAGACATATTCACTGGGATTGTCACGTGTCGATTTTTATTCTCCTCTTTGTCGCCAATTGCCTTTACACGCGGCTGGCTCGTATATCCATGGATACGCATCACCTGCATGTATCAACGAAACAATAATGGTCACAGGAAGTGAGTATTTTAACAGACATGATTTCTTAGGGAGGCATAATTATTTGAAAACTGTAAGTATGCTTTCTTCATATTCACTTTCAGCTTTACTAATATAGAACACAAAAAGCACAATAATCTATACACACATGGCAAGTGTGTTTTATATGGTTAGCATGCCATGGACAAATACAATGCCATGTAGATAAAAAAAACAACATCAATATTGTCCTATGTACTGGGAGCCGTAGCGGTGTTAGTTTGTTTGCAAGGCACCCATTTGTCAATATGTCAATGTATTTTACGCAAAGAATCCATGCAAAGTTTAAACAACTCCTACAATGTAGTTTCAATTTTCCTTCTTTGTCTATAGAGAAACTGCAGAAATCGTCTTTAAATGTTCTGATATTGCAAACGAAATTCATTAATTCTATCAGCACAGCGGCAATGACCTGAAACCTGACCTGTAAATTTTCGAATGTGTCGAAAAGTGTTTGTCCATAGAGGCCATCAATAACAACAGCAAGCATGGGGAACTGGTCCTTGTATCGAACAAAGAACTCCTGGAAGGCGACCGCCTCCTGGGGCTCGTACAGGAACAGGTCGGCAGCGCACCTAGAAATAGGACCAGACTCGAATTCGAAAAAAACAAAAACAATTTTTTTATTGGTTATTTTGCATTTTTTTAACGGATTTTTTTTTGTATATTTTTTTTCCAGCATAAAAAGGGCGTCACACCAAGAGCTTGCATTATTGAAGTCCGAACTTCCATGGGCGTCCTGTTTTTTGTGTGTGTGTTTTTTTCACCCATTGTGTAAACTCATTGTCAGAAGACATTGAAGAAGACATTGATAGTATTTCAGTCATTTGGATACGATGTCTACTTGAAACAGATATAGTGCTGCCACAATGCAGTATCATGCCGTAGACATGATACCACACACAGTCTCATTATCCTGACACCGGGCCAACCAGTCCTGCAACTACCCTTATATGATGAGCGCCAAGCAAGGGAGCTACACACAGAGACACTGATGGAAATTGAATAATAAATAATAAAAAAAAACAATCACACATTTAATGACTTACAGTATATAAAGATTTCAATCGAAATTTTTTTATAGCAATAGATCTGCACCAGTGCATTGGGACTTCCTAATTTTTTTGTTTAGGACTTCCAGTTTTCCTGATTCATGGAAGTCTGGACTTCCAAGAATTTTGCCTTAGTGTAAATCATTGCACTAAATGCGCACTAAAAGAAACATAACTCAGAGCCGGAAAACATGTACGTTGCTGTGCAATTATGATTTCCGTTTCCTCCATGTACAGTGTAGCTGTTTGTAAACATAAGTAAAAGGAATTTAAACATCCATTTGTGCTTCGATATATATGTCCTTGTTCATTGTTTAAAATAAGATAAAGGAATCTGTTCAAGTATGCCCGCCTGTTTAAGGCTAGTCATATTGTTCAAGGACATGTATATGTCACACAGTAATATTTGCAGACGGTAATATTTATAAGAGAAACTTTGAAGACATTCAAAAATGAAATATTTCACCAAGAGCTGTTCAGCTTTTATCTATTTTTGGGGAGATAATATGTATTTAAGTTAACATTGAAGCCTATGGGAAATATGAATTTTCTGTGAATATGAAAAACTGAATTTGATTTATGAGAAAAACACACGTCAGAAAGATGCGTTACATGATTCTGTTTTAAATTTCATAAAAAATCTAAACTTTACCGTAGAAAAATGGAGAGTCTTTTTTGTTTTGTTTTTGTTTTCAGGGGAGATAACTCATGACAACATACTTATCAAGGGGAGGTAATAAAGAACTACTGTCACATGTCATAACATGTCAATTTGCTCCTAAGATTTAATTGTTTGACATTTTAAAAACTTATATGGTGAAGTTACATGCATGGCTATGATGGAATTGAAAGCTATTAGAGTACTCAGACCTGTAGTCTCGTCACACTGTCTAATCATCTGTTTAAACTTTAGAGTTATTTGATATAATTAAATAAATGTTTTTAATATTAAGAAAAGTTAATTATTTATTCTGTTTCATACCGAACCTTGAATGGAAACTAAATATACTGTATATAACTGTAATTGTAATCAGATGGAATTGTATTAACAGAAGATAGAGGAAATACAGCTTGTATAAAACTTTATTCCGCAAGTTTAAAGTATCTCCAACACATGCATTTCATTATATATGTAATTAGCTGGGGAAACAAGATTTATGCCTGCCTACCTTCCCACTTCTCCTGGCTAGGGTCGGTAAAGGGGAAACAAAGGTTTTTAAAAAGTGGCAAATTTCGTCATTCTGGTTACTTTAATAAAGATGCTTAAACACTTCGTATCTTAATCAATAGTGATACATGTAGGTAAAAAAAATAATGATGTATGTCAGCTAAGTAAAGTGCTTGATTTTCTTTATAAAACAAGAGTTGGGAATGAGTCAGTTCCTACATTGTTTAAAATATAAGTATTACTTAGGCCTAAGTAGGGTTAAGGGAGCTTGAGGAAGGATTGCGGTTCACGAGTCATGACAAACTGAGATAATTCTGAACACACATAAAAAAAATCTCACTATATGTATCAGCACACCTTGTTGAAACCTTTAAGTAAAATACTAAAATACTTACACAGGGGGATTCAGGGGGGCACCCAGCGCGCGCCCCCTCTAAAATTCCCGGACCATATATAAATGTAGAATGTAGACGCATCACATACCCCCCCCCCCCCCCCCCAAAAAAAAAAAACCATCACACCAAAAAAAGCACTATTTAACTACACTTTTTAACACCCACCCCCTCACTTCATGTCAGGTTCTTTTTATCATATGACCTATACTGATAGTAAATTGTGATTATAACAACAAACAAAAACATGAATAAACGGACTGTGAACGAATACCATTTGCAATCTAACACCAAGTAATAGTTTCAAATAATAATTAAAAATAACGGTTTATCTTGTGTTTTTCTCAATAATTTTCAACATCATATATGAATAATGCATTTTAGTTGCTTCAAACACATTTATCCAGCTATAAGAGTTCAACACACTATGCATATATATGCACGCGCATGACCCGGAGTGATGTAATTCGGTGTAAAAGTTATATGTAACGTGTAATATATAAGAAAATATCTGATGGTTATACGAAACCGGAAACAGCTGTTTGAGCATGATGTCATATGATAAAATTATATATCCTGCGACTAGTCCTTGACAAGCTATACATTTTTAGTAGTGTTTTTTTCTTTCGGTCAGTATCTGTTTCGTCAACAAACTGTTCGAAATTTTGTTTGCTTGTCGGAGGTTTTGATTTCCCTTCACTAAAAATCGGACACTCTCTGTATTTCTGCAGATGAGTATAACGCCGAAGTACCTTGTGCTTAGATACCGTCTCGAACGATATGGCTAGTCGTATTTCTGGCGACCGTCACTGTACCCGGAGACTCAAGCAAGATCAAGTTTGACTACTTTCCCAGTAAGTATGATATTTATTTGTGTTATTTATTGATATAAGTGCTTGCGCGTTGAAAAAAAAAACAACAACAACAAGGATGCGTAATTCAAATCTAGAAGCAGGGTGTTTGCACTATCATTAAAAACGTCTTAATATATATAGAAATCTTGTGGCTAGAATCCCGCTAACGATATCTTAACTTAAAATCTCAAATTAAGAATGTTCACTTAAAAAAAGCTTTTCAATTATATGTATACATGTATAAGCACTTAGCCTAGTTTCGCTCTCACCCCTCGATGTGTAATCTTATTTCTAGAACAACATTAGTTGATCTTAGAATTGATTGTCAAATCAAGCATTTAACAACCATCAGAAAGTTAATTGTGTTCTTGTTTCTCTACAGAATGAACACGCACGAGGACAGGATGATGCTTTCCAGCTACCCGAGGTGCCTATGTACACTTAGGGGCTTCTTCCTTGAAGTTCTGTAAATAGCTGGGTGTCGTTATATGAATGAAATACTGTCGCAGCGGTGGTAAACTCAATACAACAACAACAGAAATGTTGTTTATCGGATCAGTATTGATTGATTTTTTGGGGTTTACCGTCGCTGCGACATTTTTTCAGTCATATAACGACAACGACGTCCAGCTAATTACAGATGGAGGAAGCCCCGAATGCACTGCTGCTTCCGGGTAGAACCATCGACCTACCGCAAGCCAGCTGGAAGGCTTCCTCACATGAAACTCCGAATGACCCTGCCGGGATTTGAACCCACCCGGTGAGGGGCTGAGTGAGTGTTTAGATCAGCGACTTTATCCTCTCGGCCTCGGAGGTCTCCTATCGGATCCGTACCGTAGGTAATAAAGGACACATGATAAAGAGGCAGAGCATTTCTTTAAACATCTCTCTATCATGATGAGCCAGTATGCAGAAGTGACGGAAAGACACATGAATTCTTCTGTCCCTGAAATCTTAACAAAGTGAGTTTATATCGAAATAAAGAAAGATAAACTTACAAGACATTGACCGGTTCCTCCATTTTAAGTGTATCCGGGATCCCTGTATCAACTCTGTGCACTAGTTAGCACTCGCGTACTCATCTATTCATTCTCCTACATCCGGTCTGCATATAGGTCTACATGTCATATTTCGAGCACTTTCTATCTATTCCGATCACTATTTTGTTGAAGTGGGAATAATGTACCTACTTACTTATGTACGTACATACAGATAAGAAAGGTACATACTTAATGTATGGAATTATATTTTGACCAATGAGATTGCAGTATTTTTCAAAATTTTCGATCGGTTTAACTCGTTAAACCACTTGGTTCAATGGGTAACCTAGTATATACGACCAATCTTTGTGCGCATGCGTGTAGAGGTGGACTTGGATAGTAACGTCAAAACATAATTCCATACATTAAGTAGGTTAATGTTTGTTATTTGTTATTAACAAACATTAACCTATACTTGCACTCGTGCATCTATCCGCCCTTGCATGCGTGTGTCAATCCAGTCATAATTTATACATGCATCCATCCATCCTAGGTGACTTATTAATACAAATAAAGTTTAAAGCACAACTAGAAAAGCGATGATTAATAATTAACTTCATGCGGTGTACAGTGATTCCCATTGTTGAAAGATATGTATTCCCTTGAGAGAGTTTTGTTTCTTGGCTTTGAATTAGTAATTGGACGATTTTTTTTTAATAAAAATGAGACAGAAATAGTGCTGCCTCACTGTGGTGACGTGTGTCACACCACGCGCTATAAATAGAGACTGTGACGTCACTAGCTTGATTTAGTTATCTCTATACTAGAGCGTAGGACGCACTGAAATACTGCAAATTGTGCTTCCGCGCAAAGAGTCCCACGTAGTATGTTTATAGATATGGTCATTTAGAGGTTGCTCATCCATATCTTAATGTATCTTTCGGCGGCAGCTATATGTTTTTGCCATCGACCAAGATTTTGCGACGAAATTCGACCATCAGAATTGAAAAGAACTTTATTTCTAAGTATAAGTACTTAAATGATCTCATGTTCTAATTTGCAAATAGTCAGGACTGGTTTACTTATTTACGATTGCAATTTGATATGAAAACTGTAAAAAAATTCAGAGATACTGACTGGTTACTATGTAAGGGTACCGGTGACTAAGCATTCCGCCTAATATTGTTTTTAAAGATATTCATGTTATCATTGTTGACACTTTATATTATATTTTGAATAGGGTGTTGTATTATAGGCATTTTAATAACAAATTACTAATTAGTCTTTCTCTTTCATAATAATTATGGAACAGCCGTCGTGTAATTTGAAGATGAGTTTTTTTTTCATGCAAGAATTAATTCATATAAAATGAAAAAAAAAAAAAAAAAAAAAAAAAACCTCACTGGCACCATAAATTGAAATAAGAAGCTATACAACTGTTGACAATAACTAACTGGTTTGTTAAATAAAATTATTATTTTTTTTAACGTTTCTCATCCATTTCAATGGCAGCCATGATTTACCCATAATCCTTTGAGCTAAATCACAAAATTTATTCAGACCTGTATTGACACATTTGTATACTGTATACCACGTATGTGTTGGGCGCCAAAATAGATGGGAAGTAACTGCGTTTGAACATAACTTCGAACCTCAGCGTAGCTGTAAGATGAAAACTCCCTTTTTATTATATTTTATTAATAAAAAAAGATCCGCCATCGTGACTTAATTATTGATTTATACGTTTTGATATTTTATTTCTTTACAACATCTATGGGAAGAAAAACCATGTCTAAAAAACTTATAGAGAAACACAATATAGTTAAAAATACATTAAAACAAGACATTTCAAACAAGTGGAAATCCTCGATTCAAAGTGATAGGATTGTTTAATTTTATTTTCATGTATCGTGTCTGAGGAAGAAGAAGTGCGGATATAAAATGAAAATATCAAGAAAGAACACAATCATTCTCAATGTTTGGTTTGCGTGTATTTAAACACATTTGTGTCTCATCGTGGCAACCGTGTTCCTCACTCGCGTGATATAACATACTTTACCTGACCCTCGAATATGTGGTTAAATACGCCATAAAACACAGTGGTTGGTTACTTCTAGTATCAAGAAGTGTTCGAAATTTTGTTGCAGTTTTGCTTTATTTTCAATGGTGGTATGTTTATTTAGCAATTAAGATGTGTACAATAAATGTAGTAAAGTGTTTTAGTCATATTTACTTTTTAATGTTTAATGATTGTTTAAAATTAAAAAAACAAAACAAAAAAAAACTTATTTTTGGTACTGGTAAGGGTGCATTAATAAATATTTTGAGAAGCCGGCAATGTCCAAATGAACTATAAAAATCGGATGCGGAAGATGTGATGAAATTAGTATCGATCAGTTAAAATATGATGACGATAAATCTACATTAAAACGAGGATTGTTTGTGTTTGTGGAGACATGTAAACAGGATAAATTTTTATTATTAAATTCTCACAAAATGGCCATATTCTAACACAAAGTTTTCTGCAACTACGAATTTTTTCCCATTGTTATTACAGGTTTAAATGAATATAACGATAAAAAATCATTACAAAACTTGGTCACAATTTGTATGGGCGCGATATCTCTTCAAGGCTCGATAAACAGCCAGAATGTCACGGGCACTCCAGGCTCACGGCATTGGATTGATGAAATATTTAAAATCAACAGTGTCCGCTCTTTAACTCTAACAAACGTAAAACAGTCATTACCAACCTTGGCCACAATATGTGTATGGGTACAATATCTTTGCCAAGGTCGATAAGTAGTCAGAATGTAGCAAACACTCCAGAGTTACGGCCCTTGAATTAATGTAAAAATGCAAATTCAACAGTATCCGCTAACATGACAAATGTGAACCAAGTTTACCAAACTTTGTCACAATGTGTTTTGGCCGACCGAGTATGGTAACTAGCCATAATGTTACAGACACTCCAGAGTTACGGCCATTGAATTGATAAAATTATTGGACGGGAATATTTTGCGATAACCAACACTCTTTTTAACAGATTATTTAGCAAATTGTGCTTGAAAAATTGTAGTTCTTTATTCCTTTATTTTCCAGTGGAGGTACATTTATTTGTTTAGAAAATAAGTATGTGTTCATATATATAATTAGTTTGTTTAATCTCAATTACTTTTTTTATAAGACGAGTGTTCGAAATAGTATTTATTTTTGGTCCTGCTATGGTGTATTTCAGCCCAGCTGACTGTTTTTCATTTGTAATTTTCAAATAAAGGTTTTATAGTGTTTGTAATGTTTAAGGTTAAAGAGAAATACTCCATTCTGAACAAGTGGAAATGATTTGTACATACACTTCGATTATAAATGCTCTTGGATGATAAAACATGTGTGCTTTATTTTTATATAAAAAAGTCATTTATCAACAACGATTTCTATATCCAAGTTAATGCTACACCGGTAAAATATTTCTCATATTTTACCAGTAGCTTTGTACTTTAAACTGTTAAAAATATGTGTTTTTCTATAATAAAATTCGGAAAGGAATATTGATATTTTATATGATGCAATAATTAAGCATTTCTTTATTCATACTTTCTTTCTTTCAACATTTCGTCTCAGCCACGTGATACATTCTTTGTCTATCTGTCATAGATAAGTGTTATAAAAACGCCAGGGTATCATGGCATGTTTAGCGTGTCTGCAATTCACACATTGCGCAGTTAATCGCTAATCGCATTAAACTGGTCACGTGGCTTGTCTGTCACCCCCGTCCCGGGTAGACGAAACTTTTCTTTGTGAAAAGTTAAGAAATTCGAATTTTGGCTTTCTAAGAGGAAGGACCTCTATTTAGGATTTCCTAACGAAAATTATTAACGAAACTTATTAACTGATATTTGATATTGTGTTTTACTGTGATTTCACGGACATTTATGTGGATAACCATCATTATTATTATTATATACTACTGTGTTTTCACGGACTATATTATTGTTGTTATTTAAATTTGTGGATTGCCACAGAAAGAAAAGAAAAGAAGAAATTAAATCTCATTAATCACAAAAGGACTTATTCATCATTGTGTGAGAGTTCCTACAGTTCCCCAACATAATTAACCAGATACCGGGGCACAGTCGGACAATCGACAATTATATCTACAGATTCACATCCATCACTTCACTGACAGGAAATTTAACCTGTTAGGAATTGGTCGAGAACCGGTTTGTAATTTATATATCTTAAATTACAACGATCCCCACCTCTCAACGATGCCAAGCGAGTGTTACAACCCCAACCAGCAGATGGACCTCCGACCCTGCTATGGACCCCCGAAACATCAAAGATTTCCCCACCAACGTCATCATCGCCATCATCGTGATTCTGTTTTAGTGCCTGGATATAATATTCGCTGTGTTTGTCGTGATTATTTCGCTTGCCAAAGGAGCAGCGTATACAGACCGAAAAGGTCAAATTCTTCTTCTTCTTCATTCAACCAGGCCAGAAAAGCAGCACGTGATAAAAGGCGAATGACAGAGTTCGTGCGACGGAAAACGGCCGAAAATATGGCTTACTACTGCATCTCGAATAAAGAAATAGGCGATTTGCAGACTAACTGTTCAATTGATGTGACAGCGACAAAGACTTCTACTTCTCCAGTTTCACCAAAGTCCACAACGGAAGCGGAGTGCCAAACGGACTTCGACATGGACGACATAGACACCGTTCAAACTCTAACACCGCCCACTGTGTCCGCCGGTATTGAGGTCATTACTCAAACGGACAATGAGTACGATCAGTATTTTGTTGACCATATAGTTCAAAACGATCTTGGAAAAAATATTGAGTATGGTGATCTGTATACATATTGTGTATATCTGCTTAACAAGATAAATGCTATAGAATTAGAAAATGAAGGACATAAATGCTCGCAAATAAATCTCACGTCTCAAATTCAACAACAAGAAAAAGAAATCGTAAATCTTCAACAAATTAAATATGAAATACTTGTTGAAGGTCACGAGCGTGAACAAGCTTTCGAGAGAGCAAAAAAGCATCTTCTTGAAGTCATCGGCGAATTGAAACAGACAATAGGACAGCAAGAGGAACAACTCCGGAACACATCTACCCCACAACATCTTCAGCTACAACAACCCTACTATAAGCAACAACACCAGCAGAATCACCATCATCATCATCAACAACAGGACCTCTACAATCACCAGCAGCAATATCGTTACCACCATTGATTTTAATAAACGAATGGCAGTGACCATGGACACAGAATTTATTCCTGCGACAGAACATTTGTAAATTGAAATATCTTTTTATATTGTTTGTAATTACTATTCGAAATAATCTTATCATTCATCAATAACTTGTGCAAATTTTCTTTCGCTTTCGACATAATGTGCATGTACTTTTCATTGCTTTTATACAAGATTTCCATGTAATACTAAGCAAAAATTGAATTATATTCTTATTGTGTAATTTTATGTCATTTAAGACTATATATGTTTTATTGAATCGCGAGGACGCGATTATTTTTCCCGGGGCGGTAGGATATGCTAAACCGGTAAAATATTTCTCATATTTTACCAGTAGCTTTGTACTTTAAACTGTTAAAAATATGTGTTTTTCTATAATAAAATTCGGAAAGGAATATTGATATTTTATATGATGCAATAATTAAGCATTTCTTTATTCATACTTTCTTTCTTTCAACATTTCGTCTCAGCCACGTGATACATTCTTTGTCTATCTGTCATAGATAAGTGTTATAAAAACGCCAGGGTATCATGGCATGTTTAGCGTGTCTGCAATTCACACATTGCGCAGTTAATCGCTAATCGCATTAAACTGGTCACGTGGCTTGTCTGTCACCCCCGTCCCGGGTAGACGAAACTTTTCTTTGTGAAAAGTTAAGAAATTCGAATTTTGGCTTTCTAAGAGGAAGGACCTCTATTTAGGATTTCCTAACGAAAATTATTAACGAAACTTATTAACTGATATTTGATATTGTGTTTTACTGTGATTTCACGGACATTTATGTGGATAACCATCATTATTATTATTATATACTACTGTGTTTTCACGGACTATATTATTGTTGTTATTTAAATTTGTGGATTGCCACAGAAAGAAAAGAAAAGAAGAAATTAAATCTCATTAATCACAAAAGGACTTATTCATCATTGTGTGAGAGTTCCTACAGTTCCCCAACATAATTAACCAGATACCGGGGCACAGTCGGACAATCGACAATTATATCTACAGATTCACATCCATTACATCACCGACAGGATATTGTAAGCCTGATAGGATTAAGATTATATGTGCGTAAAATATGATAGGTACGCAATGATTTCTCATAACCTGCCTAGGCGCAAAGTACTGGTCCAACCTTTGAACCGTCGATAAGATTAGGATAAGTTGTAAGAATCTGTTTCCCAATCGATGTAAAAATGGAGATTTAAACTAAAGGGACCAGTATGAAAGAATGAAGACTGCTTTTTATCATAGTTTATATCATGTATATAATATAATCGAGAAAAAAATCTGGTCCTTAATCAAAACCACAGTCTCCCTTACACGGAGAGTACTGGGTCGAGAAAAATGTACATCCGCTGCCGCCATTCGCAACTCCATCGCAGGTGGCAGTGCGCATGCGCATTCCCAAGGTGCCTTCTGCCACGCCATCACAGAAGCAGTCTGACCATCTCGACCATTCGGAAACTACTCCATTCACTATTAATAAAAAAGTGTACACTGTAAAAGAAGCGAACATTTTTACGACTAATTTATGTGGTTTTGAATATTCGGGAGATTTTTTTGAAGATAATGCCGATAAAACGATAGATACGGTATCACTATACGAGTTTTGTGACCCCATTTTTTTTTACACTTTACAGATTTGAATGACATGAGTATTTGATAGATTAGCCGATTGGACGTTTAAAAAAAACAACAAGAAAAATAAACAGAAATGCATCGTGTTTCGCTTATGTCCTCAAACTCCTAAATCGCGGTTGTCCCTGCTACTCTACTACCATCTCCGTTATAGAGTAAAAAACAATATACAAAGAAGGGACATCAGGGCACATTATTTTGTCTCGTTAACATTAAAGATTAGTATCAGTAAATCAGTAAAACGTCATCATTTCATTATCATTGTTGTTGTTTCTTTTACTTTTTTAAGATTAGATGATAGAAAGAGATAGAAAGATAACAAGTACAAACCAGGGCAAGGTGTTTCACAGGGCTTTGATTCCTCTACATCTCCAACACAATCAGCGCCATCTCCGAATTTTGGCGGGTTATCACACAGCCTGTATCTAGTTGTCGTCTGCACCTCACCACCAGCCTCTGACATCACAAATATTACATAGTCATGAAAAATGAATATTAGCTGCATTCAACATTTGAATAGAGACAGATTGTGACGTCACCAGCTTGCAATTGTCTCTAGGCCGAAGGATTCACCCCAAAACTGGGAATTGCACTTCCGCGCGAATAGACCCAGGTAGTAAAACAGTTTATGAGAAACATTCTGAAAGTATTGCTTAGGCAATACTAAGTCCCCTACCGGCAAAAAAAGAGAAAAACACACACACACACAAACTAAGAACTCCCTCCCCTCTTCACGCTGCAAACAAGTCAATTATTTGATCAATACTTTTGATGAAAGTCCAAACGACAAAAAATATCAAAAAGACAGAAAAAACTGCTATTTTAAAGAAATTTTATAGTCCAAGGTCAGTAATTTCGCCAAAAATCAGTGGACCAAAACGAAACTCGAACTTGATCTGTAACTCATGGTGGTTAACTCTCGTAATAAATTCAGATCAATATCTGCAAGCGCGTAGAAAAAAAAGTTCGGAAAACATGTGTGTGACTGACGGACGGACTGACGAACGGACTGAGTGTAGACCTATATATAGTCTCCTTGAGCGATGCCGGTAGGGGACTAAATATAACCAGAGGTTGGTAATATGAACATGCCTAAATATGTTTAATTTGTCGACACATTATAATTTAAACAGTGCTTTTGTTGATAAAGCATGTAAAATAGAATTTGATATTCCTTTTCCACTATCACAAAAGTATTTAGGAAACAGCTATTCTGAATTTGTAATTTACAGATCAGTATTTTCAGCCAAAATGTCATATAAAATGCAAAAATACACTTCACTGGCATCATAATTACCAGCTATACAACTGTTATGAGTAACTTAATTGTGTAGTTAATCATTCTAATTTCGTTATTATATTTCCTTTTCAGCGGCAGGCATGATTTATGAGCACCTTCATACAGGTCACAAAGACGGCGATGACATTGCAGCGACAATATTTAATGAAAGTTTAAATTAAAAATACTTAAAGGCCCATTCTGTTTCATAATGATTCAATTTCCACGAAAAAGAAAGACATTATAACGTAACAATGACGTATCGAGACTAACACAAATGGTACGTAATGTTCAAATATTTGCTGTAAAATAACAGTTAAACGTATTAAAATATTGCTTAAATTACGCAATTTAGTATTATGGATGGGTGCCAAAACTCTCTTCATTGTTTACATTTTGCATTGGCGAGTATTCCTAAAACAGTCTGTAATCGGAAATAACTTTAATTTGAAAAACCATCGTCACAATTTCTTTATCTGCAACGTCATCAATATATGTACTCATGATTCCTTTACGGAGACATACGAAATGTCTATGGAAAATTGACGAAGATATGCAGACATCTTCGTGCGGAATATCCAAATTAATTATTTTTGCAAACAATTGAATGATCTTAAGTAATAGATTCTTTCTAATTTATGCATTGTAGTAACGGTGTCGTCAACGTATATGTACAGATTGCATCTCGTGACAAATTTGTAACACACAATTTGCTTTTCTCTCCGAAGAATATACACTGCTTTTGGAAGCATAATGGGCCTTTAAGCTAATTCATGATGGTTAAGTTTTAGGTATCGCAAATAAGCACTAAAGTATGATGAAAACAAAATACTTAAACATTCACTTCCGTTTATTAAGCATTAAACCATAAAATTTATCAATAAAAATGTGAATGAAATGCCACCGTCCTTTGTGACTTAAGCGTCCACCTCGGATATCTTTGGTTCGATCCCCAACCGCTACGCATCCAAATCGTTTAAAATGGTAATGGTAGCTGCCTTGCTTGGCGCTCAACACATAAACGTGGTAGTTCAAGGTCTGGTTAGCCCGTTTGCAGAATATTTGACTGGGTGTGGTATTATGTCCAATATTTACGGTGTGATACTGCAGTGTGACAGCACATTATCTGTCTTAAGTATACATATCATCCAAATGACAAAAATATTGTCAGAGGGACGTTAAACTCAACAAATAAACAACCGTTAGGTTAGTACCGTTGCAACAGTCCGCCCAGCTACTCCAAGTACCCCAATTTCCATCCACTGACAGGCGAGTGTCCCCTCTACCCCAGTCCTGCAAACAAATACACAAAAATATCACAATGATATACACCGACACAAGTAATTCATTTACACTATATTTTACATCACTCATTAACTATTGATTGATTTGTACCTAGTTTAAAGTGACTGACTAAAACGTTTAAAAATGATAAAACATAAACACTTTATATTTTTACGAGTATGTCATTGTAGAATTACGTGTACATATCTACTCGACTATTCTCTCGAACAGTACACTGTACGAAGTGCTGAGTCAAAGTCAGTCATGAACTACACTTCTTAACAAAGGGCGTTTTCCAATCTCCAAGCAGAGTTGTCGTTCGTTCCTCACATAACATCTCTGCAATGGGCTCAATGACAATAATCTTGTCAAACAGAAAACACTCATTTAACGCGGATTTAAGTGTATTTTACGGATCAAAAGTATAGAATCATTGAATAAATACTTTTTGAAACATCATAAAACGTGTGTAAAATATTAATTTCAGTTGTTATTATAGGAACTGTTTTCTGCCTTATTTCGCCGATGGGAACAATCAGCAAACGCTCGTCTGCAAATGTAAATATTCACAGATTAAGCCGGATATCGTCATTTAAAGCCAGCTTTTTATTTTCATAATTTGTAATTTTTAATGACCATTTCAATCAGGATCAGTGGTGCTATTTATATATATTTCACAGTTTAAGAAGCCTATCTAGTTTCCTTCAAATTAAATATTTGAACAACGGTCTGGATGACGTCATATATTTGGAACTACTTTCTGAGCCCACCACAGAGGTGAATGTAATGTAAGCCGATGTGTAAGAGAGTGGGCGTTTTCTCTCGAGTAATTCAATGTCACGTGTTTCACGTGCCCAACACAGGTACCTTCAGGTGTCAAATCAAGCTTATCTTAACATGACGAGAAGGATTATTCACATACGACGGCGATTTTCTCCTAAATGTCTTTAAGAGCTGAACATTGCTGTTCATCACTGATAAATTCAACTTTCTAGTTTCACGCTCTTTATCACCTAACTGCCGTTGACGATGATGCTATAAATCACCGCGAGCCTTTAAAGAAATATTATAATCAAAGCCAATTAAAACAAATATTGTTTGTCGTGTGTATCCTTCTGTGACAGATAGATGTCAGGGTACCGTGTAAAACACCTGTTTATTTACATCTATAAATTACGCTACAAAAACAGTTGTAAGTACTTTCGAGATATATCAGATAACCAGTCTAAATTCATTGCAATTTATTCATAATCACAAAAACAATGTTATATACGGACTGTATAATTTATTTGACAAGAAATAGTTTAAATTAATTTTACCATCTGTAACTGAAGTTATGATATGTTATATATATATATTTATTTTTTTAATATTGAACCCTATGTTCAGCTTGACGCTGCAATATAATTAAACAAATAAATAAATATTTTTATTAGGAAATGAGAAAATTATTTACCAAATTTTGGCTAGAAAAAAGTGTATATATTATACAGAAAGAGAACTGATTGAAAGAAACACAATTGTTACATCTTTCTTTTTTAAGTTTTTGTTTTACATACTTTTAGCTAAAAGTATCATTTTACCGTAGCACATTAGTCTATACTTAAATGTATTTACAAATTATAGGAATAAGATGCATTATTTCTCTTGTAAAACATTTTCTTTTTCCTATAACTGATCTGAGTAATTCAGAAATAATGGTGAAAGAGAAAAATAGAGAGAAAAATGAAAGTACTGGGATTTGAACACACAAACCCAATTTAAAAGCAGTTGATAGTAATTTTCGTCTATTTATCGAGCGCTTTTCAGTCGGATGTAATAGATTAAAGTCACATTTCCTTAATGTGTTCATACTGTTTGCAGTATTCTACTTCAGTCAATCAATTTAACGCCCCTGATGGCCGTGTGATTAGCAAGATGGGTTCGATTCCCGGTCACGTCATATCAAAGTTGTTCAAAATGGTACTGAGTTTGGCGCTCAGTATAGAAGAATAGTTCCAGGACAGGTTGGCATGGGGTCAGGATAACGTGACCGGGTGCGACCTACGAAGTGATACTGCAGTGTAGCAGCTTTATAACACCCGTCTCGTGTAGAGTTAAGCCCTCATATGTCTGATAATTCTGCTGGTGGGACGTTAAATCCAAACAAACTAAAATGTACACAGGTGTCACTCCCTCACAGAGGATGCAAATGCCTGCAAATAATGTTATAGAAAAATACCAAAACAAGTGCAAAACTAGTTATATTTTAATTATTTAAATTTACTTTAGAAATATCACCTACCTACTATGGGACACAGTACTTATAAAAAAAGGTATGCACATAACTATATAAAATGTGTGCGAAAACTCGACTTACGGCTTCTGGTGCTGAGGCTGGAAGATCGCAGCTGATAACTGATAAACTTCCTTCGGGTGCTTGAATCTCGAGCTGAAGAACAGGAAAAATGGAATTAGCGGTAGACTCGGAACACCATTTATAATGTTGATTTATAATATTAAAGTAAAGTCCCTGTAATGGTTCCGCTACGTCTTGGACCACTTTATCTCCACCAAGATACCAAAAGTACCCCAATGAAACATTAAAACCTTGGATATCTTCGTGAAAAGCCATGATGTCCAAAATGTTGCAGCACTATTACAGGGAATATACTTTAATAACACTGTTGTCTGATGGGCAACTGTTTCAAAATTTGCATGTGGGGTAGCCAATAGAGACCATAGAAACGTGCATGGCTAGTTTAGAAAACAGGATATTGTTTAAAACATAAAGAGTCTATATCACAGGAGTGTGTGTGACTTGTGTGAGTGTTCCTACTGAAATAAACAGAAAGGCCTGGTTACTCTTAATGATTCCATTTTAGATCAAGAAAAAACGTGTAGGTGTTTATATCAAACGCCATGTTATACCTCTATATTTTAAGCCAAGATGAAATTTGCTAACTTTGCTAACTCTGTTTAGAATGACACGGAAGGGAGGTCCACTATTTAAGATTTCCTGACTAAAAAGATAATAGAAAACTGCTATTACCCGTATGAACTACATTTCCGGTTATCATACGGACATCATCTTTTTAATATCAATTTTTTTCCAGACTGAATATGTAATATGTGATATTGAACTATCATATTATTTGTTGAGTGCACAGAGAAAAAAGAAAATGAATTTAACGAGAGTCGCATCTGCGTGCAATTTTCTTCGCCCCTAACGTCAACATTTTCCCCTACTCAGCTACCACTTCATTGTTCAGACCAGCTGTAGGACTATACAGCCGTCAAGGAGAGAGCGAGTCATACAAACCTCGGCTGCAGTGGGGACGGTACAGGCGGTGTACGGGAGCTGGGTGTTGCCCTTCAACGTGACGCTGACGCTTGGACAGAAATTTCCGGGGCATTCCTGTACATCAAACCTGTCCCAGTTGGGGTCACGTGTCTTCCTGGAGCTAAGCTTGAAGTATAGCATCCTGTGAATAAAATCAGTACGTGAATCAAATAATTATCGGAAATTTACAGAACTTTCTTAATCTTTAAAGCAATTTATATAACAAATATTTTATTATTCTCGACGTTAGTTTCTTTGTGCTTGAGAATGTCACGAGTAAATATTGCTATAACTGGGATCGAACTCCGCCACCAGCTAGTCAGAAATACATTCCTCCTTCCACGGCACCACAGCATTCGTTTAAAAACACGTTCCCACCAGATGATAAGATGGCATTATAACTAAACGACCGTGTCGTCAATGACTTACCTTCCATCCAGGAAGAACCTGGTAAGAGTATCGTCCTGAACTACGTCATCTAAACTGTCAGCGTAAACTACGTCATCGTTGTTGAAGTTTAAATCATCGGGAGAATTGAACGACAGCTCGATATCATCTGCTGAAGTTCCCTCTGGTAAACACATGCCCATCACTATCGGGAGGTCCCTGCGGAGACAGGTCAATCACTCTATATGATGCCTAGTGCTTAAAATTGGTATCTCATAAACGTAGCTATAAATTGTACTTCAAGTTGTACTACAAGTTGTACTTAAATAGTACAATAAGTTGTACAATAAGTTTTTTATACTATAAGTTGTACTATAAATTGCACTTTAAGTTGTACTACAAGTTGTACTTAAATAGCACAATAAGTTGTACAATAAGTTTTTTATGCTATAAGTTGTACTATAAATTGCACTTTATGTACTAATCATTAAAACGTATATTACGCAGAAAGCATATGAATAGCATGCCTGTGAGTAGATAAAGTGTATTTATTCCATTGACTCTTTTAAAGAATATATTACTATAAAAATAATCATTCCTTCTTTCTTTCTATATTTACTCTCCAACAACTTTTAAATATGTTACTGGTGGAAACAGATGTCCAGTTACAACATTTAACAGGTTTTGTATAGCTATATGATTTATATGTACCCAAAGGTTGACTGGTAGAATTTACAGCAGACCCTGTTCAACTTGTTAAATCTTAAATTGTTAATCTTCGTCACAGCTTAAGTTATTTTTGTTTGTTTATGTATTATATTTTCTTCACGTTCATGTTTATTTGTTTGTTGGGTTGTGTGGAGACGATGTCTACTTGAAACAGATATAGAGATGCTACACTGCAGTATCACGCCGTAGACATGTGGCATGATACCACACCCAGACACATTATCCTGACACCAGGTCAACCAGTCCTGCAAATACCCTTTATATGCTGACCGCCAAGCAAGGGAGCATTTTTTACGATTTTAGTATGCCGAGGTCGGGGATCGAACCCACGACCTCCCGCTCCAGAGGTGGACGCTCTAACCACTCGGCCACCGGTGTCTTCGCGTCCATATACAACGAACTTTTTAAATATTAGTAAAGTGTTCTGTTTATCTTAACATTGTGAATTCTGGCAAGGTTTCTACATTTATTCCAAGTAAAAGATAGGTTTGACTTACACAAGCCAGATTCTATCCGCCATGAACTACAAGGCATATTCCATTGTACGGAACACCATGGCGTCTTTTATTGTTTTCAATAAAATGATGTCGCCGTCATCATCTTCAATACCACCACCATCATCATCATCATCATCACCATCATCATCACCATCATCATCATCATCACATCATCATTGTCGTCTTCACTTACCTTTCCACACCAAGCCCAGTAAACTTGACTTTTTTGGGTATGTCGGCGGTGAGGTACTGGAACTGATAGAAGTATTTCAGCCCCAGCACAGTCAAGAAAGTCGCCTTCTTGTTGGTCTTATAGTCATCCACGGCCCTGTCAGTGGGGTCACTGAAACTGACTCTCGTCATCTGGCCGCTTACTTTCTCCGGTAGGTTCGTGTTGGAGAAACGCGTCTTCAGATCTACTCTAACCTATGACACGTGTAAGGGTGGACAGCTTAACCTTGATTTCTAGACAGCCTTGTGACACGTCTGATAGCATAGCTTTATTTAATATGTTCTTGTCAGACAAATAATATTCTTTACTACGCAATCTTTATCCGTTATAATCTTTGGATTACTTTGACATTTTTGCTTTCCTTATGTTCGATAAAGTAATTACATAATAACATAACCCTATAATGAAGTCAGGAATTACAATAATACAATCTTAAATCTAATTAAACAGCACGGGATTCTTAAAAGTGTTTATTGGTGTCAAATAATGCTCATTGTCATTTTTCCCTTATTAAGTTACATATCACTTTTTTTCTCAAACACAGGTATTACAGTAATGTAAAATCCCTCGAAAATAAAAATAAATAAATAAATAAATAAATAATAAATAAATAATAAAACATGATATGTGTATTTTTTATGTATATTTTCAAAATATCTATAACTCTCTGGAAAGAATGCCGTAGGCATGTCAACATCAGCCATGTCATCATCTCACCTTTCCAAACTTATCTTCACAGACGGCCATGTTCCAGTCTTGTCTCAGCGAGCACGTGTCTGTCACGAGGTATCTCTCCGGACTCACGAGCTGCCGCAGACCGGAAGTACCCGAACAGCTCGTGACACTCCCGTCCCCATCTCGTATAGTCGATTGTTCTTCTCCGCCGAACGCGCCGAACCCAGCACCTCGTCCTCCGAGACACTGTTGAACACCCTCAGTCCACTGGCCTGGAAACGTATCATATAAACACAATAGTCTTGTGTGTTCAACATTTGAATATGCAAATGTTGTTATCTCTTTCCTCTTCTTCAGTAAATAAGAATTGAGTATATCAACATTAAAACAGTTCGACATTGATAATGATGTTAACAATTATTACTATTGTTGTTGTTGTTCTTTTTTCTTCATACATTTGTATATGACAATGTTCACGAAACTTGCATTTGGTCCTATTTCAACGCTTCAGTCCTCTGTCTCATATACATGAACAACAAAATATCCAACAACTAGAAGCATGTGTTGTCAATATCAACTGCTGGATGAATGAAAACAAATTAAATATGAACACTTCTAAAACGGAATTTATATTGTTTGGTAGTCGAGCTCGGTTGAACAAGTGTATTACTACACATATTGATATTGCTGGTGACTTCATAAACCGTAAAAGTTACATTAGATACCTAGGTGCCTACCTTGACGAAACCTTATCCTTTAAGGAACATGTAAAGCGTAAATGCCACTCTGCAATGTTGAATTTTTTCAGAGTAAAGTGTATCAGAAAATACCTGACCAGAGCTGCAACTGAAATCCTATTACTTTCACTGGTTATCTCTCATCTGGACTACTGTTTATGTTATATTGTATGGTATTTCTGAGACAGAGTTGCGCAAAATGCAACGCGTTCAAAATATGTGCGCTAAATTAGTTCTTAACAGAGGCAAATATGAAAGTGCCAAGAAAGCCTTGCATGATTTACATTGGCTCCCAATAAAGGCCAGAATCAGTTTCAAAATATTGACAATCATGTTCAACTGCAGCACTGGTCGGGCTCCTGTATATTTGACACAATTATTAACTAAACATGTTAATCGTAGACCAGGATTAAGATCAGCCAGTGATTCCAGCATTACATATGTGCCGTTTAACAGGAAAACTAGGTTTAATGTTAGAAGTTTCTGCACTATAGGGCCGAAATTATGGAACAATCTGCCTCCGTATATTAGGCAAACCGAGTCAATAGACGAGTTTAAGAAAAAACTAAAAACGCATTATTTCACACAGTTTTACGACTTGTTTTGAAACTGATACTGATTTGAATTATCTGATATTTTACATAACATTGTCCGGAGCTTTTATAGTTTTGTCATCTGCTTTTATTAGCTTATTTTCTTTTTTTTAAACTAGTAAAATACCTTGATGTCCATCTTAAATCTGTATTTTAATTTCATGTTTTTATGCTTTTTCGCTATATTTACACTTTTTGGTGAGAATATATGTATGTTTATTGTACAACGACGTTGAATATCATGTATAGAAATAGGCGTTTCATGAAATAAACACGTTTAACATTTATATATAAACATGTATAACAAAAATGTATTTGTTCAACTGAAAAAAAAAAGTTTTATTGTCCCCTTATCCCCCCACCCGGACAATGGCATCCAAAACACACAGACAAGGATTATACTTGATAGTAAGAAATAAAATGTGATGCCGCAAAGGGAAGAGGGTAGACGATGATGAAAAGGGAAATGCTGTTTCACTACTGTTATTGGAATATATTGTTCAATGCTGGGTCTGATATTATTTACTCCTGCTACTGAGATGGGATTTGGTGGTCCATTAAACAAGAAATGCACAAAGTGCGAGATATGTAAGACATGACCCATATAACACAGTACCTATGTAACAAATGACCTATGTAATATGACCTGTGTGTCACAAGCCATATGTTACACATGACCTGAGTGACACGTGATCTGTGTTACACAGGACCTATATGACACAGGACCTATATGAAACATGACCTATGTGACACATGACCTTCTAAAAACAGGACCTATGTGACACATGGCCTATGTAACACATGGCCTATGTAACACATTACCGTATTTTACACATGACCTATGTAGCACAGGACTTATGTGACACATGAGCTATGTAACACCTTTTACAGTGACCGACATTCTACTGGGACTTTTAACTTACCGCGTCAGAGAAGCCAAACCGGATGCCTGTCAGGACGGAAGTGACAGAGCTGAAGAACTTGTGCTTAGTGGCGAACCCGATAGCGGCAGCCTCGGTCCCGTTCGATTCGGCCTGGAAGTTTGAGAACCACGTGTCTTCAATATAGCACGGACCGTCATGTGCCACGTAACCATAGTGATGCTGCAGTCTGGAGTGATCAGAAAATCATTTTTTAAGAATTTGTGTTTTTCTGAATAAGTCTATGATAAAACAAAATCATTCAAGGATTGAAATTACTTTCAGGTTTATTCAAGCGATTACTAGGCGCTGGTCAAACTGACAATTCTATGAAGCACACATTGTTGTGATTTCTTTATGACAAAAAAAAAATCATATTGGCATGTAAACTTGTATGTATGTTTATCTTTTTATACAGAAAGGAAGGAAGGGTATGTCAACGTATCGGGGAAAAGATAAATAAAAACATCAACATAAAATGAGAGCAAAAAAGGAAAAAGCGGAACAAGTGAGGATACAATAGAAAAGTAAGGGGAGGTAACATCAACATCCGGGCACTCACGTTTGGCTCGTTTCACCGTCGGGATAGTCACTACTCTCTACATTGCCGACGGACTGACCAAGGAAAATACTTTTCTTGATGAATTGAGGCTGCTTGCTGGCCCTGCAACAAGACATACGCATGACCAATGGTAAGACGTATAGAGAAATAGAAACATTTAGAGAATTACGAGAAACACATCAATTACAATCGAAACAATTGACATCATGTGATGAAATGTACGTTTGTTTCACTGTTAAGCATTCAAAACCTTCTTGCATGATTTTACATTGATAATAATTATTCTAAAAGTGAATGATACCTTATTGAATTCAATGCTATTTACGTGAATTACCCACATTTTGAATATTTTAAATTAAATTTTTAATACATGTATTTACCTTGCCAATTGGATACCACGTTTACTGTCGGCAGACCTAAAAATAGAGGAACACAAATATTATCATTGATGTTGATATATTTACGCAAATGTTAACAGAATTAAATTCTAACAAGAAATAATTCACAGAAATAGATATCAATACAGTTCAGAAATTGAAGGAAAAAATCGTAAAATTACATTATATCATATCTTTAAAGAGGAAATGTATTACACTCCCCACATTAGAGCGTATCGTTTGATGTAACGACGTCCGGCTAACTAGAGGAGGTAGACCTCGACTGCAGAGAGACGTCATGGTAGAACAACGCGCGCGGAGCCTTTGGAGGGGGGGGGGGGGGGGGCAACAGATTTGAAAAAAAAATACCATGCATAGCCAACTATGAAATTCTGAAATTCACCGAGAGGGTGGGGTGTGTGATTAGATCGAGCTACTTCTAGAACCAATCTATGGCAATTACCGTACATGTGTGTGTGTGTTGGGTGTGTGGAGGCATACGGGTAGGCATACGGGTAGAACCACCGACCTACCGCAAGCCGCAGGAATCTGAACCCTCAAAGTTAATGTCGTAGTGATTAAAAGTCAGATACTATTTTAATATTCACTAGGCCACGGAGACCCCTATATATGACGACACACATGGTAGTTGCTTTATGACTTTCGAAAAGGTTTGATTTTTTGTTTGTTTGTTTGTTTTTGTTTTTCTGTTTTTGTTTAATGCTATGTATGTGTATTTTCCCAGCAACTACTGATGGAATATTAGAGACATGGCTGTTCAGCAAAGGGCCATCCAAATCTTTTGGTATATGGCGGGTGGAAAAAAAATCCTGTACTTACGAAAACTGCATCAATTCGAAATAGCCACCTCGCAGCCAGACGTTAATATTTCGGTTCTTATAAGCTGTAATACATACAATTTCTTTCATATTATATCATAATCATATATTTTAATACAATAATGTATATTTATTCGTAATATATCATATCGTATTATATTTTTTTATTATTACGAGTGTGTTATACTATGTTATATTGTACAATGTTATATTCTATTAAATATTAATTTCCTTTTACGCCAGTAAATATAAACGTTTTTACAACTTACTGCGCCTGTGAAGGTCTCGGACAAATTGGTGACATATTAATATTGTAAAAGTGTAAAACAAAACTGAAATAATTTCAATTTATTAAAGTCTGAAAGAGTTCCTCAAGTAGATTTTATATCCTATTTTTTTTATTTTTTTCTTTTGTAAAATATTTATGGTTCATCAGGGTTAATTTTCAAACATTTAGATATGTATTCGAGTATACAGAATATAAACATCTACATAAAACGATGCTAATTCCTAAGATGAACAAACACCTGTAATTCTGGTAAGCTGGACCTTTGCAGCCGCAGATGTCTTGTCAAGGGGGTTAACTCTGGGAGAATAGTTCATACATCCGGACACCTTCCCGTCCGCATTATCGAGAACATTGTCAAAGTTCATACCTCCCTAAACACGGCAGAAGACATTGCCATGTAAATATTTATATATATTTATTTATTGCGATGCATTTGGGGTCTACGTGAAAAAAGAAAATATAAATATAATAACAGTAGGTTCTAATTTAATATTCGTAAGTTCGTAATATTACTGAATGCTATACCTTACAATGGAGCCAGGCAATACTTCCAACACTGTCGTATTCCATAGTTTAGTCTTACATGACAAGGACAAATCAGCAGTCTCCTTTCCAGACATAGTATGATAATTATAATATGAAACAATATTACACAGCATGATAAATCCTATCTTATTATAATACATTATCATATTGCTATAATAACCTGAAAGATAACATAATTAATTAAGATACAAAGCAATAAATCAATATATTAGGTATTTCTATATAATGATATAATATAGAATGATATAAGACGATTAATTTGATAAAATACAGTATATTGTAATATAATACAATTTAGCATAATATTACACCATATTATATAACATAATAACATATAATATAATTCAATGTAATAAAATATCATACAGATAGTATGAGTACATTATACACCGAGACCACCGTCAGGACTCACCCTGAAACAGGAGTGGAACACATTATTGTCAAACCTCCACAGCGCGGTCTGCCGGGCTTCAAACCTCTCGTAGACCATGCCGACCGATGAGCCTACTGGCTCATCCGGGAACGTATACCAGAGACCGAAACCCTGGAACATTGAAATGAGGAAAAAATAAATATGGCATTCTGATAAAAACATCGTGATATAATAGCCATAGACATGTCAGTATATAACAAATCAATATGCATGCATTAAAAAGAAATTGTCTGTGTTCTATGAATAAAAAAGTGAATACATCAAATGAAAAAGAAGGAATCCTAAATGATTTTATGGATGTACATTTCTAGCCCTTATTTTACATAAAAAGGAATGTACAATATATTTATTAAACTACCGGTATTCTAAGCAATGTTCTATACCGAACTTTATTAAGTTTTAGGAAAAGAGAAACACGACGACAACAACAACAAAGGAAAAAATGAAAAAGCTTTAACTATATATTCAACATGTTTTCGTAAATTGATGGGAACGTAAGCAAATCTGTTAATGTTTACCTCACTTCCGGCAGCTACGTTGCCTACTACGATTACTTTTGGGTTGGTTATCCAGAACCCGGAGGCCTTCCTGTCAATGTAAAGGAGCATGCAAACAATAGAAAAATAATTAATTGATTAATTAATTTTAAAAAAAACTCTTTTTCTACTTGTGACACTTTACACTATGACATTTCGGGTGAAAATTCAAAATCAAATTTACGACTATTACATGATAAAACACGTATTAATTTTGCATCATCATTTAAATAAATATGACCACCACACATTTTAGTTGTTTGTATATTGTTGCATGTACATGAATGTGACATGCATCTGCAATAAACAAAAATGTATGTCGTAGTTTTGTTCTGACAGACAATAAAAGAAATGTATGTTTTATTTTTTTTCGGCCTAAGCTGTATAAAATGGATTTTGACCTATTTCTTGAATCATTGAAATCTTATTTATCAACCGAAGAGTTAGGAAAAGCACTCGTTTCATTGGTTTGCATAAATTATTTTAGGATATTCCATCGTAAAATGGGAGTTTCAGGGTGCATATATTTCTGCATGGTTATCAATTGGCGAATAACAATTTAATCTACCTATTTAAACATAAAAACCACCCAGTTAAAAAAACAAAAATAAAAACTAAGCAGTTGAAAAAATAAACAGTTGTGAGTCTTTAAAAAACGTAGCAAACTTGCGTAGTGGACTCGTCCCTCTAAGTCGCAAAGCTCGCAGTGTATAAATTAGCTAACATAAGCCATATATAGTGAAACGGTTTTAGGCTTTTATATTATAATCTTTTGGCTGAATTAGTGCTGAAATAATTGCTTAACTTTTTAAATGATATATGATTCAGTTTTGTTATTTTAGTTTTGTCTACAAGATGGTAATTATTAAATATTTATGTTTTCTTAAATTACCTCCTTTTAATTTATTCTTATCCCAGTTGAAATATATAAATCTTCTACATACAATATATAATTTTGTGCATCTGTTCAAGACCAAAGATGATTCCGCATATACTCGTACATGCATTCAAAATACTTCCGTTAATTCTTACGCTATCTGGTGAGATGTAAGATTTGAGGTGGTGAACCTGCTGGTCGGGTAGCAGTTGATGAGATGTAAAATTTGAGGTGGCGAACCTGCTGGTCGGGTAGCAGTTGGAGAGATACGTTATGTATTTAAGGTAGCGTTACTAATATACCCAGAAAGCATTGCGCTATCTGGTGTGGTGTAATTTGGTAGGATTTAGGGTTTAAAGAGATTGTTTGAAGCTAAGAGTTGAAAATATAGAAAAAAAGATTGGGCTGTCTTGTTAAATTTCGTTTAGGCTATTGGGATAATTTTGTGTTCAGAATTAAGTTAGGGAGTTGATATCTTTTTTGCGCAGTTGGTTTAGTGCTCGTTTGCTGAATTAGGTGCCCCAAGATCGAATCCCACCGAATGAACTTTTTATGTTTCGCTTATTTTCCTTTTTTCACTTTCTAGTATATTACATCTCATAAGTTTAGCGACAAATACGGTTTATAATATTATTTTAAAACCACAGACCATTTAAAACTTGCCAGTATTATCATATTATATACAATATAATATATTGTAACACTTTTACTTTCTTTGTAGGTTTTTTTTCTTACGTCGAATATTTTTAAAGATATCTCTTGTTTCCTATAACGCAATAGAATAATCATCTGTAATTTCGTGTACATAATCAAATTGTTTTACTTGCGTAAGAATGCTATTCAGCCATACATGTGTATAAAACTTTTCAAACATTGGAACCATTTTTTTAATGATGTTGCAAATTCTACAGACTGGGTTCGTACCTTCTGTCTGAGGCGAAGCCGTTGTTGACGTTCTTGACCTGTGCAGCCAGGTTACCGGATAAAATGGTTGCCATCTCAACACCGTCCTCCAGGAAGTAGCACATGCCCAGAACGTCATAAGCCACGTTGTCTAGGACCTGGCGAGTGATGGAGTAAGTCAGTGCTTGGGACAATTAAATCGATGTTGGACCATATTTTACATGGGGGAAATAACATGATTACATAAGGTATGAGCTAAACCTTAATGACCCAGGCCATCTATGAAATTATTTCAACATAATTAACTTATGGCAGTACCGATACCGTTAGGGCACGCGTGTCTTTAAACAGCAACCTTGTATAACAGAAGCAAGGTTTTACATGCTGGGAACATGAGCAACGTAAGAGCTGTTTTACATATTACTAAGACCAAGTCTGTGATTGGCTGATTTTTACAGGTGGGAGTAAGCATTAATCAGGTAACAGCTAAGTCTTCCCTAGAGCTTCCATTCAACTCGTCCATAGATATTACACGAATTACACTGTATCAAGTAATAAAATGGTGAAACGGGGTGCTTTAGACCACAATTTATGATTCATGAGTATTGGTCTCTTATGACAGTAGACCAGGAACGGCAAATTACTGCTATTAACAAAGGTTGGACTATGTCCCAAGAAACTCATTCAACCATAAACCTTTAAAATATTGACATCTACCTGATAATATAGGTCTCCTCTGACAGAAAATGCATTTATTCTCATCCTTTTCTACAACTTTTTACTAATCAAGTTGCACCAAATAGTTAAAGTATTTTCTGTGCAACTTCTTCCGTAACCAGGTAACTGTTTTCTCATGTCATTTGTACTTAGACCACAGTTGCTCCCCGTGGTTATCCCTGAATCTGGATGTTCACACACACACACAAATGACCCTATTTGCTGCTGAATTATAGTTAATCTTTTATAAGGGACACGCAATGGAGGATTGAGTCATGAAGAACACAGTTAAAATAATCAGAAAAATGCCCATTTTGGAGACCTTTTTACATGACAACCTTTTCTCCTACCATAGGTGGAGTTGATTTTGCGGACAATGATTTTGCGGACAATGATGGAAGTTGATTTTGCGGACAATGATTTTGCGGACAATGATGGGAGTTGATTTTGCGGACAATGATTTTGCGGACAATGATTGGAGTTGATTTTGCGGACAATGATGGGAGTTGATTTTGCGGACAATGATGGGAGTCGATTTTGCGGACAATGATGGGAGTTGATTTTGCAGACAAAAAGGCATAAGCAACAATGTAATTGTTATTAATAAAATACAGCTGCGAAAAGCTATGTCAAGTTGACGGAGATGTCTAAGAGTTCAGCTGATGGTAGAGACGTGGTGATTATGATAGAAATGACGCTGACGTCGTTGATGATTGTGCTGTTGCTGCTAATGTTGATAAAACAATGATCTATAACATGCTCCTGTTTACTGTATTCTAACGATAATTTTTAGTTACAATATACATGTATTTCGCATCGCTTTTGATGCTTCGATTTAATAGTTTTCTCGTTCCATGCTTGGACTACATGTATACTGAATTTTTCTTTTGAAAAGTTCAAACTAACAAGGGTAAATTTAGATTCCATTTGTGTATAGAAAAATAACTGTGTTTATAGCACTTATAATCAGACAATGGCACAATTTACCTGAACGCCGGGTAATTCTTCCGATGTGCCATAAGTACCATGCACCGTGACAGCCCTCTTGAACGTGTTTCGGATGGTGTTCTGTCGGATAATGGCGGTCTGCGAGGTAATGTTACCGCACATGTGGAAATGGATCGGATAGAAACCTGCAGGAATAACAAGACTGTTAATAAGTGACAAGTGATCTCATATATATGATTTTTAGATAATATTTCAGATTTTAGACTATATATCAAATTAACGTTTGTAGACTCACATATTTCAGACAGATTAAATCCATTCTTAATTTAAGATAAGAAAGCATCGGAGATTAATATTTGCGAATGAAACCACTCGCCCAGCAACAAGACGAAAATAAAATTCTCGTGCATTATGTGATAATGCGACGAGGTAAATATTAATATAGCTTATGTCGGCTTTCGTATCCCACACTAAAGAGACTTAACAAATTATTGCTAATATATTTAGAGGAAAGACTAAAGAAATGTATTTTGGTTTAGAATATCATGATAAAAAGGCAAAACTTAAATAGGACTTATATATGAATGTACTGCTTTTATGATGAACAATTAAAGAGGTAAAATGAGAAAGTGAGTGAAAAACGCATTACAATTACAGAAGGTGATTACGAAGAAAAGTAATGATGCTGGCTCAAAAACACTAAAGCTTAAACAGGCTACAAACCCATTTCCATAGTCTGTCCCATGAAAAACAACTCAGCACCCTGAATGATAACTTCGTTGAAAGATTCTATGACCTGGAAAGTACAGTAATCATATTGAAAGATATATCATAAACGACAACAGCAACGATTAACTACACGACAAAGACGCTCCATATAAGGAAATAGCCGATTATCAGTTACATATATATATATTTTACTTATTTTATTTTAGGACATTTCTACTTTTTGTTTAATACTACAACGTCAACAACAACAACAACTACTACAACCACTGCTTCCCTTAATATCAAAATAGGAAGTTCTTGCTGTTGATGGTGTGTAGATGATAGATGAAGTAGGCACAGTACTAACTATGGCACACATCTGTCGATCTATTTAACTCAGATCGGTTTTATCAAAATGACATATAGTACCTTAATGTGTCCACCATAAGAATCAAAACCAATGACTTCACAGTTTCCGTTGCTTTCCGGACATTCTCGCTCAATCTCGCCGCGGATCTTGATGTTCCGGGAGAGAAGGGCTACCTCACCGCGCATGTCCACACCTGATTCGATTTTCCCAAAATGGCGGTACTCTAGTTCACCTAAAAGCACGTAAACGAGGATATTATGTCATGCTAGATATCAACCTAAACACAAACCTTATTCCTAACAGGGTATCTATATAGAAAAAAATAGACTAGTATTAAGAGACCATGTTCCGAACTGACTCAAATACTGTTGGTGGGATATCAAGTCTAAGTAAACAAATAGCAATTTCTCTTTTGTCCTCATGCTAAATCTTATAAGTATGGTGGCATATTCTCGCCACCACTTACCTATTGTGGCATATTTTCGCCACCACTTAAACAATTATTGATATTTTTTTTAAAACCATTTCTCGCCAACATAATATTAGGTTTATGAAATCTAAATAAAGTTTGCTCGAATTTTTCATGATATTTATCTAGTATCTTGAAAAAAAACATCACGATAACAAATAAATCTTAAGTTTTCACGAAACTGATTCAAATCCAAAATAAAAAAAAAATCTATTTTTAGATAAGTGGAATCTTGAAAGCCTGTAAATATTCACGAAAACAGAAAGTTTTCTTGATAATAACATATTTCATGAAGCTACTTAGGATATCATGAAACTAGAATAACAGGAATGTGGTGGCAATTTAAAGCACTAACACGCCAAAATTCCAGTTAAGTTAATATTTTCAGGTATCATGAAAACTGCATATTTTTTCACGTTATCAGATAAATTTTCAAGAAAACTAAGTGGTGGCGAGAATGGCCACCATACATAAGATCTTCAAAACAGGCGCTAGACATGACTTGTTAAGTTCAGTATACATGTCTTCATATATCATCTTTTTTTTTTTTGTACAGTTCGAAAAATGCTGTGTTTCTCTGTCTCGGTGAAGTTCAAAATGCAAACCTACCATCCAGTACAAAGGACGTGGGGCTGATCACTTCCTTTATCTTCCTCACCTCCCCGTGGTTGGGGGCGTAGTCAGTCGACGTCAGCAACACCTCGTCACCTTGACAACAACAAGGGCAGATATTAAACGAATCAAAATTCAGAAATGTTTAATTAGATAACGTGCCACTAAGTTGTTAGTTGCGAAAACACTTGATTCACTTTCAATGCTACATATATGAACAATCGTAGGACACAATATATGTTGATTTTTTTCTCTATTTAAAAAAAAAAACAGAGATGGGAAGATGCACGTATATACTGGGAACATGTTATTTTATGTACTTAAAAATGAGATATATTTGATGTCCTTATACTTGGTGGTTTTGATTTAAAAAGCCTACTTAAAACTCTTCCAATTCAAAGACCGGCTTTCAAGTATTTCAAAAGGGTTTTGTTTACATCAAAAACTCTTGATTCATGTCAAGGTTTTTCCTTGCATTTATTAGTGTTCTTCGTACCTTTAAAAGTACAACGTAATGAAGTTGTAAAGGAGAGCCACTATCAGAACGTTTAACGATTGGATAAATACTTAAGAAACACTATAATAGATGACATAAACTACTTACTTACCAGAATAAATTCAAACTTCTCAATGTTTTAAAAAGAAACCAGTTAAGATATAACTATATGTTATGATTTCTTATTCATTACAATGTGTAAAGAAATATTCCTGTTTTAACTTGCCATAATATTACACACAGCCTATTTTCTTTTAATTTATCAACTCCAGTTGAAGTATAATTGAAAAATATCGTTCAATTCACTAATATCATGATCGATTTCAGTGGATATAAAAATGCCTACTTTCGTTTTCCACAACACCACCGTTAAAACTCGGATCCGTCCGTACAAATTCGGAATATGCTACCACTATGACCAACTGCAGAAAGTATCCGACTGTCTTCGGAGAAAATAATATCTAATTTGTTTATATATCAAGTTTAATAAATTTTTTATCAAGAGAAAAAAAAGTTGAAAGAAAGTACATAAACGCACGGCAAATGTTTTAAGTGTATAAAATTAATAAGATATGTACGTTTTGTTCACATCTGAAAAAAAAATGCGATGTTGAATAGTATCATAACTTTAAGGTAAGATACTTGTAACCTCTACCAAGATAACCAAGGTATCCTAATTAAACATTAGGAAACCTTGGTTATATCCATGAAAAGGCCATGTGGTCCGAAATGTAGCGGAACCATTACAGGGACTTTACCTCAAGAAGTATGATTTTGACACAAATAACGTAGACAAAAGGCCAGGCCAGATGCTTAAGTTATATT
>CM037785.1:56108262-56158262 GCA_021229015.1 Solen grandis
GTGTAAAATTAGTCAAAAATTATATAGACTGCATAGTTTGGTTAAAGCTGGAGAAAGGATTTTGGAATAATGATGATGATATATATATAGCTGTTACATATATTGCTCCTGAGAATTCTCCTTTTCATGATTTAATTAATACCGATATTTTCAGGGAACTAGAATCGAATATTGGTATGTATGAAAATTTAGGAAAGATATTCGTTGTTGGTGATATGAACTCACGAACTGCACGAAAACTAGATCATATTGCAAATGATGGTAACATAGGACAGGATGACGTCACCGATATAGATGTACCGTTAACTCGAGTTTCACAAGATTTAAACAGTAATAGGTTTGGAGATCATCTCCTAGATTTATGCAAATCAGCTCAGTTATGTATTGTTAATGGACGGCTATTTAATGATCGTGATATTGGTAAAATCACTTGTATAACATACAACGGCCAAAGCGTCGTTGATTACTTATTGACAAATCGCAGTAACTTTGAGACCTTAACAGATTTCAATGTACATGATTTTAATGAATTTTCGAACCACACACCAGTTTCATTTGCAATTAAAACACGCACGGTTTTGAATGACAATTCAACGGATTATAATATTACGTATAAATGGAATTCGGTGTATAAAGATAAATTTAGGATGGAATTAAATTCAAATATATTACAGTTAGAGAATGTATTGCAGAACTATTCTGATAAAAGTGAAGACCCGGATGTACTAGTACAAACATTCACTGAATATCTCCATGTTAGGGGAAAGAAATATTTTGAACGTAAAATTAGTAATAAACCATCACAATTTGAAATGTCTGACAAAAATAAGCAAGAATGGTATGACTCAAAATGTAGAGAAAAAAGAGATAAGGTTCACGTAGCGCTAAATAATTTTTTAAGTGACAAAACCGCAGAAAACAGACAAATTCTTTATGAAATAAAGAAGGATTATAAATATTATTGTAGGAAACAAAAAACGTTATTTAACAGGCAGCTCGGGAGAAAAATGAATGAAATGAGGAGGTTGAAACCTCGAGATTTCTGGAATCAGTTTAAACAATCTAAGGTAAACTTAAGGGGGGAAAATATCTCGAATAAAGAATTTTATGAGTACTTTAAGAATTTAACAAATACTATCAGTGAACATGAAAATATCGAGGTTACAGAGTTTCTAAATGATTTTGATACTCGAGATGAGAGTCCGGCCACATTTCCGGAATTGGATAATCCAATAACAATAGATGAAATTAGTGCAGCAGCCAAACGATTAGGCAATAATAAGGCTTGTTCTATTGATTGTATTATATACGAATATTTTAAAGAGTGTGTTGATATTTTAGGGAAATCTTTAGAAATCATGTTTAATTACATACTTAATAGTAATACATTTCCAAAAAGTTGGTCAATTGGTGTCATAAAGCCTCTGTATAAGAAAGGTGACGCTTTTGACCCAAATAACTACCGCGGTATCACGATAACTAGCTGTTTTTGTAAACTTTTTACAGTTATAGTGAATGAAAGACTTAAGAAATGGTCTATAGAAAATAGCATTTTAACAGACGCACAATTCGGCTTTAAGCAGAACTGCAGTACGGTTGATAGTGTTTTTGTATTGAATTCATTGATAGAGAGACAGTTACGTAACAAAGAAAAGTTATATACGTGTATGATTGATTTTAAGTTTTAGTAAACATTATACTGTATCAGACTTTTTCAATAGTGATATCGGCTTATTTCAAGGGGAAATCACATCGCCGTTATTTTTTTCTCTGTACTTAAATGATATTGAGGCATTCTTGCAAGAAGATAATAATGTGGGTATTACAATTGATCAATTATCTATATGTATGCTGTTATACGCGGATGATGCGGTATTATGCTCAAATTCTGCAGAAGGGTTACAAGAACTATTAAATAAACTTGAAATATACTGCAATAAATGGAATTTACATGTTAATACAGATAAAACTAAAGTAGTCATATTTAAAAAAGGAGGTAACCTACAACAGAATTTACATTTTACCTATTCTAATATAGATATAGAAATCGTCACCCAGTTCAATTATCTTGGATTAGTTTTATCTAGTGGCGGGTCATTTTCGCCGGCAACTAGAACTCTGAAAGATAAGGCATTGAGAGCTATGAACTCATTATTTAATATTACTCGTGGTCGAGAGATACCAATCAGTATTATGTTTAACCTATTTGATTCATATGTTTTGTCAATTCTCAATTACGGATGCGAGGTGTGGGGTCACATGAAGGCGGATTGCTTAGAAATAGTACATAGAAAATTTTGTAAATGGTTGCTTAATGTTAAGATACAAACGAATTCTTTAGCTATATACGCCGAGTTGGGTAGATATCCATTATACATATCGCGATATGTTAGAATGGTTAAATATTGGTTGTCATTATTTGGGGTTAAAGGGGGGAATGTAATTTTAAATAATATCGTAAAATTTCATAGGAGGGAAATTACTGAAAATGAAAATATAGTTAACTGGTCATCGAAAGTAAGAGATATTTTGCAGCAAGCGGGTTTCAACGATGTTTGGTTATTTCCAGAGTCGGTGAATATTCAAATGTTTTGTATGGTCCTATCAACACGATTTAAAGATATTTATTTTAGCCATTGGCAAACAGCAGTACAAAATAGCTCGTCGTTATATCTTTTTAAAGAAATAAAACTTAACATGGAAAGAGCGTCATATTTGCATTTATTAGAAAATGTTCAACATAGAAATATCATAGCAAGATTAAGATTATCATCCCATAATTTATTAATCGAAACGGGTAGACATAGGCAAATTGAGAGAAATGATAGGAAGTGCAATTTATGTAATAGAAACGATATTGAAGATGAGTTTCATTTTATTCTTGTTTGTCCATTATATGCAGTTTTAAGATCAAAGTATATACCAAAGTATTATATAAATAGACCAAATATGTTTAAATTTGTAAATCTTTTATGTTCTGAAAATAAGAAATTATTAACTAAACTAGCTATTTATTGTAAACAAGGATTTCAACTTAGAGATAATACACTTAATGATTCAGGTTAATATTTACATAGCATATTTAATGTGATTTAAGTAAGTATTTCAAATATTTAAATTTTGTTAGTCACTCTCACATATATACATATATACATTATATATACATATTTGCTTCATTAATATATGTATGTACTGTCTTTCATGTTGCATGCAGTATATCTTGTTGTTTTGTGATGATGAGCTTCGTGCTTAAGTCCAAATAAAATTTTGTTCTGTTCTGTTCTGTTCTCTTTATATTAAAACTAAAATATCATTACTTGATAAATTTATCACACCAATCTTATTTTATTGTTTAGAGTTGTGTGGATTTCTTAAATTTGATGTGGTAAAAGCTTTGTATATAAGGTTCCGTAAAATAATCAATAGGTGTCAATAAAACTACAATGAACCAATCAGTATTAGGTGAGTTAGGAAGAATACCGTTATCAGTGATTGCTGTCCAAAGATCTCTTCGATACTGGCTTAAAGTAAGATCAAGTAATATTCTCACTTTGAGAGAGGCGTTTTATTCACAATGTCGTAATAACCAATTAATGTCAAACAAATCATGGGCTTTTAGAATCAAACAACAGTTAGATAATTTAGGACTTTCACATTTATGGTACAACGAACATATTGATATGACATTCTATCCAGCTATTCGGGAACGATTAATTGAACAGTATTAACAGAAATGGAAGAATGACACAACTAATTCAAGTAGGCTAAAATATTACAGTAAAATGTAAGGAAGAATTTGGCATGGAATCTTATCTCACAAATATACAAAATGATATTCTAAGAAACAATTAACTAGATTTAGATTAAGTTCACATACTTGGCAATACAAACAGGAAGACATGATAATATTATTTTGGAAAATAGAATTTGTGTTCATTTTACTCAAAATCAAATAGAGTGAGAGTTTCATATAATATTAATTTGTCTGAGATATAGCAATATTCGAAATAAGTATCTAAATTTTCAAGTTTTGAAACTGTAAATAAATTCATATATATTATGTCAAACAGGTCAGTTAAGTTCAGTTAAACATTGCAAAATATTTAAAATATGCGTTTATGGAAAGGAATCGGCATGTTTGTAGTTTATTTTTTATTACTATTATCATCATAAATTTGAAATTATAATTATTATTATTTTTTTTAATTGTATTGATGTATATTGTGTCGTGTTATATGTATCACAATGTATTACATATTAGCCATGTTTGCATGTACCGTTTATTATGTGTTCGGCCTATGGCCTATTTTATTGCCGATTTGCCTGATAAATTGAGTTGAGTTGTTTATTCCGGGTACTTCGGAAATCTCCGTCAGCAAGCACCGGACGAACTACATTATTTGAAAACCTTAAATGTATTGGAAATTGTAAACTATGTCATTAGCTTAATTCATGTTATGCAACTAATTCTTATTAGAAGTTATCATGAATATGAGGCAAATCAGCTCTGATAATTCAAATTTATCCACACCCTATTTCAATAGAACACTTTTCTATTTTCTATTTTACAAGATACAAAATAGATTATATTCAATTGCGCATGTGCAACAAAACCCTCCTACAGTGTGTTGCTTTTTGATGACGTAAAAAGGTAAAAACTAACAACCGTTAATCTGAACTGCATATTTCTTTTCGGCAAAAATGCCCGTTTATGCAAGCATTTAAGAAAAAAGGTTCCTGATATACAGCAAGTTACCTTGTTATTTTCTCACGCTTACTACACAAAATGTAAACCCACCCCATCATTTACATACCACTTTAAACAATAATTAACTATAAAGTCTATGTTGTTTTGTTTATATCATTTTTCTACTGTATTTTAAATAATGAAAATGAAATTGACCTTTCTGCCGACTTTGATTGACACTTCCGTTTAGCCAATCAGATAACGGCATTACGTCGCACCTTCGATACCGATAAACATCCGCAATTTTGTTAGACAACTTCTGCAGCCGAAAAAACAATACTTTATTTTTTTCTTTATTTCAACTTTAATATGCGAAATATGTCGTTGTATACGGAATGGGGAAGAGATGAAGCTTTGGTATATATGATAGTGACAGTAAATATACGGAACGTTTGAAAGGGGGTGTAAAATTTGTACAATTCCTGAAGCCTAAGACACAATACAATAAGTGTCAGCGTTGGATAAAGTTGTGCGGAAGACCACATTGGCAGCTTAATGTAGAGAAAATCAAACCAGATCGGTATGTCTGTACCAAGATAAGTGGATGCGATGTTTAATATCTCTAGTCAAGGTGACATTTCTCTTTCTCTCCCCTCGTTATTTCTCTTTCTCTCCCCTCGTTATTTCGACTTATTCAAGTTTCCTTTATATATATATACTTTATTTCATTTGTGTAACATTTTCACAAAATAATTTCATATCTTCATTTCAAAATCTTGTCAGAATGTCTCTGAAAAGAAAACTGTTTTTAACAGTCTTATTAATGGTCGGTTAATTTAATATATGTTACATCATTATATTTAGAATGGATAATATGCGTGTGTATGTCATAAATCTATTGTTGTGATACAGTACATATCTGGCTTGAGGCCATTCAGACCCAGTGATTTTATTTTGGTTAATTTACTACCTTTTACAGGTGGTTTTCTTTAAGTGGTCAACCTGTATTTAGCGGTCAGTTTCAATATTACCAAACAAGCATTTTTTGTTTTATATGTTTAACCTTTATTTAGTGACCACCTTTATTAAGCTGTCACTTTCTCTTGTTTTTTATACTAACCGCATAAGACAGGTTTTTATAATAGTTATAATAAATATTTATGATATGATTACAGGGATTGACACAATAGATGTACTGTGCTTGGTTGCTGAAAATAACTCCCTACGTCAAAATCTGGACAAATCAACTCTTGAGTCGATAGACAGGACACGACAAGCATCACATTTGAACAAAGAGACCTTAAAATCTAACGTGTCATCCTTTTCTATTGACATATAATTTTCAATAAAAACATAATAAAATATTACACAGGTTTTTCCAAAGATTCATTCCTGGCAATATACCGTTTCCTTTTGCCAAATGAAGAAGTACTCCCACTTTCATATGTAGGAAAGGGAAAACTGAAACAATTTGAAAGTATGTCCCTTAAGAATCAACTTTTGTTGACTCTGTGTATACTCAGAAATGACTTTGATTTTTTGGACCTAGGTTATCGTTTCAGTGTTTCTAAGCATACTGCAGGTGTGATTTTCAACTCCAGGGTAATTTTTTCGTTCTTAAGGTTTGGTGAGGTGCCAATATGGCCACACCGAGATGTCATAACGGAACACATGCTAGCTGATTATAAAGATAGCGGAACAGAACATATCTTTATTTATGATTTGAACAGATTGCATTGTCTAGATATATTGAAATACAATAAAAATATATACTAATACTAGGTCATTTGATCACATAAGAAATTGAACATGATCATGAATTATATTTACCTATAATCGCTGTAAACACAATTTTATATATCAAACATTTCAATTGCGCGTATATTACCATTTAATATCTTCCAGCGAAATTGATTTTCATCACGACATGCCACTAATATCTAATTTGACGTTTAACTGTTGTATCTGCTTTAGTTTAAAGTGTCAAGTATTGACTATGACTCACAACTCCGCAGCTGGCGTATACATCGAGTTCAATACTCATTCAGAATTTTTATAGTGTCTTGAGGACCTTCTTGTCTAGCACTTAAAACTTATTTTTCAATAATTAACTTTAATTAAGGAAGAAAAAGTACCACTTATCGAGAGACAAGATGAATATAGTTACTGATGATCACAGTAAAATACTACTTTCAAACCGAACATTAGAACCAACTCAACAATACATACTCATGACTATCACGAATGATATATAACGGTTGGGGTGTTTACTGTGGTCGCCAACCATGGCACTAACCACAAATCTCCAATGAGTATTGCGACCAAATATCTCGGTCGCAGATGACATTGTGGGTAAACTTTATTTATTTTATATCAATTATCAAAGCGATAATTAAACACTTTCTTACAACTTAAATCATTCTCGATGGCTCCGATGGCGGCGTGTGTGTTCATTATTGTGGGAGAAAACCGGAGCACCCGGAGAAAACCAACGTGTCTATACGGGCAACCATCTTACTCTCTATCTGTACATCAATGGGGGTCGAGCCCGGGACGCATTTGTGAAAGCGAAGTGCCTTACCAATTCGCTATCCAGGCATCCGTGCAGAATACGTATTTCCTAGATGCCTTGAAATTTAATAAATATGGCTGTACCTTTTATAATCACCTTCAATTTCTTACCAAATAATAATAATGTTCATTATAACGTCCTCATCTCTGTTGTAAATATAACCCCCAGATATTTTATCTTATAGTATGTTATCATTCGTATATTATTACATTGGTAACAACATTTTGTATCTTTTTTGTGGGAGTGTTTCGAGTACCAGGTTGTATTTAATGTTAGTCGTGTAAATCAATACAAGAAAATAAAATTAATGTTGAAAATAAATTGCCAGATGCAAAACATTTTTGTTTTTAAATTATACTTGAATTGGTGCATTCTATCTGGCAAATAATTTATTAAGCAGTTTATTAAATGACACATTTATTTTTGCATATTTACGGATTAATGTGTATTACCTGTGTCTCACACATTTCACATTCAGCATTTTCTTCTCTCTTTTTTTCTATACATTTTTTTTAAATATATCAGGTAATGGTCAGTGATCTATTCGGATTTCTTTTTAAACGATCTCTTCTTTCTTTCATCTTTCATTCTTTCTGAAATAGTATTGCCTAGTGAATAGTGTTTTAAAATGATTTTTTTTAACAAATGAAGCTGTTTAAAAAATCTTAACAAAAGATTGTAGACAACACTGAGGTTTGATTGCTTACAATCATTTACTGTATCCTACTTTCTGATTTTTCCAATACTTATTTGTTGATAGTAGAAAGAAAAAAGAAGAAACAAAGCAGACGTGTATAAGTATTTTATTTCCGGCCTTTCGTAACTCTGACGTGAAATGGCACGCACAGTAGCCACTGTATATATGAACAATACTTCCTTTCATATTGCATTTGTGCGCGCTCGTCGCGATTACAAACCTTCAGTTAAAGCATATTAAGTAAACCTGTTGGAATAACTTTTAACTTTCACCGATTTCTAAGGTAACTGTTACTTTTAATAAGATTTAAGTGTTTATAAAAAGTTGCTCTTTTTGTAATAAAATGAATTAAAAACAAATAGCAATATATCTATCTCAAGTATGATCGTCTCCAAATGATTGAAATACCGTCGGCGGGAAGTTAAACCCAATTAACAAAAAATGTAATGTATAAGATCGGTATTAAGATATTTTCTTCTACAGAATCATAAAATTGTACGAAACAAATGTGCATTAATTAGCATGAAATTTATAATTGTGTTAATATACATGCAGAAAATACTTTTTTCTTGTGTGGCTCTATAATCATTAAATCTAAATACAATGTTTATGTTTAACGACTGTCAAATGGAACCCTGGTCCAGTGGTACATGTAACATACCCGACTGCGGGTCTCAAGGAAATAGGTTCGATCCCGTCGAGAGGAATTAGTATGAGTTTGCTGAATGTCTGAGTTTTTGTTTTTGTTAGTTTATGAATGTTTGTGTTTTTGTTCAGTTAGTTTATTTATAGATAAACCATCTTTTATAATTTCATTTAATTTTTAGGTACCCCCAAAAATGTATTGTAATATTTTAGGTAAAGTATCGATTTTCGGAAGCAAACACATAGAATATGTTTTAACATGGTACACTAAAGGCGGGAAAAGAAAATGCATCCGCGATATTGAAAAAAAAGTTTCTGGAACTCTAATGCATTACCTCCACTTGAATAGTATCTGCAAATGGTCCAAAACTGTTGCACAATGGAACTTAGGTTTGTTAGATCGATTCTCAGTAGTGCCAAGTGTTTCTTTTTATTTTTCTCTTTATTTCTGTATCTCTCTGATCAGATTTATACATAAAAATGTTAATTAAATAAGCTTCGTTTAGCTGTTTAAGTATTTTAGGTTCGTGTACAAATTTAGAAAATAGGTAATTTCCTCACTTACTGATTATTTAATTATAAACTTCGTGGTAAAGGTTTATATTTTTTAAATATTTATTCAACAATAAAATTCTGCAAATATTGAAAGAAACCCAACGAATGTGACTACAATATGTTATACACGGTATTCGTTTAGAAATCAGTCTGACGTGTGTGATTATAAACATTGTTAAAATAAACACATTTTTTAATAAAGGAAAATACAAAATGTTTTTTAAAATAATGAAGGATATAACAAATATAGTTTTCCTTTTCGGTCCTATTCCTGTATAAACATTTCGTAAGAGACTCAACATTTTTTTCTGTGCTGGATGTCACCCCTCTATAGAGGAGATCAGCACGTGACAGATCGTTGCCGCGTGCTACAGGTTCACGCTTACTCGTGATTTTGGATACGATCGATATCGATATTTACCGGTATCATGCCCCACGATATCATATTGTGACATTTTGTTTAGATATCGAAATAAATGTGACCTAAACAAAGTTTAGAAATACATTAAAATAATTTATCAATTCCGTTCCCAACAGCTTCTTATGTTCAAGTGGGAGTAAAAACATTTCGTCTTTGTAACAAAAACATTGAGACAAATGAAGCAGTATGCTCTTACTAGTGTTATCTTAATAAATAAGTTAGGTTTTATTCCTCAATCTGTGAAAAATCGACAAATAAAAAAAAAAATACAGCACATTTGCTTTAAAAACGTAGATTGACAATCACTTTATTTCTTTAATGTACTGAAATCATTTATATAAATAAATATTAAATAAATCTATACCTATATCATCATTTATCTACACTGTTCATGTATCTTTGCATACATTTTTTCAGACCACATATATATATATATATATATATATTTATATATATATATATAAAGTATTTTATGCATGTTTGTTTTATATCATTAACATTTAATTTATTTATGGATACCTGCGCAGATCCCATTCATACATTTTTGGGGGAAATTTCAATCAGATAGGGAATCATAAACGAGAATGTGAGAACTACATTAAAGGCCCATTATATCTCATAATAATAAAATTTTCATGAAAAAGAAAAGATAAAATAGCACTAACATAATGAAGACAAAAACAAATGGTACATACTGGGAAAATATCTTCTGTAAAATAACAGTTAACCGCATTGAAAATGATGAGCAAATTACGCTATCTAGTATATTGTATGGATGTCAAAATACTCTACTAATATTGTTTACATTTTGCATTGGTGAGTAATTCGAAGCGAAGACGGTCATTGATCAGAAATAATTTGAATTTTAAAAACCCGCTGCCGAATAACAAATAATATATTTGCTACTTTATCAATTTCTGTACTTACGATTCCTTAACGGAGACATGCGAAAGGTTTTAATATGAAAAACATCAGAAACCTGAAGAAAATAAGCTGTACATGCAAATCAGGTTCTTTGTAAACAATTGATTGATCTTTAGTCGTTCTTTGGTTATGTATTCTGGTGGTATCTCTACGAGTATGTACAGTTTGCATATCTGAAATCTGTAACAAACATTTTGCTTTTCTGTTCAAAGAATATGCACATTCTTTTGGAAGAATATCGGGCCTTTAATAATATATCAATGTAAACTTTGCAATACCATACAAAAAGCAGATTGTCCCAAACATGAAATGGCATTGGATGCTTAAACAGGTCTTGTCAAGTTTATCTTTAAGACAGGTTTAGTTATTTTGTGATATATCATATCGGTATTTGAAGATATTGCTAAAGGCAATATCACAAATTCATCAAGCTTACTAAAGGAGAGACATCAGGACAGCTGGATGATAAAACTATAAATGTGTACATCAGTCAAGTATATTTAATTTCATTGTACGACACGTAAATAATCAAAGGGGGGCAAAAGTATTTTCTATTTCATAAGGAAAATTTATTTTCCTTAGAATGTAAGTATAATATTATCGGTAATGCTGCGTTTACACTATATTCCCGGCGGCCACGGCGACCACGTTTCAGGCCATCGTGGACAAAACGGGGTGGCCGTGAGAGAGCTTGGGGGAACAGGATGGGCAAACGTGACAGGCCGTGATCGTCGTAGATGACAGGCCAAATTTTTAACTGTAAAAATTGCCACGCCAGTCACGGTGTGGGTTAGAAACCTTGTATGCAGATTTAAAACGAGATGAACGCAACAAAACGTGATAGTACGTAATAGACCGTAACACGACATTGCGGCGGCCCATATTGGGACAGTGAGTTTCTGGTTCGAAATTTCAGGATACAATTATTGCTTCGGCTTGGGACGCCTTTTTTGAACAACTTTATGGTCTGCTTCGGACAACATTACAGAACTATATTTAGACACACTTAAATTTCATTCCTTTTTTACTACACGGTGATATTGTTTCAGAGATTGTTTCTATTTCTTTTTCTATCTTCTAATTTCAATTTTAAAGAAGCTCGTTGTGCCATGAATAAATGTGACCAGTCTGGTTACGGAATGTGGGAAAAAATGAAAAAGGAGGTTTTATGACTCTAAATATATGCTCTTTACCGTTCGTAACGCTATTGCCTGTGACGGAGAACCCACTCATTTTTTTTCACAATCAAATGTTAATTGATGCTGACAGTAATAGATTCAAATAGTTATAACTTGAGTTCATGGTTCGTGACTGTCAATGAATGACCTTCTTAGTTGAATACGATTGAATTATTATTGTTATAAACTGCTTAAATAAAGTATATCGATTACGATTGAAATCAATATGAAGTCTGTGAACTTTTCAATAGTCAGCATATGCGCAACTAAATATATTATGTCTTTGAATAATTAAAAACGAAATTAAAGTTGATTGTCTTGACAGAAAACTTGCAGTTTTTAACAAATTTGGTAATATGTATCGTTATATATTTGGATAGATCCCGCCACATCCCAGTATTTTCATATGGATAAATTAGTGAAGTTAAAACTCGATACATATCCATGAGGAAGGAAATAGCGAATACTAGAAATTGCAAAATATTTTATTAGGCTATATGATATCAATGTTAAGTTAAAGTTATTTATTTAAGCCTCGATTGGGAAAACAGTTATTACAACTTCTATTAACCCCTTTCGACGGTTTCTGTGTTGGACTAGTATTTTGCGACAGAGAAGATCGTGGAAAATCCTTGTCCTCAAGGGTGTTCGAACCCACAATCTTCCGGTACGCAATCAGGTACGTTACCACTGGACTACAGCGTCGTAAACATTGAATATAATGTGTATCTATTTCTAGATGAGGAGTCTCACAGTGGTGTCCGTCTTCCTTTGCATCGTTGTAAAATCGTCCGGTAAGATCATCTGTATTCATTATATAAAGGCCTCAAAATATTTTTTCTCATATTTATTCATTTTTGATATATTAGCTCTCTCTCTCTCTCTCTCTCTATATATATATATATATATATATATATATATATAGTCCACATGTGTATTTATTTTAACTTAAACAGTTGTATTTTTCAAGTACAACCCATGCATTTTATGATGATCAACAATAATATTTCTAATTGTAAAAGTATTTTTACATTTATATCTTTTTCTACTCCTTCTTGTCGTTTTCCTGTATATTTATATTAATATCAATTCTTCAGCGATAAATCTTGCTCTGTGGAAGCACGTGACACACAGCGGTGGGTTTGATTCAGCCGCCTATGTGGTAGACGGTGACATGCGGACAGACCGATCAGCGTGCAAGTGTTGTTATATGTCTCATCATGAAGGCAACTCCTGGTTGACGGTTGACCTTGGAAAGAAACATCGAGTTTCTACTATCATTATATACGGCGGAACGGGTTATGGAGGTAATAAACTTTAATTCTGTATTAATTTCGGATATATTTTTGTTCTTTATTTGAAACAATAATTTGAACATACAATACTTTGTTTTCAGGTAAACGAATATTATCGCAAATTGTATGCACGTTTTCTTTTTTATATATTTTCATTGATTAGGTGTGGGTGGGTGGGGGGGGGGGGGGGGTTAAGATATGCCCGATGTCAATACCACTGCTGGTTGGATATTCAAATCAATGTTTTACATCATGTTTCTGAACCAGCAGTAGTCCCTTCATGTGCCACCATTTCCCCACACAGCAGAGTCGTATTACATATCCATCGTTTTTCATTTCCAAGATTGATGATCGTTAAAATATTTACACAGTGGGTCTGAATGGTGTAAAGATATACATACACAAAGAGGAACACAGGAAGGGTGTACCCGTGCAAGAGATACCCCGCAGACCAGAGTTGTTATTCTACAACCTAACATTGGACCAAGCTGTTAACGGTCATTACATAACTCTAGAGAGAACCAGTCAACTGCATGTTTGTGAACTGGAAGTTTATAATAAAGGTAAGTTCTGAGTTTTCAGCTGACTTCAAAATAATTAAAAGATAATACTAATTTAAAGCAGCTTTGAGTTTATCAATTGTTAAAGATTGCAGAATTGAAAGAAATGCCTCTGGAATCACGCAATGTTATAGATTACAGATCGATATTCCTTTGTATTTTAAAACACCTATTAAAAGTATAAGCTGGCTATACGAAAATATCATCCCTGTATAGAGCCGCCATTAATACATAATTCATGCTGCCAGTACGATTAAATGTCATTAAAAAGATTTATTTCGTTTTCGAAAGATTGAAAAAAGACAACTAAATTACTTGCAACATAAAGAAGTTTTAAATACATAATATTGCATCTGTAGGTAATATTTTTTTTCAGTTTACTTTCCAATAACCTAATTGCTATAAATAGTTTTAGGATAAACTTATAATAATAATTATATTAAGATAATCATGTGTTGAGTTAGTAAAGTCTTACGTTTTTGTCTTAATTTAAATATTAAAAAAGAAACAGCGGTATATTACATCACAAATGTTTCCAAAACTAATCAACATGATAAACATATCAACAATCTATTCAGAGGAATAAGAATTTTTCAGTATCGCACTCATGCCCAGCTGGAGTTTACGGGCGTAACTGCCAGAATCAGTGCGGCCAGTGTTTGAACCGGACGCCGTGTGATCCGGACACGGGGCTGTGTGGGCCCTGTGACCCGGGTTACACCGGGGATACATGCACGCTAGGTATGGATGAGTAAAAATCTATCTATCTATCTATCTATCTATCTATCTATCTAAAAGTATGAAAAATATTATAATTATGGTATATAGCTTAAGTATGGAGGTAGTAAAATTGTCATATTACTAGAGAGGCATCCAAAATACAGCAGCTTGATATACATTTTTCAATTTAGTATCGTTAAATATTGCATTAAATTAGAACCAAAGCACAAGCATTTGTTATTTGCCAGTCTTGACATTACCTTAAACTTCAATGGATTTCAGTATTTATTTGTCATCTTCAGTTGATTATCTGTGGTGGCACATGCTGATATGTGGGGATCTAATGGGACGAACTTTTTTTCTTACACGGATTGGCCAACTACTGCGGACTTTGGACATCACACTACATCAGTTTGTCCCTTATCAACCCGCTATAAACTTCGGCAACATTCGATTCTATATATCATTTCTTTTCAAATTTTATTTGAGTTCTTATCAATGTTAATATATATCAACCGATAGAACGTTAAATTACAAGTTTATATCGATAAGGTCTTAAATGGACCGACTTAGAATGCATTCCAACTATAGATTACGGTTAGATTTTGTCCCACAAACACGATGTTAAAAAAGGAGTACATGTCATTGTTGGTGGCCAAACTTATTTTTATTCAAATAAAAGTGAGGGGTCAGGAAACTATTCATTAACTCAAAGTCCCGAAAGATGCAATGCATTTGCAAAACATATATAATGCTGAGCAATATTGGCAAACAATTTCTGCTACCGATTCAAGGGGTATGCTGAAATGAATAATGAAAAGAAGATGTAGATTGAAACAATGTACTGAAAATAAATTACATCACGTGCCAACTGATGTCATGAACGTTGATATATATATAGAGTTCATATAAAACAACATCAACAATACAAATAACATCAAATAAACATGTATGCGAAGAGAATCAATTAGAACATGACCCAGTCACATCAGAATCTGCATTAAATATGCATGTTATTAATCTCTTTATGGTTTGACAATCTCGAATAAGCTGCAATACAATCTGTAATTCAGGAACACACGCACATTTTAGAGAGACTAATTATCTACATTCTTCACACAAATCATAATCATTATTTGATTGTAACGATGAAATGGTTAATGTTAAACGCCAAAATCATTTTTTCAACGAATACAGGCCAAGCATTTCATGTAAAAAGTGGTCGAAAAGACTACAATATTGATTGCTGCGAGCAAACGTACCTATGTCTATGGTGATATTGCACACTAGCTGGACACCTGCTTATTTTGACTTAATTGATGCTTCAAACGTCCAAAGTTTGACTAAATGATTCAAAGTATGCGTAAGCTTCTACTTAAAAATTGAGAAATGCAACGAAAGGGAAAAATGTTACACTAAAACTTACACTATGCTTTTCATATTTTAGAATGTAACCATGGTCATTTCGGTCCATTCTGTACTGGAATTTGTAGCTGTAAGGACAATGGAAAATGTCATTACGTGACAGGCGCGTGTCCGGAGAGTAGGTGTGCATTTGGCTGGGGAGGAGAACATTGCAACATAAGTGAGTAGGATTTGATTTCAAGGTTTAATGAAAGTCTACCGTCTTTCAGAGAGAGAGAGAGAGAGAGAGAGAGAGAGAGCTAGCTAAATATATCAAAGAAACAACACAATATTTATATACACTTCCCGGTAACGATGTCGTAGAGCGTCCGCCCATAACGGGAAGTTAATATGGTCGATACCCTGCCGCGATATTCCAAGGCCGTTGAACAGTACCGATGTATTTCCCTTACAAATAAGAAATGTTTCCAGTTTTGTATGACCCTGAGACTTGGTGTCGTATCATCCTCTGATATATTAGTGAGGTAGGAAAATATTTGCATTTAGACACAAGTCCATTAATGACCGAAACATTGTCGTCAGGGTGTGTAACCCGATCAAACAAACTTTTTTTTTTATTCAGCAACAGTCACTTTGACAATGAGATCGAGGCCGCTTGTTGCTCATTGCTTTCACTTTGCCGACTTTTATTTCTCCCTTTTTTTTATTTGAAAACCCGAGAGCATCTGGTTAATGATCATATAAAATCTACAGTACAGGGAATAGACAAAGTATTGTCTTCCCAAATAAATGACTATCTTTCAGATTTAAATAGAGCACTTGGTAAGGATGTTACCGTGAGTCATATAGACAAGGACTGGCCGGCTGAAAATGCTGTAGACGGCGTGTACTTAAATAAAACAAGGAATTACTGCGCGAAAGCTGAACGTTGGTTACTTGTGGACCTGGGCGCGGTGTATGCAGTCTCGACTGTTATTGTACACGGCGGTTTGCAGGTGCAAGGTAAGTGTGAACGAACCAAAAATGCAAGTAAGTATATGTTTTATTATTTATTATATTTAATTTTGGTGAGGATGATTTTCATTTAGAACACACGTTTGGCTTTTTGGGGTTTATGCTAGACAAATTCGGTCGTATATAATTTCTAGTTTGAAATAAAATGGGAGAAAAATATAAATGTTGGACGAAGTGTACTCATACCAGTTTTATAATACCATATCATATTACGCGCAGTCACCTAATAGTCTAGAGTATGCTGCGACTGTTGTTATTTGAGTTGTATAAGTGTATAAACATTATTATTCTGCTATACTATGTTAAACAGACACTATGTTAAACGGACATTTTCCAGTTTTGTTCAGCATCAATAAAACTGCATATCCTATATTATTTTTAACTTTAAGTAATATGACAAAAAAAAATAAGGCATTGTGTAAAACGATTGTATGTTATTATATTACATATACCATAAAGATAGAATATACCTTAAGATAGAACAGGGGATAGAAAAAGGGGAGAGTTCTCATTGCCATTACCAATAAATTCCTAAGTTCAGAAATACCAGAATTGGATACAAACTGTGAAATCATATGGGCACGTATCCAATAGACAGGTACAAAGGACATTTATATATGCTCATCATATTACAACCCTAAATCTTCAGACAGAGTAAGCCTTATAGAAATGGTAACTTCACTCCAAAGAGCAGTCAAAAAATGCATGCCTACTTATTGGAGGGGATTTAAATATGCCGGGATGATACAGGGCAAACAGAACTCTGCGCCAAGGGACACAGCATCCAGATTTGCACTATTACTTGACAGACATCCTTCATGATAATGGTTTGACCCAGCTTGTACAAGAACCAACCAGAAACAATAACACTCTTGATCTTCTGATTACAAACAACCCTAAGAATACTCTGAAGTTAACTTAGGTCCACTAATTAACCATCAACAACCTAGGAAATTTCAACTATATAAAAAAGCAAAATGAAACAGCATGAAGGAAGACAGAAAAAATATATGAGAGTATTCAAAAAGAAAATATAACCAAAAAGGCAAATGTCAGAGACTCCGCCTCCTGGTTGCCACGTTATCTAAACTCCAGGTCTTGTTGTTTCTTACAAGATGATTTTTTTCTAGTTTTACCCATATAAGTCTATGTAAAATCAAGAGACCCCTGGGACGGGGACAATTTTGACCCAAAGGCAATGATTCGAACACACTTGGTAGATGTCTACTAGGCCATGTTACATACCGAATATCTAAACTCTAGGCCTTGTGATTTCTGAGAAAAAGATTAGATTGTTCTAGTTTTTTCCTTTGCTAGTCAATGTAAAATCAATTGACCACTTTGGCGGGTCCAATCTTGACTCTATGCTCATTATTTGTACAAACTTGGTAGAGAACCACTAGACAATGCCACACGCCAAATATCTAAGCTCTAGGACTTGAGGTTTCTGGCAAGAAGATTTTTTGTAATTTTTCCTTTTTATGTAAGTCTATGTAAAATCAAGTGACCCCTTGGGCGGGGCCAATTTTGACATAGGGCAATGATTTGAACAAATTTTGTAGAGGTCTCCATGTTACACACCAAATATCTAAACTCTAGGCCTTGTGGTTTCGGACAAGATTTTTTTTCTAGTTTTTCCTATTTTGTTAATGTAAAATCAAGTGAGCCTTTGGGCAGGTCCAGTTTTGACTTGAGGCTCGTGATATGTACAAACTTGGTAGAGGTTCACTAAACAATGGCACACACCAAATATCTAAGCTCTAGGCCTAGCGGTTTCGGAGTAGATTTTCAAATTCTGTTTTTAGCTCCTGTGACCCAGATATGTAATGGACCGGAACCGTTTCAATACCTTTGGTAGAACTTCATGCAAATAACATCACAGGCAAGTTTCATAAAATTTGGCCAAGTGGTTTCAGAAGAGATATTGTTGACACCGGGCGCACGCACGGACAACGGAAAAAAGGCGGTCACATAAGTTCATCTTGAGCACGTTGTGCTCAGGTAAGCTAAAAGGGTCAATAATACATACCAACAAATCATAGACTGATTTCCCTAACATGTTTCTGCTAAAAAGTCATGGAACACATTGTCACCAGCAATATAATGACAGACCGATTTCAAAAATATACTTTACCCCCTTCACCCCTTCAACATGGCTTTAGGAATTAACGTTCATGTGAAACACAACTGCCTGAATTCATAGATGACCTGACAAAAACAATATAAAAAAAACCCTAGGAATGGGAAAACAGACAGACCTCCTCATACTGGATTTTTAAAGGTTTTGATAAAGTGTCCCTTCACAAACTCCATCATTGTGGTAGGAGAGGAATATACAATCAACTGGATCAAAGCATTTCTGTCAAATAGAACACACGTGGAATAAGTTGAAGGGGGAATCCTCAGAGTCAAACTAAAAACTGGACTACCCCAAGGATCAGTATAAGGGCCGAGCTTATTTTTCTTCTACATAAATGGCCTACCAGAATCCCTTCACTCAACTGTTAAACTTTTTGCAGACGATACTGTAGTTTATCTCACTTTTGCATCAGATAATGATTGCTATAAACTATAAACAGACTTGGAGAAACTATCAATGTGGGAAAAAATGGAAAGTGGAGTTTCATCCTAAGAAATGTAGAGTTATGTCAGTCACTAAGAAGAAAACCCCAATCAAATGGAATTATAATCTTCATGGACACACTAAAACAAGAAAAATCAACTAAATACCTGGAATGTACCATTACAAAAATCTAGACTGAAATGAACATATCCAGAACATAACAAGCAAAGCCAGTCGAAGCCTTGGATTCCTGCATCGAAATTTACGAATTAACTCCAAATATATGAAGGAACAAGCATACAAGACGTTAGTCACACCCCATTCAAAATATACAATGCAAAGCAAGGAATATGGGATCCATACGACCAAAGCCAAGTTGAAAGTGTACAAAGAAGAGCAGCAAGATATGTCACAAGCCGTCATAGGAACCGTTCAAGTGTAAGCGAAATACTACAAGAATTAGAATGGAAAAGTCTCCAGACTAGACGAAAATAAGCTAGACTTATCATGTTTTATAAAATAATCAATGACAAGGTCGCGATAGAAAAAGAAAATTATCTTCCAAAGACAAACAGACATTCAAGACATGCTTTCAGTCATGCTAATGCATATTAAACCGCCACCAAAGATTGTAGAAAATGGTCATTTTTCGTAAACACCACCACAGACTTCAACAAACTGCCGCCGGATATAGCCTCAGCTGTGTCACTTGAAATATTCAAAACTCGAGTGTCATCACTCACATATTGAATTGCTTATCATTGTTTTTATCCTGTTTTTGATCATGCGCGTTTTTGACAGTATATTTAATATGTTGAATGTGAGCAATAAACGGAAGAAGAAGAAGCATAAGATAAGCTAAATGCATTAATTGTATAATACCATAACCATACATTTCAGACACAGGCATCTATCTCTACACTACAGAATATGACAGGATCAAACTCCCCATCCTGGGGGACACGCTGTTCTACAGCCACACCCTTGTGTCCCCTGTCAGGGCACGTTACGTCAAAATTGAGGAATTATATTATGACGTCATTTGTGAAATTGAAGTATATGGAGGTAAATACTTTGTTCGGTGATGTAAACTTTTATCCGTCTGAGCGTTAAATGATTAATATTGACGAATTTACAGTAAAACCTTGCTATTATGACCAGTTTTTTTTTTCTAACAATAAGTGGTTTTGAAAGCGAGTTGATCTTAGTGAATAGTGAATTTTACCAAAAGGTTTTCAGAACAGTTTTATTTGATAAATGATTCCTGATCTTAATTCAGTGGTGACCCCGAAGCGAGGTTTTACTGTAACTTGATATCGAATAACAATATGTGGATAAGGATTTGTTGGACGATTGTTATGATAATGTAACTCGATGTGCTATCATTCCACGTGTTTACAGCATGATATTGCAGTTATCTATCTCATATAGACAAACGTCTATATAAGACTGAAGTCTTGTCGTTGAAAAGGTGATCCCAAACAAGCTTACTGATCCGATAACGCTAATGGCACAATGAAATAGACTCGGTTTTGATGTACAGTTTTTGGAAAGCATTTACTAAATACATACGTATTTTTGATAGATTGTCCAGACAGAACCTTCGGAAGGTTATGTGATAACAACTGCAGTAGGAACTGCAATGGCATCTGTGACAAGGTCAGCGGACAGTGTACACATGGCTGCATTGCTGGCTGGCGGGGAGACTATTGTGACCAAGGTTTGTGGAACTGTGTAAATGTAAATACAATTATAACCTGTTTTCAGGATGAAAATTAAGTTATCCCGGTTGTAGAAGACAGTGGTAGCCTACTTAAAGACGTAAAACAGTGTCATTAGAACTCTATTGATGAATTGTCAGAGTCTTTCTATTTTCTTTTAACAATAAAATAATTTCAAGACAATTACTTTGATACTTGCAGAATGTGCCACTCCCTCATTTGGACAAAACTGTTCCTACACTTGTCACTGTATGGCAGACAGCCATTGTGACCACGTCGATGGTAAATGTGACTTGGGAATTTGTAATCCGGGATGGCAAGGACCATCATGTGACCACGGTACGTGTACACTGACTTTTCTTAAGGCTGTTCAAAATTAATGTGAACTGATTCAATGGTAATACCTGTTTGTAAAGAAAATATTAGTTTTGCGTTAGATAATCGCATACCAAATTGTTATAATGATAAATGAATGCATGATAAACAATGTGTGTGTATCCTAAACTTCTGATATACTATATCTTTACAACCTGCAACGTTTCTGAGGAGAATGTTCAAATTATTTGGATCTATAACAAAAGACGGCGACCAGATGGCAAAGCCGTTTTTATTTGTATAATTATGAGGAAAATCAAAAACTTCTTGTCGGGTTAGAAAAGTCATGACGCATATATAGTCATAAAGTGAGACTCTACCATTCATGTGCAGATAATATTAACTCGTATGAAACATGACCAACAGGGTTTAGCTAGTTAAAGGAAACTTATTGACATGATCTCAGTATGTTTGACACTGATTTACCTTGGGTGAGTCTTTACAAAGACTGTTCAATTTGTTTAATCATTCGAAGCCGTAAAATTCATTGATGATAGGTGATGAATTAGGTATTTAGGTAAATAATTTATCATACTGAAAACTAAAACACACAAACGAGTTGACCATAATAGCTTAAAACGAGTCTTCATTTCATTTTGGCCTGCCCTTGGTCCGATGTATAGAGTTTATATTTGCAGTACCTACTTTGAAAATATCTCTAGTAGCCATATGATATATTTACTTGATAGAGAAAAGTATTGAAATCGACTGTAAATAGATGAAAAAAAAAACATTTTTTCTGCAGAATGTTCCACTCCCACATTCGGACAAAATTGTTCCAATACCTGTCACTGTGTATATGGCAGCCATTGTGATCACGTCGATGGTGTATGTAACTTGGGGCTTTGTGATCCAGGATGGCTGGGATCAGCATGCGATAAAGGTGCATTTCAATTTCTTTTGGTAATTCAAACTTTGTTAACAATTTATTTCAGAATTTACTCACCTCATTTAGTACTTAAATTACAACTGCTTTGAAGTATTATATGTAATTGATGTTATCTTTACTATCATGTTACTGAATGCAAATAAAAAGGGCTAGTGTATGTTCATGCATAAGATATAATTCCTCAAAAATCTTACTGATACATTCTTGAATGAAATTCCTGATAAGATTTAAATTATAAGACTTTCAGTTAAAGTCAAAAGTGTAAATATGTTGAAATAGTCTTCGTTATTATTTATTTTGGAAATTTGGTGTATTTTGTTGGAGAAAAACGTGAGAGAGTAATCAAAACTTAAATATACTTGGCTGATCATGGTACGTGTGAAATATCACAGTGAATTTATAATATGAGATGTTATTTAGTTGCAAGTTGGTGCCTTATTATAGTTAAACATTGTAATAAAATAATAAAAGGTAAATGGTCAGAAAAATATATATCAGAAAAAAATATATATTTTATTTCCGGTTTAGTATAGAACAGTTATGAATATAAGACTATAAATATATGTATAAATCCTAGACTTATATAAAATACAGTTTAATCATGTTGAATGCCAATAGCTCTTCTATGTAGTCCGTCTACCATTGAAATTCAGTAAAAATGAAGTTTGAGTGAAAACACATCACAATTACATACGACTGACAATGCCTTATTGCAAAGTTCTAATATAAAATGGTCACTACGAAATGCCTATGGATGTGTTTGAAGACATGAATTCACGACAGTATCCCTTTGATTTACATAAGCGAACCCAATCAAAATGTAATATGCAATCTTTGGAAACATTATGGTATCATTACTAAGATATATTACAGAATGTCCAGATGGAACCCATGGAATCGACTGTAAAGTCAACTGCAGTAGGAATTGCAATGGAAACTGTGACAAGGTCAGCGGTCAGTGTACTCACGGGTGTGTTGCTGGCTGGCAGGGAGACAAATGTTACACAGGTATGGTGATCATTTTAGTATCCACTCACTACATCAAATTTTATAAGAATCCATCATGAACGTTTATTTAAAGTCAAAGCGGACCGTCATTTTGTCGCATTTTTCTCGCCCCTTAAGCAATTAAATATATATGCCTACATCAAATCGCAAGAAATAAATCGAAAATGTATGTCTACATCCAATTTTTACGCATCACATTTGATCAAATGGTATACCGACCCTTTACATGGTTTTATTGTAGAATTTTTCCGGCATAGTTAAATGACTCATGTTTTGTTTCTTCATCGAAACATGATAGCAAGTACATGGGGTAACAAGAGCGGATTTATATCTGTAACTGGAGCACTTTACACCAGCGTTATTTCATTTTATAATATGAATAATATGATACTTATAACCTTTTGTTGAAAATGTAACCGAGTGCGATCCACTGGAATTATGAGCTGTATCATACCTTTGATGGTCTTGTGTGTAACATAAATTTAGGTTCACAACTGTGACATTTACCTACATTTATCTTAAGGCGACTTTGAGTTTCATCTGACATTTAGTGATGTACATTTCTGCCTAAGCTTGCTACTTCAAATCTTGAAAGCTTCATTTAAAAAAAATAGTAATATGATATCGGACATAAGATCAATATGATCAAACAAACAATAATGATTTATAAATTAATAAATAAATGCTTATCAATTATTATTGAAAATCTTGAATGACCTGCTATTTCATTTTACATGGCCATGCTTGAGTACAGATATATTGCGAAAAGTGTGATTACTTCGCATTTTTTTTTATTTTGGATAGCCCCAATATGGTTCTCCTGGTTACTTGACTTAATGGTACCCAATTGTTTGAATATTCCCCTACAATTCTGTCACAAAACCACCATGATTAATTACTTAGGATAAAAGCAAGTTGGATGTAAACTAATTTATTTATATTTTTAGAATGCACCGCGTCCTCATTCGGACAAAATTGTCACAAAACTTGCCATTGTATTAATGGCAGCCATTGTGACCACGTCGATGGCATTTGTGACTTAGGGCTTTGTGAACCGGGATGGCTGGGTCCAGCATGCGATCAAGGTGGAATTTATTAAACTATTTCTAAAGATGATTCATTAATCTTATTTTCTTAAATAAATTCAGGAGTTCAGGATTTATTACTTATTCTTTTTTAACAACTATTTTGAAGGATTCTTTGCAATTCATATTATTCCTGCTTTGGTAATTTTCAAGATCGATGCGTTTTCGATTTCATTACATATGATATTATATACAATTTTTGCATTCGAGTATTTTCATAAACATATTCGAAAAGCTTTTAGAAAGACCTAACTCTCTTAATGGCCAATACTTTTCGGACAGACGAACATTCGAATAAACGGTAACTTAAACGCATTACACTTCAGAAAATTTTGGCCTTTGCATAGCATATGATGAACATGTCATAATGTATGAAAGTTAAGACGCAATATGAAAATAAGTATTAAGCAGACTTTAGTCTAGAACCAGCGTTTCATTTTCTGGTTGGTTACATCACAGAATGTCAAGACGGCAACTATGGTTACAACTGTGAAGGCAACTGCAGTAGGAACTGTAATGGCAGCTGTGACAAGGTCAGCGGTCACTGTACACATGGGTGTAATGCTGGCTGGCAGGGAGACACATGTTCCAACGGTATGTATAGCTTACGTTGTTTTCAGTTGTTAAAATTCGATTGATATCTCCTCCTAAAACAAGAACGTGCCGTCGCATTCGAGTTAGAGAGAAAGATATATATGTATATCACGTAGACTTTTGTTATAACTTCCAAATGACTGGTCATAGAGAGAAACACATTTGTCGGAATGTAGTTGCATCGTGCAACACATTTTAAACCTGGATTAGAATTTACACCTGATATACATTTGTGGCAGCCTTGATCCCAATCAGCTATCTCTTTGACGTCACTAATTAACGTCGGATACCTCTCTCATTCACGTCCAAACGCTCTTGTATAATCTCAGTTGGCCATATTCGCAAAATACGAAAGACAACTCCTATTGATCTTTCGAAAATTCCGTCAAATTACTTCCATTGGACATACACAGGAATATTTTTTGTTTTCGGCGTAAGCTGTAGAAAATGGACTTTAAACTATTTTTGAACAAATCTAATCTTGGTTAACAACCGAAGAGTTCGAAAGTAGTTTGCATACATTATATTAGGATATTCCATCATAAAATGGGAGTTTCATGGTGTTTATCTTTCTGCAAGATTGTCAATTGGCAAATAACAATTTAATCTACCTATTTACATTAAAACACACACACACACACACACACACACATATTTAGTTTAAAAAGTAAGGACTTGTGAGTCTGAAGAAAACGTAGTTAAACTTGGTTGTGGATTCCTCTCTCTAAGTCACAAAAACCCGCAGTGTATAAATTAGCTAGCGTAGTTGGTTTGGTGCTGGTTTGCTAACTTAAGTTCGAGATAGAGTCCCACTGATGACATTCTTTTTGCTTAGTTTTGCTTATATTATTTTCCCTTTTTTTTTGTTATTTTTATTATTATTTTTTATTGGCTAATATTGTATTTCCTAAATTTATCGACAAATACGTTTCCTAGCATAATTTTAAAATCACAGACAATTTAAAACTTGCCAATTATTATATTGACTATATTGTAACACTTTTTCTCTCTTCAACTTTCATATCTTTATTGTTGTTTTTTTACGCCGAATATCTTTTTTAAATTTTTGAAAGTGTTTATTTTAATTCGATTTTTTACCATGAATCAGACAATTTTCTCATAAAGTTCAATGTAATTTCCTTGCTATTTATATACGGTTGCTATGGTAAACATATGTGTTTTCCTCGTGAACAAGTGAAATTTTGAGACTGGAAGTAAACAATATACAATGTGTTTATCGACAAAACCGGCCATTTTGAGGCCGCTTCGTAACAACCACGTTGAAAACGCGAACGGTACCTGAACGAGATATGACAATGTGCATGCGCTTGCATTGAATTCCGTTGAATTAAAACAATGCAAACGCATTAAACGAAAATCTGTAAGTGTCAATGTCGTCTTGAATGCACACCCGACCATCTCTTAAGCGATTGTGCCGCATAAAATTCAAAGCTCGAGATATCGGGTGCTTTATCCTAGCAGCAATACACAACGTCTGGATGGGTGTTTCCCAGAAACTCACATAAACCTTGTCGATGGTGCAATGTTCCATTGAAGAAATTGTTTTCATTTAATGAGAGGCCAGTTCCAAACTGACTTTAATCATGTATTAAAAATGAGAAATATGCCTTAAAATAAAGTATTTATGCAGAAAAGTTGTTTGGACCCATATCAAAGATAGAAGCCAGTTTTCCCTAAAGCTAGCAAGATCTACTTGCAAATTTATGATTAGATTTCAATATTCTTATGTACAAAAATTAAATAATCTTATAAAAACTGGTATACATAAAGTTAATGTATGATATTAACCATTGGGTACCCTTAATAACAATTGTTTTGAATTGTTTTCAACTTGATTTTATTTATATTCTGGCTTTTGCAGCAAAACCGGACCCAATCCAGACTGGGAACCAAGCTGTTACACTTTATTTTGCATCCATTATGGCTGTAAATGTGTTTGCAGTCGTTTTTGTTGCTGTGATGGTGTACATATTTCAGAAAAGACGACGTAGCATGAGGTAACACAATATATTGTATTATTACTATTGTATACAAAATATATGTCAATACTTTGAAATAAATCTAAATCGCTATTCAAATTTCTAAGCAATATTTATCATAACCACTTCTACGCAACGAAAATTGCATGACGCTTGACATATTTTTGATTTTTAATGTAACTATGAGAATCTTTATTATTTACACTTTACTTTACGTCGATTGGGAGACAAGTTCTTACAACTTATACTTATCCCTCTCGACGGTTCCTGGGTTGTACCAATACTTTGCGCCTAAAGGTCATGGACAATCCTTGTCCACAACGGGATTCGAACCCACAAACTTCGGATCTACTGTCGGGTATATTATCATTTAACCAAGACGCCCTTCGCTATAATCTAATGCTATGAAATTTTCTCGGCAGGAATAATGGAGATCCAGCACCAGACGTTACTGAAATGGTTGGGGTGGCTGCAAGCTATCGAGGTATACCTGGCTCCTCCAGGGCAGGTACTGGACCGGTGGTCGACAGAGTAGGCGTCAATGAGTACCAAGACATAAAAATATACCCTGATGACAATACAGAGGGAGTATACTGCCAAATCGATTCCGATTATCAGCCTACTGAACCCGCCTCTTCTGGTCCTGTTGTTGAGCCAATGTATATAAATACGGTTCACCGCTGAATCAGCCTCTTCTGATTCTGACAAACGAATTTTACTACCACGGCATCATGTATATTATACCAAATGCACGAAGACGCATGCTTGTTTATTGCATTATCAACATGAAAATACCCGTATAATACATATATTTGGCGCATAGAAACACTGTTCTTGTTTTTCTCAAGTCTGGTGCAGTTAAACATTGTAGGCCATCGGAATGTATTATACGCTTATATCAAAAAGCGATTAAACGGAAAGGTCTCTATCGACATAAATACAAGGAAATTTTGTATCATTAAAAATTAGTTTCTTAGACTTTATATCTAAAGTTTAATAACAAGTTGACGTTGAGATCAAAACAAGACTGGTGTGTTTTATGCTGGAAATGACTAAGTTATATATTATACAAATAACTATGCCAAATAAAGTCGATTCCTTACAAACAGTTGTCTCCAGAAATTTGTATTTACACAATAGACAATATGACGGAATTATTGTTTGAAAAGCAGTTAGAATACATAGCACTTTAGAGCTATTTCTTCCTAATGTCATCATCTAATTATTTTTGATCTGGTATGGATTTGAAGATGTATGTACATTGTGTTATAAACATGAAAAATGATACATATTAAGCGAGTACCCCCCACATTGAAATATGTATTTTTTGAAGCTTTCATATCATCTATACAGCAACTTCTTTATTCTTGAACTTGATCTGTTTTGAATGCATTTAACTTATTTGAAATGCTTAATTACATAAAATATGCCAAATGTGATGAGCACCAAGGTCAATGGATAGGAAACATAATTTTATCACCCTGCCAGTTCCTAAGTGAAACTTATACAATCATAAAGAGCATCAAATCTGGCAAAGATTGCAACTAGTGTCACCATGACTTTATGATATATGTTGTTGCTCTTTTTTGTTTTGTGTTTTTTTGTTGTTTTTTTTCTTTGTATATTTCCTCACTCGGAGTTATTGAGTATTTGTTTTGTGTTTTGTCTTTTGAAGTATCAACTGCATGAATGTTCTGACGCATGTATGCACTTAGATATGTTTAACGAAATATTTATGAAAATGTACGTACCAAATAAAAATATAAAAGGGAATGAATGTTTCTAATGTTTTATTGCAAAAGAAAATTTCTTCCATAAAGGTCAAGTTTTTTATTATTATATCATTTCACAATATCTCATGAGCATATAAGAAAAAAACAAACAGTTGTGTGTTTATGATTTATATAAACATGATTGTAAGTCAATTCTTTTTTCTTCTCGATTTCTTTATTTTTTGTATGTTTTGCAGTTTAAATGCAGTTAATAAATAGCACCTAGCATGAGTTTTTTAATCAAAACCCGCTTAGTTTGGATAATGAAAAATATATATATACATATATTTACACACTAAATGATGAACGTGTATAGCTTTATTCTTTTTGTTGCTCACAGTGAGTAAAATACAGTGGTGACCGCTGAATTCGGCCCAGCATCATTAAACAAAATAAAAATTAATAAAAATGATCACACTCAATAAGCGCTTTGTGTGTGCGTGTGTGTGTGTGTGTTATTAATATGATTTTGAATTAAAATTAATTATGTCTTCTTAAATCTGATTAAATCTATTTCTTAATGAGGCATGTTTCTGTTTGCTCAGATGCCATTTTCCAACTATTATACTTTTTTTTTCTTTTAGATGATATCGACTTTGATCCTTCAATGTAATAAAATTTAGATACTGCCAAAATACAATATACTTCAGTTCAATTTAGTTTAAATTTCTTTATCCTATTGTCAATTTGTAAACAATTTATATTATAATTCCTCTTGACGCTTCCTTGTTTGGACCAGTACTTTGTGCCTGGGAAGGTCATGGAAAAGCCTTGCCCCCAACGGGGTCTAACATACAACCTTAAGATCTGTAGTCGAATACATTGACATTGGACAATGATGCCCTTTAAAGGTAGTCGTTAGGAGCGGTAGTGTTCAGTGTAATTTGACTATATGCATATTTCATATGTTTTAAGGAAAAACTATTATTCCTTATTTGAATACATATAGTATACTTTCTCTATCACAAAGCTTATTACTCGTGTTAATTTATAAAATTACAAGCACTAATCAAAATATATATGTACCAGTAGAACTATTTTATCCTGTCATTCTTCAGGAAATATCAATATACTGTGACGAGATTCCATTAAGTTGCCAAAAGGTTCATGCCATTATGTCATTAGCAAACTATTTAACTCCTTTTTAACAGAAACATTTCTCACATGTCGGATAAATACATAATCTAGTCCGATCATCAGCTACGAATGTCAGGGTTGGTTTTGACTTTCGCCCAGTGACTAGCAGTTTTCATATCATTTAATCACTAAATGCTTGGGTCGAATATCATAATGCATTAACACGTATATTTGTCAATGGATATTTCCTCATCTGCGCAACACTAGTGGAATACTACTTAAACAACAAAATTGGATGGACAATTTATTTTATTTATTTATTGTCCTACATTACGAAAAAGCATAGCATATTTTATAATATTGGCATCTGCATTAACAACAAATCATTTATCGGGGAGAGAGGAATAGAAAGTCGACATGTGTAATTGTATGATTGTATTGTCTGGCCTTAGAAATAATGACGATGCAGATGTTTTGATGTTGGATTAAAACAAAGTTAAACTTACTTCATAACAGACTTTTTCTAATTCATTTCTCTTTTCGTTAATTGCAAGGTTTAAATATGCTTTATCGATCTATTTGACATTGTATTTTAAACCCTGAACTGTTGGAAACAATCTATTTATACCTAAGGCATAGAATCTTTATTGTCATTGTGTATCACTCTTATACCAACAATTACTGTATATATTGGACAAGGAAATGAGACCGACAAGAAAAAAAAATAATATATATATATTCTTTTAGTTTTCCTGGATGCGGGTTAAGATTTATATCAATATGTATATCTAAATAAAAAGTAAGCAAATAAAATAAAAAAGTATTTCATTTCTTTATTTAAGCTTGGTATCTGCCTAAAATTAGATTACCCAGAAAATCTGCAGCTAGTCAAACATTCTTTCACATGAGACACATATATCACTTAGGTACCTTCAGTGCTTGGATTGATAAACGAATTAAAAAAACAACATCACAGTGAAACATGTACGAATGATGTGATAAAGTTTCAATTTTCATTGTCCTCCTGATTTTTCAGAATCAGTGCCGCCTTGTGTGAAGATGGATTATTATGTAAAATTTAATTTTCTGTAGACCAGTGAGAGGTCGGACTATAGCACAGTGCTTAACGACGACAGAAAGAATCGAGTCTCTGTAAATTGTTCCTTTTACACGTGTGTGCTCAGGGACTGAAACTCTGGCAACAATATCTTGGAAAATATAAAAAAAATAGAGCATGCACTAAACGCTTATTGGGTCGAGCTCTATGGGCAATCTACGGCCTTTCACGTCCTCACTTCGCCACACCTTTATCTCTGTTTACCGCCAGGCTCGTAAAAATAAACCCATATTTCATCATCTGTAACTATTTCACTGAGAAATATTTGGTCAGCATGTTCATATCTTTCAAGTAAGTTAACAGTGATGTACATCGTACGCGTTTTATTTTTGTAATTTTAGCACAGTCATCCTTTTATATATGCCGACGAAGTAATGCCACATAACTTTCCTATCAACTACACCGTGTATCTCGCGTCAACCTCAGCAGCCTCGTAGTAAAAATATAAATCATTTTAAAAAATATTTTTGTTGTTGTGACAGCAGACGGAGACGCCATTTTGTTAGTTTACCATCATCACGTGACATTTGTGACAGCAGTGTTTTTTGCTTGCAAGGGAGATAATTGTGTGGAGTTTGCCTCCACAGCTGTTTACAATCACCACATTTTACTTAATCTTTCACCATTTTGATTTCACTCGAAAAATGTTAATTCATAACTTACCATATCAGTTTATTTATCCTACCAGTTTTGGACATTTTTACATTTGATTGCCCATTACTTTATGACAGAGTATAAATAGCCATATAGATATTATATTAAACGCGACGAGGAAATTGTAAAAAAACGAGCTATTTTATAGTAAACAATTTGTTAAACTTGTTTTACATCGATAAGTTAACAAATTCTTACAAGATATACTAATCCATCTCGACGGTTTCTGGGTTGGATCAGTTCTGTGCGCCTACGAGGGTCATGAAAGATCATAGGTTCGAACCCATAACCTTCGGATCCAAAGTCAGGAAGCTTACCACTGGACCAGGGAGTCCAACAATTACGAAAGGATGCGAAATATGGATCACGTACAAATGTATATAGTCTATCAATCGATATCCATAAAAATGTGTATTTTCATCTCAATCGTTTTACATTGCAATACTTTCAACAAATGATTTAACATTTCTTTCAAGCTAGTAAGTCTCACCTAAATAATATGTAACAATGTCCTTACAAAATTACAAATCTAAGTTTTAGTGGCAAACTATTATAACTGAATTTTCATTTATATGAAATAACAACATTTTTGCACCAAGCCTTGGAACGCTACAGGTTGACGTTTTCTATACATGCATTTATGACTATAGTTGATTGGCCGGATATTGTCATGTCCGGGTGCAGGATCGCTCTGCAAAACAAGGGTAGAGTTACAAAGACTATAAATATATATGTAGAATAATCAATACCTGGGGTGATAAATATCTAAGTATGACTTATCCCAGCCATTTTCATAAATACAATAATACTCTATATAGCTTGCTAGGTGATCAGACTTATAACGATTTGTTTCACATTTACATATTTGTCGCAACGAAAAATAAAACTTTATTTGAATTTTCTCAAGCATACAAGCATGTTTGCAAGAATTGCAATGACGAACATGCAACTTATGTTAACGTAGCTGTTCGGGAGTTATTTCAAACTGTCTAAAGCAGCTGCTGCATGGCAAAGGCTTTTTTTATAGACTTGGAAAATATTCAAGGAATTATATTGTTTAGTAGAGGACAATGTATATCTCTACAGCGCGTAAAAATCCAATACATGTGTGTGAACACTGAATCTGTACAAAGAACAATTTGTATACGGCTTTCAACTGCCATGACATGACATGACAATACAGATCCACATTGAAAAAGTCACCATAAAAGGATATGTCGGCAAATATATTAACGTTGTGGCATTAAAATGTTAAGATGGTTAATAGTCAAAATAGATAAATGTGTAATATTATGTACAGAAATGATGATTCGGGAACGCACTGAGTTCCGAAAAAGGAAAACCTTCGTCTTAATCCCAAAATTGTATTAATGCGTTAGTCAATGTCAGACCTAGTTGTTTTAAAGATCGAAAAGATGCCATACTGTTTAAGCTACATACGTAATACGACTTAGCCGCACACCACTGTAGATTCGAGTCCTGGTGGGGGTAATTTTTAATCTAAGGAGGCCTTGCAAATGTCTTTTGGTAGGTCCGGTTATTTTGTGCACTTAGGGTCTTCCACCATCGAGGTGAACCGATATATTACCGAAACGGCACCCTGGACCACCTAAACGTTTTAAATATCCGGGAGTCATCGGGAGCAATAAGTTGGGATTTCTTGGCATGTAGATGGAAACAATTCTATTGTTTAATAAGATTCACAGGGTACCCAGCGAGATCAATCGCAATGTAATATGTACGAGTAAATGTTTCGTTCTCTGCTTGTTCTTTATTGCTGACTTTCTCCTTCATAGTCATCTATTGTTTCACAAATGTGCTCTTATGAAAGAGTTTTCTTTTAGTATAAACAGGTTTAGGTTTCATTCTACGTCTATTTGTGAACAAATGGATGATTTGGAATATTTTATATATATTTTTTTATTTTATTTTATTTTATCTGAAGATACTTTTTAATACGACGCTCCTGTATATAAATATAATTATACCCTTTAATTAAAACATTGGCCATTAGGGACTGTCTTCATGTGTACGTAAGTTCAACCATAACACGGTCCTTAAGGTTTCTTTTCGAATTGAAAGTGCATGTTTTAGGGTAAAAAAAAATATTTCAAGATCGTCAGAGTGAATCCAGATAACTGCATTGTTATTCTAAACGAAATTCTTAAATATAAATTATTTCTGATCAATTTTATTGGTTAAAATTAATATTAATTTTATAATCGTATCCGGTTTTGCATCAGTTTTAAAAATCGGATACGATGAATATAAAAGAAACAATAATATATCAACACACCCTGAACAAGAAAAAATAGGATTTCGTTTACAAGTAATTATCTATAATTATTTCTATGATTTTGAAACAAATATTATTATTAGGACACATGCTATTTTAATTTAAACAGAATCTGTTGAACTTGTCTGTTTGCTACTACATGTAACAAAATTGATATCAACGAAGCAGACTTCTAGTTATACTTTGAACAGCCCAACACTACCCGTTCTATCAACACAACACACGCTATATGTAATGACAATATTAATATCAAAGTACTGATAGTACTGATGGGGCGATAGAATCCACTCTTGCCTATTTAAAAGGGGAACATCTCGAAATGAAATAAACGATTGTCTGGCACTGTAATTTTGTAGTATATTGTTTTGTGGGTCTATCTGCCCTGGGGCTATTGCCCAAAGAAACTTTCCAAATTAGACAACCAAAAGCAATGGACGCAGGGGATAAGTTTAACAAAAACGGATGAACAGCCATTTATTACCACGCACAGCACTTATATCATGTTTAAACTTTACAGTTATGAAATGCTTAAAACAAAACATCAAATGGAATATTAATTCTGGCTTATGGAGGAATAACACATTAAGCATTGATGCGACATATGCGGAATTGCATTTTTGCGACATTTGGCGATTTTTATTTTAATTATTTATTTCAATCCTTCATACATATGAATAGTGCAATGAAGAATGAATTAAACAAGTAAGTATTTTTGTTATTGTCGGAAAACCCTCGTTCGCTTCATAAACTTTGCTTCTAATCAACCTTGAGATACTAGGTTAGCAAAACGTCGTACTCAGACATGAATTATTAAGCATTTCATTGGATCCGTAGCAGAGAGAGCACGTCGAAAGCAGGGGTCATTTGACCAATGAAAGTTAGCTTCGTTCTACCATGTTGAGGTGATGCAAAGCTCCTCGTCTGAATGTAGCGGTTTATCTTTCGGGAACAATGCGTCAGCTTTTGCTTTTGTAAATTTCAAGACTTTTCAAAATCCTTTATGTGATTTTATTTTTCAGCAAACAGCTGATTTTATTTCTTTTTCATTTATTTAATATTTCCATTTCAATTATATACAAGTTTCAATATATCTTGAAGATGTTACAATACATACATACAAAGGTTCAGTATAATGGAATTTCATGGAAAATTAGGAATTTTTTATGAGAAAGAAAGTAGAATACTATTAGAAAAAAACCCAGAAAAGATTGACAATTATAGAAAAAGGATAGACCAACAGAATAATACGATGAATGAAATCAAAGAAAGTAAAAAGGTGAAAGGCGATGCTGATAATATCTTCATTTTTTCTCTCTCTCTCAACAGTATGCGGTTGATTATATCCATACAAACGAAGGTTTGACAGCTGAAAATCCCACGGTATATACAGAATTGATAATGGGCTATATACTCTGGGTTTTCAACGATATAGTTTTTACAGTTCCATGTTTTGGATCGTTGTTTTTTTGTGACTTTGTTTGTGTATGCCGTCTCAGTGACATCCAGCCTGTTACAGCTGAAGAAGAGGCGCCCTGGTAGAACGATCGATCAACTGGGAGACGTCTCACATGAATAAGCCAAGTGACCCGAGCGGGATTCGAACCCACAGCGCTGAGAGGCTAAGTGATAATAAGTCAATATCGTCACCAGAGTTAAGTGTGTAAATTTTCATCAAGAGTCCCGTGAATAGTTATATAAGCTCGATCATAATCATCATCATCATCATTAAATAAAAAGTTTATCGATAAACATGAGTTGCTTCTTTACTTCTTATAAAATCTCGGTGGTACAGTCCCGGCTGCCTACTGGTTAAAGCGTCTGTCGCGTAACCGGGATGCAGTGGGTTCGATCCTCAGCCGCGAAATAATTCCTCCTCTGCTTGACGCTCTGCACATACAGGACTTGCTAGACCAGTGTTATGTTAATGTGACTAGGTGTGGCATCATGTCACTTGTCTACGACGTGATATCACTGTGGGACAATATTATATCAGTCTAATCTAGAGACTATACCAAAGTTGGGGCCGCCGTGGCCGAGCGGTTACAGTCGTGGACAACAAATCTCTAAGCCCCTCACCGCTGTGGGTTCGAATCTCTGTAGGGACTTCGGATTTTTCATGTGAGGAAGCCTTCCAGCTGGCTTGCGGTAGATCGGTAGTTCTACCCGGGTACCTCTGTGTACTCGGGGTCTTCCTCCACCTGTAATTAGCTGGACGTCGCTATATGACTGAAATACTATCGCAGCGACGGTAAACCCCAACACAACAACAACTTTACCGAAGTTATTGCAATATTTTCGCTGGCAGAACACACATACACGTATAGGTCGATATATTCAAACGTGTGGCTATTTATAATTTAAGCTTTCTTTAAAATTATTCTGACGACAATGAAAAACTGAAGCTAGTTGTAATATAATACCTTTTACATTTTTTCTAAGTGCAAGATGTTTTAAATATAATGGTATGTCGTAAGAACGTTGATTCACTCAGGTAATCTCAAATTCTATATTTAGGCGCTCATTGTCGTGTATTTACCGATCTCAATTTCAAATCTAATAAAGACATGTGGGAAGAAAAGAATATAATGCACTGTACAAGTTAAATACACGATCTATACAAAAATGAATAACTTTATTTTTAAGTAAAAACCGGGTATTCGTTTCTCGAAATTATGAAAAAAACTATCATTTAAACAGAATTGAAAATCTCTCTCTCTCTCTCTCTCTCTCTCTCATGCAGACAATAAAAAGAAAAATGTACAGCTACTCGAAATATCGCCAAATTTGAAAAATATACACATATCCTAACATGTGCATGTTAACAGGGAAGGACAGATATACTCATACTATAACCCCCAAAACACTACCATGGTGCACATTACCTCCTGAGATGACTGGACGGACTGTCCTACCTACACAAATTAAAAATAAAACAATGTCATAATAAAATCAAAATAATTGATTTTTTTGTAACCAGTGAGAAAAATGTGTAATTAGACTGGAATTCAACTACCCGAGTCCTTGCTTACATGGCCAGTGCTCTATTGATTGAGCATAAGGACCACTTAAAAAATCTGTCATTGACAAAGTATATTAGCCATTACATAATCTCCCGCCAAATTGGGATTACATTTAGTCACCGGATTTACTGGAATGAGAACAATAACAATTCAAAGAAAGCCCAAATAACTAGTTTAAAAAACTGTGACCGTGAATCAAACCCATGAGCCCTCATATAATACATCAATTGAGTTACAGGACGACTTAAACATTCACTGAAAAGGCTTAATTACTAACTGAATCTAAGCTGTTACATTTTAAAATGATTGAAGAAAAAATTCAAGCAGTTTTAACAATTTATCTATCTTGGCACAAATGATGGCACATTTGTGTTTTCTTGTTGAAATAGAAAACAGGAAGGTATGAAAAAATGGCTCACTTGGACCAAAACTAAAAGCCTCAGATGCACTCACAGTGCCAGAAATGTATCCATTGCACTTTGAAGCCCTTTTCCATCATTTGTTTCAAAGCTCGAATTTAATATTTCCTGATCAAATAGCACATTTGCAAATAGCATATTCCAAGTTCAACAAAACCAATAAAGTATGGTGGCATAGAGGTGACTAGGAATGCAAGGGTATATTGAGATTCTACTGACGCACGATACGAATCAGCGCGTTGATAGAGCTGTACCAATATTTCAAATTTTAGAATCACATCAAACATCATTTTTTACTTGTCAGAAGTTTTTTTTTCTTTTTTCAACATATAAAATACACACATTCATTAAATCAAGCGATAACTGGAATTTCTGATTTTTTTCCTATTATTTTTTATCATATCCTATTTTGTACCATTATTTATTTTCAACCATAATTTCACAAAATATAGGCACTTTGGTTAAAGAATAAATAGCCATGAAATATCGCGATATACTGCGATATTCTTCTAGCTTATCACAATATATTGCGATACAAATATTCTTGCAGCAACCGTATCTAGAGGTGACCTGCACCAGCTATTCTTTTCTTAATATCAAGGAAATTACTCAAGGGAACCAGATATTAACTTGAGGAAAATATCTTGATCCCTTGACTTTTTATCTTGTTCCCTCAAGATTATTAATTAAGACTTCCCTCAAGTTAGTATCTTAATATGAGTCCAGGAAACCAGATATTAACTTGAGGAAATATATCTTGATCCATTGAATTTTTATCTTGTTCCCTCAAGATTATTAATTAAGACATTCCCTCAAGTTAATATCTTGATATGAGTCCAGGGAACCAGATATTAACTTGAGAAAATATATCTTGATCCCTTGAATGTTTATCTTGTTTCCTCAAGATTATTAATTAAGACATTCCCTCAAGTTAATATCTTGATATGAGTCCAGGAAACCAGATATTAACTTGAGGAAATATATCTTGATCCATTGAATTTTTATCTTGTTCCCTCAAGATTATTAATTAAGACATTCCCTCAAGTTAATATCTTGATATGAGTCCAGGGAACCAGATATTAACTTGAGGAAATATATCTTGATCCTTTGACTTTTTATCTTGTTTCCTTCCTTGTTTGGCCATATTACAAGACATATATTGCACTGGCTTCACACATGATTAACTTGCCAACATACATTCGTGCGCATGCAAACATTGCAATATATATTATAGGGTTTAATGGAATAACTCCATTAAACATGAAATAAATCCCAATTCAGCTACTTAAATCCAAATAATATTATTTGCTTAGTTTCTTTCCTTCAGTATTGCCACCGATAAGTGTAAGCTATATCGATCTGTTTTGAAATAAAACGGGCATGTTGGAAGTATACCAATTTAAATCTTATCGGTGTTATCATTGATCTCCAAGTCACAGCAGATAAACCTATGCATACGCGACACGTCGATGGTTAACAACGCACGTAAACAAACCAGGCACGTATAGCCATTTATCTTCCCTGAAACTTGGATATCAGTAAATATAGGTAAGTGATATCTTTGTTTGACTTTTCTCTAAAACTTATTCACAAAAGTTATACCAAGTAGAACATGGATATTATTTTAGACACATGTACATTAAATCGTTTTGTGAGTTCTATAACCTACCTGAAATGTAAACGAATAGAAACCATTAAATCGTTAACTACCAGTCGTAAGGTAGAATTATTCAGTCACCATAAGCCTGGACCTGTGTTTTTATCAGAGCATTTGTTTTTGCTATGATGTATCAATACCTTTAAACCCTACTTTCGTTTTCATGTCTAAACACGTTTTACAGAATGCAGTTACGTTGAATTCTTGGTTTTGAATGTGTATTTATAAAAAGAAATGCCGGTCCCCGGGGCGTGAATGATATTGAGTATAGTTCCAATACCTGTTAATATGGTATCGTGATAATGTAAATAAATGTGGTACCATGCCACTTGGCGTCGAAGTGAAGGAAACAGCACTAAATCTGTATCACATAAAATGTAGCATATTGAACTACTGTTGGTGGAACGTAAAACCGAACAAGCAAAGAAAAATAAAGGGTGACATTTAAATGTGCAAGCAAAGTGGAAACTCCTTTTCCCGGACAGCCTCCGGACCGATGAATTTGTCCGGATTAGAGAGGGTTCCGGATTGTGGAGGGTATACATGATATACACTTTTCACTTAAGTATTTGACCAATTAATGCTCCGTTTTTATCTTATAGTGTACTCGTATACTTATTATTAATCGAATTCTTAAGATAACCAACTTTACCAACCAAATTTACATTTGTTGGAGAGAGGTTTTATAAGCAAATTGCTTTCACTTCAATCCAGTTATTTCACATAGTTATGACTCTATTCATATTTTTTAGAATGAAAATAAAATATGTAAACAATTATAATGATCACTTCCTACAGTAAATTTAATATTTGTGCGCAAAATATACAGTTCTGGTAAGATTAACGGTCCTATACTTTTGGACCACTCTAGCAACAACATACCAAAGTTATTATTTAAAGTGGTACTGGTATGGATATATATAGACAACGCTAATTTAAATGATAATGCTTATTTAGACATTTCTACATAAGATCGTAGCGGGCGTAGACTTCTTTTACCTGAAGAAATGTCTTAAAACGAGTGGATTTTCTCAGGCTTAGAAATAATCCTTAATTTGTGAAAGACATGATTTTGTCAAAATAAATTTATAGATCTATTCGGCTCAATAGCATTTAACAGATGTACACGTTTTTGCATTTATGGAAATTCGGTCGAAGACACTGTTGTTTTACATGGACCTTTTAGAACACACTTAAGAAATCTCTTGAAAATATAAGGATTTACGTGGTCTTATTTTTTTCTTCAGATTTCACGTATCTCGTCTGAAGAATAATTAATTTGGATTAGATAAAGCTTGCTTCGCCCGCTCAGAGGCTGTTCCTTGGTTCATGGTTCATATTAATATAAACATAGGAACATAAATTTAACAGATGAGATAGAAACATAGAAATGTTTATGTAACAGATGGACATTTAAATCTTATTCCGAAAGATTTATCGCTACGGATTTTACTCCTGTGTTGTTATGGTGAGCACGTGTAACGTCACGTGTAAATCCTGACAGGGGATAGATATAATGGGCCAAGTTATGAAACAATTTTCCCGCGTAAATACAATGTGTTCAATATACACAATGGTTAAAGGGAGGTAACAAAGCCGTTATAATATTTAAAGCTAATTTCAGTACTCTCCCCTGTTTCTTGTTAGCAGCTCCTTCCCCCACCCCCATATTTTTCAGATTATTGATATAGTAAAATAAAAAAATTATTTTAGCATTATTTTATACATGACTTAAGTGATTACTTGAAACGCTAATGCCCATTCTCTATTTTCATGTACACTCCCTCTAAGATTTAGATATATTGTTCAACGAAACGTAATCTGTATATTTGCTAAAAATATTTTCAGATAGATTACTAAATGCATGAAAGAAAATAAAGTAAATTTCGGTAAAGCAATGGCATGGAAACTAGACATTTTTTTTTATTCCTTTATTACATTGTCGGTATGACTGAACTTCTGTTGTAGCGACCGTGTAAAGTAACATTTACCATAACATTTATTGATATTTTTTTAGTACTTTCTAATCTTATTAATAGTTACTTTCTAATTTTGTTTTCTAGTTTGGACATATTTTTCGCTCTAGACACGGTTGTTCTTTCCCCCGTTTAAATGCCGGTCACTCATCGCTTACGGTTCACCTACTTTGCTGGGCTCGCTCAGAACACGTGATATTTGAGTATAAAGAGGGTGTCATGTGTGTCTGTCAAATAAAGAAGAAAGTGAGCGATTGCTTGTCGATGATCAGGGATAAAAATAGTTTGAACTTATCGACTTATCGAATCATGTTTTTACAACTTAAACTAATCCCTCTCGATGGTGCCTGGGTTGTGTTCTTACAAAGTATACTAATCCCTCTCGATGGTTCCTGGGTTGTGTTCTTACAGTTTATACTAATCCCTCTCGATGGTGCCTGGGTTGTGTTCTTACAAAGTATACTAATCCCTCTCGATGGTTCCTGGGTTGTGTTCTTAAGTTACAGTTTATACTAAGCCCTCTCGATGGTGCCTGGGTTGTGTTCTTACAAAGTATACTAATCCCTCTCGATGGTTCCTGGGTTGTGTTCTTACAGTTTATACTAATCCCTCTCGATGGTTCCTGGGTTGTGTTCTTACAGTTTATTCTAATCCCTCTCGATGGTTCCTGGGTTGTGTTCTTACAGTTTATTCTAATCCCTCTCGACGGTTCCTGGGTTGTGTTTTTACAACTTATACTAATCCCTCTCGATGGTTCCTGGGTGGGATGTTTACTTTGCGCTTGGGAAGATCATAATTAATCCTTCCTCAAAAGAGGTTCGAACCCACAACATTTGGATCCGCAGTCAAGTATGGTACCACTGGACTACTTGTTTTGGTTGTATACTATCTTGAAGTAGGAATCTGAATAAGCTGGGGTCAAAAAGTACGCCAGTCGGTAAAATCGTTAACTGTTGTATATGATTTGATAATGTACTCAAGATGATATAAGAAACATGGTAATTTGGTGCCTGACTCATAGCAATTTGACCACATGCTTTTGCAGAGCATATTGTCAGCATGTGTGTATGTGTGTGTTAATCGTTGAGTTTTAACACACACACCATGAAAGGATAGCATTGATTTTAAGTTGTATGTCGCGTAGTCACTCACAAAATAGTACCTAATTTCTGAGTATTGAAAACCGAAGAACCGCTTAATATTATGAAATCTTTCCATCGAATAAACATTACTCTACAACACAGGTATACTGAAATTAAGCAAAAGTGTAGAAAATCAATTTTGTGTCAAATATAATATTAACGGGACACAATAATTGTTTGTAGCATAACAGCGCAAACGAATGATGATGCGTAAATATCACTTTACCGTGCGGAGAAAATAAAGTTTAGTTTTATGCAAAGTTGGCTCGTAAATAATTTTGGATAGTAAACATGCAGATAGTGTTACATTGACCCATGTAGAAAGCTTTAAGTCCAATACAAAGCCGTGTAGCATGCTAAAATTCACATCAAACTATCGATCTCAGGTACCCCCAGCGGTTATTTGTCACACTATAAAACGATCGAACCCGGTATATCTACATGTAGTATCCGTAATTATTTACGAGACAATGACCTTCGCAGCAGATAGAGACTTTATCTATGAATAGAGACTGCACTGTCACTAGATACAAGTGATTTAGATAACAAACTAAGGAGAAACCAAAGTGCTGATAGTGCTGAGAGAACAGGATTGTCGCTTTTCTTTTGTTTTTTCAAAGTGAATTTAATAAACGGGGATACCATTTTCTATAAAGAAATGTTTTAAACACGCTTTAATCTTGAGATAACAAGGTCGTTTCAAGAAAAGATCAACACTTTTTGTTTCAATGGACTGCTATTAATAAGATTAACATCGCCACTCTTTCTCTCTTTTTCTGTCTATTTCTCTTGCCTAGAGTTAATAAGATTCATAGCAGTATGTATATCTATATCAAAGAGAGGCGAACTTAAACAATAACCTCTCATTGTTTTTTTATTTAATTTTTGTTACCTAACAGATCTGTAGCTCGTCAGACCCTCTTTCACTTGAGTCACACAAAATATCAGTCCCTTCGGATCTTTGATTGCAGTAGGCGTTAAATTCATTCAGAGTTGTCTCTCTTTTTCTAGGAAAAGCAAACAGGAAGGATTATTTGAAAACAAATCGGGAAATTGGCAGAAAAGGCTTAAATTGTAGAGGTATTCTACGGTAATTTGTGTTTCTGTAATGAACCAATCCGTAATCGATTATGCTGTAGGTTAAACATGCATTTAAATGAAACGTAAAGCATTCTCATCTGTCTAAATATCGTCAGATTGATCCCAGTCCTTGAATACAACGTGTAAATATCTAAATACTAAATAAATAATTCCTTGAAAATCATTATATTGAATTGCATTATTATAATCAATATTTATTTAAATCAATATATTATTGACTGTACTGATGATTTACGACTATGTATAAACTTTTAAATTGAAACAAATAACATGCTACTTTCGATTTCGAGTTACGACATGTTTTACCTCTGTCTCTCTCTCTCTCTCTTATTCAAATCATATCTGGTATGAGAAGAAAGAAAGTGATTGTTGTATAAAAGGGGAAATAAAGTTATGTTTCTGTTGGCATGACAAAAAGGTGGGACCGGTAGATAGACTCTAGGTCCCCCGCTCACCCCCCCCCCCCCCCCCACACACACAATGCATTAAAATTCAGCTAGTGTTTCCTTTATCAGTCTACGTTCGTAGGCCCCTTCCCCTCTAAAATTTCTATAAATCCATGCAATTTTCCCCAAATTTTCCTGGATTGTTTTCTTTCCCCTATGAAAAAAGGTGATATTTTGTCCATATTATGCACCTTCCCCAATATCCTAAAGAAATGCCTGAATATATCTATTTTCTGCCTGTATGAATCATGCATTTACTATTTTTTTTTAAATCAAGACTATACACTTAACAAAAAATGCTAAATTACCAGTAGTTTTCCAACATGTTATTCTTTATAATTATGTAACTATCCTTTCATTGCTGTACTTGAAACTTTCTACACTGCAAACTGAGATGCCCTTGCATGGGTTTACACGTAATATTTTGTCGCCTTCGTTGCATGGCAGAAACATAGGGATCACTGTGTCCATCGTCGACGTCCGTGTCATCGTCAGACTTTCTTGTCCGGAACATAACTTCAAAACTATTTCATGGCTTTAATCCAAACTTGGAACATGGATATTCTACGAGATAAAGATGCGCAAGTACCTTAACTCTAGCTCATCTATTATTTAAATTATTCCCTCAGTTGAGTGCCAGAGCTTAAATAGAAAAAAAAGTTAAACGGCATTTCCTCCTTTACCACAGAGCAGATTTCCATGTTTTGAATAGAACATGATTACTCAGTCTCAAATCCAGTTGTCCACATCAACACATTTATTACAGAGTTTTGAACCTTTGCTTCTTAATTACTATATATTATGTGTATTTTTCCTTACTTAAGCATTTTCTTTCTAGTAGTTGAATTCAGGTGAGCGATTTAGGTCCATCATGGCCTCTTGTTAATTTATCCCCGATAGTTGGTTTTGTAAAAAATAATCTGAGACAAAACTTCAACATTACATGACGGATTCACTCTAAACATTGAATATATATACATGATGATTTATGAGATGTAAATGTATGCAGAGCTCAGGAACTGTAACTCTAGCTTGTCCTTAAATTATCTCCCTTAGTTGAGTTTGGAAAAAAAATCAATACTACATTGTGGATGCACTCACAGGGGCTCGAAGTTGCATGGGGCGAATCATTTCGTACTTACTGGTAACAATATGTTACTATTAGGTACGCAATGATTCGCCCCATGTACACCCCCTTGTCAAAGGAATCGCGCCACATCAGTTAGCGAAGTCGAAAACGTGTTTGGTCGGTAGAGATCTGACCGACAGAATTTCGCCAATTTCTCCCGTGTAAAACTATAGAATAATTAAAGCCACGATATCAGTGTTGAATTGTATGGACAGATTCTGATGAAAGAAACAAATATACCTGAAATGAACACTTCTGCTGACTTGAAAACATAGTTTTGAGAAGATTATGTGACTAAATCGAAAACGAAACTACACCAGCAATGTCACCGAGACGCTCGATAGAAACTGTAGAGAATCAGCAGTTTAAACGTAGCTAATCGTCGGTCAAGGTTGAGTCGGATGAATTTTTAAAAAGGGAGAAAAAAGGCTGAATAAGATGAAAAATGAAATAACATGTATTCATTTTTGGTTTATTTGTTTCTTTTATCAGCATTTGTCTGTACAATTCAATGCTGATATTGTAGCTTTAGTTTTTCTTTAGTTTTACACAGGAGAGATTGGCGAGATTCCGTCGGTCAGATTTCTTCCGACCAAACACGTTTTCGACTTCGTGAACTGTTCTAGCGCGATTCCTTTGGCAAGGGGGTGTTTTTTGTACATGATTGTCTTTATTCATCGCATCCACGCAAAATAATACCAATTTTATGAAAATCCACCAAATTTCACAAGAGTTACGGATATTGAAACGACATGATGTACGTTTTCATTGGAAGAAGTTACCTACTTTCTTATTATACATAAGGTCATTGTTTTTGTTTTTTTTCTGTTTTTTTTTACCGGGTACCTTTGGTTAAGTGTTAAGCCTGTTGTTTTGTTTGTACCGCCGACAGTATTTACGTTATTTGGAGACTGTCTTCTTAAGACATTTATAGAGCTACCACACTGCAGTATCACGGAGTAGAAAGTGGCATGATACAAACCCAATCACATTATCCTGACACCGGGCCAAGCAGTCCTGCAACTGCCATTTTTTGCTCTGTGTCAAGAATAGGAGTTATACCAGTACCATTTTTACGACTTTGCTATTATGTCGCGGCCGTGGATCGAACCCACGACATCTCGATTCCGGGGCGGACGCTCTTACCACTCGGCCACTGGGACCGATAAAATACTCTATCACTGTATCACAATTACGGTCATTTTCATTACTATCATTATTATATTGACTGAACATTTATTTATCATCATTTAATACTATCAATATTATTTGAGTTGTTTTTAGAAGTGAAAGCTTCTAAAGTCAGACAGTGGATTTTCTGCTTACAATCACATTACTGCCACTTATCCATATATTCGCGTTGAAAAATAGTACCACTGGTTGTAGAAGTCAACAATGCAGTTTTGATATAAGTTAGATATATTGCAGGATTTTGAAAGCATTGGGTATAATCACAATTTATGTACAAATATAACTGTAAAAGAAGCAAGTTTGTAATTCAGTGTTCATCCGCAATTTCATTCATTAAACTACATTTAAATAACCTTATTTGCACCACAAACTTGCGGCTGCGTAATTAGCTAAATTGGTAAGAGCGTCTTTCAGTATTTTGTTCTTGCAAGGGGTCATGAGTTCTAGTCCAGCTGAGTCCTTTTTTTTTTCTTTTTTTTTATTTGTAATACTTAATTTTTATATTCTTGGATTATCTATTTAGATTTTATTAATTCTTATTTTTATACTTCCATTATTTTTAATTATTTATAGAGAGGTCGATTTTTCTAATATGAGGGTCCTGCGCAAAGACAGGTTCGGATATAAGGTCAAAACAGTAGAAATGTGAGGGGCTGTATGTTTAATATAAGCCGTCAAGTTAAACATTTTGTTTTTAATCTTTTCTTGTTAGAGTCTCAAATGACTGTAGTGTCTCTAGTCACATCTGTATGTCAAAACTCAGAAAGTACTTTAGGGATTGAGTTTATACTTTATACAATGGTCAAACTTTACTTACCAAGAAGAATAACTCTACCTTGCTTCATCTCTATTACTTACTTGTATGGTGAAATTATGTTTTTCTAGAACATATTTTAAAAACTATTGAAGGCATAGATATTATTCTTTACACATGGGAAGGCTGTGAAATGACAAAGAACAATAAATTTATCTTGTCCCATTTTTTTTTTTTTTTTTTTTGCTTTCTATTAAAATTATTTCTGTCTGCAGCAAATTCATGAAGTATTTAAGGTATTGAGAGGATCAATACTAAGAACCACTATTCCTTATCCAATTTTGTTTAATTTGACAGAGACCAATAAATAAAATAATCTATCTTACCTGCTGTTTTAATAAGATTTAACTTCCCTGATTTTTTACATGCATACAAAAGGGAAAAAAAATAAAGGGATTGACTTTAGAATTCACACATTTTAACTTTCGCTTCTGATAGTGCTCTCAATGCTTTGATTATGATACATAGAGGATAATTGTTGGTTTCAGTGGTTTCAATATTGATTTTCCTTTCACGCGATGAATTAAAATCATATTTCACTGAAACCAACTTTTTTTTTAATTCCTTTCTGTGACGCTTCACACATTGTTCCTAAGTTCATAATAAATTTTTACCCTGGTGGGAAACCTCAAATGCCCGAAGTCGCATGAATCGTTATTCGGTCTAAAAAAATTGTCGAATAAATGAACACAAAGAAAGCGTGTAATCAACATTTCTTTCAGGTATTTCTTGAAGATGTTTTATTCAATGTAGGAATCAGTATTGAATTGTCCTGAAAAATACAATAGTGTATTTTTGTTGTTCCTTACAAAACAGAGAAAATTATTTAAAAAAAAGAAGCAATATTCACTGTCTGAAACAGTGCAATTAACATTTTTTATTCAATAATATATCCCCATAATTCACCGAAAAGCATTAAATAAATATGTACGTTTGAATGTTAATTTAGATTGTTTAAAATTTTTTAGTTATTAATAAGACTAGGAGAGTTGTTTTCTTGAATATTTTTCCTTTTTTCTATCCTGCAGGTTTTGACGGATTTACAAAATGGCAACCGGCTCAGACTCGCGGAAACAGGGTCAGACAACTACGTGCCGCACATCTGTGACCCCTGCAAATATCTGGGGTCAGATAGAGCTGCATCTGCTTACTGTGGCAAATGTAACACGTTTCTCTGTAGGTTCTGTGAACAGTCTCACCGAGGGTTACCATCCACGCGGGACCACGCTCTGGTGACTGGAAATCTGTTATCATCGACATTCAAGCCAAATCCGTCACTACCAATTGCCTACTGCGTTGATCACAAGTGCAATCTAATTAATGGGTTTTGCGAGAGTCACAAGACGTTGACCTGTGACGTGTGTTCCTCAACCACACACCGGAAATGCTCAAAGACGTCGCTACGCGGTAAAAGTAGCAATATGATTAAAAGTCAGTTTGACAATATGTTGACGAAAATTAAACTAATTAAACAAAAGGTTGAACATTTACGATCATCCAGGGGTAAAGATGCTGATATGTTGATGAAACAGGCAAAAACGTCTGTCAGAGATGTTCAGGAACTGAGGAGAAAAATGAATGAAACAATTGATGATCTTGAGAAAAAGGCATACAGGGCTATCGAAGACGCTAAACAAGCTAGGGAATCAGATTTGAATGATCACGTGACTGCGTGTGAAAATATTCTGAAGCAAGTTGACGAAAGTATCAAGGAAATGCAAGACTGTCAGGCCTCAATGAATAAAGAAATAATGTTTATCGGAATGACAAAGTCATTAGGTAAAGTTGATGAAATGGAGAAGATTGTCACAGATGTGGAGTCGGAAGCTACCCATTCTCAGCTGAGTTTCCAACCGAACACAATCATAGAAGATTTCTTACAGCAGGTGACTGAGCTCGGTCACGTGATTACCACCATTCAAAGCACTGATGTATCCAGCGGAGGGAATATACTTGAAATTACAGTTTCTAGTAAACAAGACATCAAAATAAACACACATTGGATAACTGGTTCAACATTTCTCCCCAGTGGTGATCTTGCTTTATGTGGCCATGGTGACAAGAAGTTACATCTGTATAGCCCCACCTTCACCTCTAAGGAGCATGTAGTTCTACCATCAAAACCATGGGACGTCTGTACAGTAGCTGATACAGAGGTTGTCGTCACGTTACCAGAACAACAGAAGATTCAGTTTCTTTCCGTACAGCCGCGGCTGAGACTAAGACAATCATTGAGAGTAGACAGGAAATGTTGGGGTATAGACTGTCATGGCGGCATGATGTACGTCACGTGTCACAACGTCCCGGGGAATGGAGAAGTTCTGGTGATGAAGATGGATGGACAGGTACAGAGGAGACTCGGGTTGGTACAAGGACGGTACATGTTTACAGGCCCATACTATGTACGTGTCAGTCGCTATAGTGACCTTATTTATATACCGGATAATGTCACCCACACCGTAACATGTCTGACAAAACATGGTGATTTGGTCTACGAGTATAAACACAAGGATTTATCTGGTCCTGAAGACATTCATGTAGACAGTCAGGACAACATACTTTTAAGTGGGTTGTGGTCTTGCAACATTCATCGTGTAGATAAGCACGGTACTCACCACTCCATACTGGTCAGTCAGAGTGATGGGGTAGTAATGCCATACTGTCTCTCATACCGGGACACTGATGGGGCGTTGTTTGTAGGAACATACAGTAATCCTGCTGGTACGGTGTTCTGGCTGAAGAAGTAATGAAGAAGTAATATGTGGACTGTTTTATCAGGATTAATATCATCATGACTAGATAATATGTTTTATATACAATTATCAGTGTAGAAAAAGGAAAAAAAACTAAGAATCAAATATTTATTTTATTTCAGACAGAATGTTTGGTAATAAAAGTAAAAATGATGACTAAGTAAATACATACATTTTTGAAAGTAAATATGTAAGAATTTCAAAATACAATATAAGTATATTCAATTGAGTAACATGTACAATTCTTGTAAATAGATTTATAACGTTTTTCTTGGATTAAGACAGACGGACATAAAAAAAGAACTTCAGAAAAAATATTTTTTTCATAGTATATAGAACAATAATGAATATATTTTATACAATTTTACGTAACATTGCATATAAATAATGGCAGCCTTGAAGCATTGTTTCAAATATATCAAGTCAATCAGTTTTATACATGACGAAACTCGAACCGCTGACCTCTTGATTGAGGGCTAGTTTGTCAACACGGAAGGAATTAACTCCTAACATAGACACATATTTTGGTTGGATAGTTGCAGCAAATCGTGATTCATATTTTCCACTT
>CM037785.1:56158362-56208362 GCA_021229015.1 Solen grandis
GCTGTTGGCCATACCACGATAACCTCCTGTAAAATTCTCGTGTAATAGGTCACCATATTCGTGAAACATCGTGAGAGTTGTCTTGAAGAATTTGTGAATTCATTATGTTCTAAAGTAGTTCCTTTCATACCATTTAATTTAACAGATGCATCTACCATCGTACACGTATGTATAAAGATTGAGGTATGTTAAAGCAAACTCTGTAATTTAGACTGGGGTTGATTTGTAAGTACGGTCACAAATGCACAACAAGTAATCTCAAGTCAGATAATGATAACATGCTGATCTAAGTAAACTGAGGTCACCACACCTACCTGGCATCCAGTTGACGGAATCTGTAACCGTGACGACAGGGTACGCCACTGTGAGGTCAACGATTCTCAGGTCCACGTCAGTCAGTGACCTACTGTTCAGATCGACTTTTGACAAAGCTGTGACCTTCTTTCCGCCAAATTCAATCGATGCCGTGGTCTTGCTGTTCTTCTTTCCGAGTGGTCCGTCAGCCGTCTGGCAAAACTCTCCTCCTGTGTGGGAAAATAAATATGGATTTAACATACATTCTTATGATGATTATGAAATAAAGTGATTATAGTCTTTTATAGTAAAATGAATAGCTGTGCAATATATTCACAAAAATATGCACGAGAACCTTGCAAATGACAATTTAATTCAATTTTAAGTAAACTTCCGACAAGTATTTTAGGGCGAGGGTACACTGGATCTATTTATAGAACATTTCACTCTGAAATGAGACGTAATCCTACTTAAATCAACACGCACAACCCTTACATCTTATCTGCATGCTGGTGTAAATTTCCACGCATTGTTCAGTTTAAATAAGTGAACTTTACTACGTATTGCCGAACCCCTGGCGAATTGGTCTACAGGGGGTCGGAACAAGCGTCTGTATGTCGATTTTCAAGTCATAAAATACCGCCTTTAACATGTTAACCATGTCAATATAATAATTATATTGGATTGTGTTGTTAACATGTCTTATTCAAAACCATCTTACTAACTACGGAGACTGCTTTACATAATTTTTTTTTTAAATAAGGTCGTATACTGTTGGGTCCATCTTCTAAAATGCGAGATGCATTACAAATGAAAGAAACAAAATCTAGGGTTGATAATCATTAATAATTTTCTTTTTATGATATCAACAAAACTTAACCCCAAGAGAAAAAATATATATTTACAGTATGTACTTGCCTTTTTCGAAAACAAGGGCAAAAGCGTCCCCAATTAGGGAGTCCCTGAGTAAAAGTTGGCCACTCCCAATACCGGCCACTGCCTCGATCTTGTCATAGAGGGCGCTGAAGTCTGTGTCGTTGTACTTGGAGAATTTGAACATCAGAGTGAGACTGACCAGCTGACCGTCCTGTATACCTGTAGAGAGATGTCACGGAGAGAAGCATGCGTAATTTTAATATAATTATATAAACTGTTTATATAGCATAAGTAAGCTAAATAAAAAAAAAAATAAAAAAAAATCGGGGTTTCTTTGATCAGACAGGTGAGTTTAGTAAATAAAGGATAAAGTGGAATTATTTTAGTGGATATGGACTATATCTCATTGCTCATTAGGGAGTGATACAATACAATTTTTATATTTTCACTAGGGACGAAAGAGCTGAATAATTTAGTTTATAAGTAAAAAAGTAGTCCCGGCAACCTATATCATCACACTATGGGGTATGGATTTTATCTCATTTAAAGAACACAGTATTTCATCAGCTAGCATAGAATTTAATCCTTCTATTTGAGACCATTTGAAAACATATTCTTATAGCATTTTTTCTCGATAGTTCCTAAACTGGACCAGTAGTTTGGGCGTGGGAAGGTCCTGAAAGTATATTGGAGTGGAATCCACGACCTTCGATGTACGTTACCATGCCAGTGGCACTCAAGAATGGACTTTTTCAGTTTGTTGGTTATGAACACGTGCAACTAACTTGTTTTAAATCGAGCTAACGCTATTAACGAACATACGTGTTTCAGCAGCACGGTTATTTTAAAGGACGTTACATTGTGTGACACGTGATTGAGATTTAATTATTTAGTTTGAGGATAGCGAAAATGTGGAGTGAACTAAAATAATGCTACTGGCAGAAACGATGAAAATTACTATTAAAGGAGAGAGAGTGAAAGAGAGAGAGAGAAAGGTGGGGTGGTAAAGAGCCTACCGTCAAGACGCGTCGCAAAGTCGTTCACTACTGACTGAGATTTTGCTGACGTCCGGCGGATTAGGTCGTGTTTCTCCAAGGCAACCACATTGAGGTCGGAGTCAAAAATGTGGAGAATAAACCCCTCCCCCATCGTGCTCATGGTGGCTTCGTCAGTTTTCTGGATACATTAAACAAAATGTTGGTAGTTATACATTATAGTGGAAGGCCGGCAGAGAGGTGGGGCTCTGGAGTAAACGACTAAACTATTTTACGATCGCGCTGCTAATCTAGAACAATGTACTATGGAAAATAGTAGGCGACTATGAGCGAGATTTGATATAGTATAAAGTTTGACCCTTCTATACAAATTAACACATAAATATATACACAACATATACCATAATGCAGCGTTTTCATTGGATAGCAAATAAAGTTGGCAATCTGACAAGAGTACACGATCTTTCAACGGTAATATCTGAGGATGACGCATTTGAATTGTCCTCCTATAAGACTGGTTTTCCAATATTATCTGTAATTATCTCAGCCAATCAGAGAACGTATTCCACAGGATATTCGGCTGATTTCTTAAAATGCCAAAGATAGACATTGACAGATCGTAAGAATTTGTTTTAGATTGAAATAATTGATTTGGAACCTTATCAACTTGATATATTAACTTTTTGATTAATAAAAAAAATACTATTTTGCGATACTTCCAACTGGTCACGGTAGGTCTCTGCCATACCACCTGTATACCTGCATTTAACATGCCCAGGTCATATATGACAACACTAAAAATAGAAACTGAACACTTTCAAAATCATGAAAGCTACGATCTGATTGGTTTACGAAAATGATCAAGAATACGAACGTCTGTGCGTCATCTTCAGATCCTCATGAAGCGCAGCGTATAAACGGGATGTGTATTTTAATCAGATTGATAAAGTTGGCCACTAAAGCTTTGTTAGGTTGTTTTAATTCAAACAGGTTGAAATCACACATACAAGAACAATCAATCGTCTCCAAATTACTGAAATATTGACGGTGGGACGTTAAACCCAACAAACAAAACAAGAACAATCTTAGTGCCAGTTAAACCACAGATATGTACTTGGTCTGCTTTAATTTCAGTGAGAATGGTTGTATTTCTTTTAATGAAGCATAATAATTCGAGGAAATTCTGCTTGATAGTGTTGTAATATCTACACACAACCAGTGTTACTTGCACTATGTTTGGTTCATGGTTCATAATCTGCAATGTTTATAGCGATGGACAGGTCTCTTTGGCCGGGTGGTCAGAGTGTCCGGTCCGTGTTAGGGAAGTATTAGATCTCCGGCCACGTTCAACTCTCTACATATATATCTCTTTTAGCTCTCAGTATATTCGGGTAGTTCCACGACTGGTTTACCCGGTGTCAGGATAATGTGACTATTGAGGTGTGTGGTATCAATCCACTTGCTCATGATGACAGCACTGTTCCTATCGCATTAAAACAAAGTTCCAAATGACATAAATACTTTGGATGATAGGTAAATCCCAAACAATCAAGTAAGTAACGAACATACCGAATACTGGTATACGACATTTGCGGGATCGGCGTCGAACCTCTCGACTGTGTCAGCTAGCTTAGTCCATGCCACCTTGTCCCGGCCGTGGATGTGTAGACTGCCGTTTTCCTCCACAGAGATGTACTTCTCGCCCTGACCGGTCAGGCCGCTCCGATCCACAGATCGTATTCCTAGTTGCGGATTGCAAATATTACAATTACAACAAACATTTTGAAATGTACCAAACTGGTCGAAACTGATAAAAGACGGTCACTGCTCAATACAGTTGGAGGTCCATGTATAGTTAATCACGCATGTTTAAATCACCCAATCTGCAAAATTAATGTTGTGCCGGTCCTTTCACTTTCATTCATATTCGAAATATTTGTGCATGATGTGAAAAATAATGTTTTAAAATCTAATCATGGATTGCTCATCAATAATCATGGATTGCTCATCAATAATCATGGATTATTCTACATAAGAAGTGGACGGTAATCTGTGGCGTAGTTTGAATGGAATATTTCGTTTAAACATTTCTATTGCAAAAAAAACAACAACAACAACAAAAGAAGAAAAAAACATAACAAATCAGATACTTATATAATCGATCTCCACCTCACATACAGTTACTGTACATTTAAAGGATGATACTCATATGCAATGCACATATGTTGTGTTGATTGGTAGTGTTAATAAAAGTGATTCGTTTTACAAGGTCACACTAGTGATATAAATATACAAGCACATAGACTTATATGATATTGTTCATATTACAGCCAAATTTAATAAACGTTTCTATATGTAGAACGTATATCCAGGTGGCCGCGACAGCAAAAGAATGCCACATACATATATACATGTACATACAATTACATAAAAGTACTATATTAGATCATAAGAAACAACCAACTGAAAAAAAGGGTGTGTCATGAAAATTTCATTCACATAATGATTAAATAATACTTTTCTATGACCGTTTAATTATTCATGATCTCAAGTCTGTACAATCATGTTTTTTCTGCATTCAAAAGGATTTGTCGGTGAAAAAGATGAAGTATTTGAGTATGTCAGTATTAAAACTACAGCATTGTACAGAATAAGGATTTCAGCGCTTCTAGTATGGATTTCACTACCTTGCAGCACGATTTCCACGTTGTTTTCGAGCCTGCATTCATCCGACCCCATGATCAGGGCTCCGTCACCTTTGACCGCTATTCCTTTGGCCTTGACAATGATATCCAGTGATCTGCTGAACACAAGGCGTCCACTTCCGGACACCTCTATCATGTTGACCGCAACCTCCGCTACGTTTAGACGGACAGGTGATGTGACGATCACATTGGAGTCGGTCTATAGAAAAACAGGTGCATGAAATGATCAATGAAGAAAACAAGCCATACTTAGATAAATTTCACTCATTTTAAATTCTTAAATTATTTATCATAGTGAAAGATTGACAAAGATTCTAAGAAAAATTTAAAAAAAATGAAAAGTTCATTTGTTTAACTACACCCAGAAGAATATAGAGAATCCCTTAAAAGTAATAAACACTTCCCGCGGGGCTTCGAGAATACAAACCCCGAGCCTCGGTAATGCCATCATGCAATGAAGTTTTATTGTACCATTTGAAGTTATGCAATATATTCTCTTTAAGGAGAAAATCTTAACTCAATAAGCTTTCAGCTTTGGAGAAAATAAATTCCTTTATTTATCTTAAATTGTATTAACTCATTTAATTTGATGAATCTTTTTTAACCCTTTCCCTCATAGAGGATACCATGAAAAGACCTATGCGAACAGCATAAAACCAGATCAGCCTTCGAGTAACTCGCAGGCTGATCAGGTTTTATGCTGTTCGCTGCTCCTCAGTGGTCTGGAAATGAAGATTTTATAATTAAATTTGGTAAGGTTTAACTGTGGCTTTCTGCAGATCATGCTTTATGTGGTACCTATTGAGTGCGTCAAAATGAGTCTATATGAGGGAAAGGGTTAAACCGAGCAGAATATTTTAAGAAAACTGATGAGAACTGTCAGCTTTAGAAGTCATCTTTATTTTGTGGCCAATCAAACGTTCTGAAAATTCAAATAGAACACCTTTCATTTTCTTATTTTCCATATATGAAATACACGTGTAGATCGATCTTTATGACAAAATCAAGCGTTTTAAAAATTTAGGATGCCTCCTTAGTCAAAAGAATCTATTAAGACATTTCTTCAGACAATAGAAGCCTTCCCTAGCCGACCCCGTTCAGTCTTCTATTGTTTATTGAAATGTCTTAATAGACTCTTATATACACAAACAGAGAGATTACGAATAACGGAGCCAATTAAATGATGTTCCATGTATTTTGTAAAAAGTAATTTACAATTAAGAAATAACATGTCATTAAGGTTATGTCCCTGTAATGGTTCCGCTACGTTTTGGACCACTTAACCTCTGCCAAGATAACCAAGATACCTAATGAAACATTAGGAAACTTGTTTTCTCCGTGAAAGGCCGTGTGGTGCGAAATGTAGTGGAACCATTACAAGGACTTTATTTTAATCACTGTTCAGGTCCGAGATGTTGTCGGACACAGCAGAATGGTATTATCGCTACATGTAACACATATAATACATACATGTATTCAGGTGAAACCCAAATGATATGTAATTATTAGCACCTGAACAAAAAACCTGATGATAAATGCACAATAAAACACATATTTATTATTTAGATATTAACCCGATATTTGTCACTTTTCATCGGTTTTTATTTTCTACAAATTCAGAATTTAAAAGACAGAAAATTGCTTTGCTTCCCTCGTAACATGGAAATTGACGAGTGTGGAAATGGAAGAGGAGTGTCGTTGTGTTTGTTTAAACTCTTTGTCTACTACATTTGTTTTCAGTAATCTTAATTTCTTTTCATACCTTTATTATAAAGACCATCAACACCTTGTTAAGTGTACATTATCCAGTATTAGAAAACCTTATTTTTAATAGATATGATGCATTTTTGATGTTGGTGTTTAGTACCATGCACAAAGCTTGGCTAGAATATGTTAAATCAAAGTTTACAATGACTAGACAAGTAATATCAACTTTGATATCTACCACAGTAATCTTCATTATTAATAAATGTAGATTTATAGACAGCTCCAAAGCATTTTAGATTTGTCAGCTAATGTTTCGTTTCAGTAAGATGTCAGTTTATTCGATTTTTATGTTATTCTAACCCGATATTTTTGTCTACTATAATAAGGTAAGAGACAAGTTTTTCTCTTATTATTGCATAGTACGGTCGTCTTTAGGTTCTAAACGTATTTCGTTATTCCATGTTAACATTTTTGCAATCATCATCGTCATCATCATCATCATCATCATCATCATCTATTAAATATCTTCTCATGTTTGATATCATCTCCATCGTTGTTGTCGTCTTTATCAACGGGAGCAGTAGATCGATCATCATTATTTTCAATTTATTTCATTTCAGTTTGTATGTTGAATGTTCTATTACAATTATGATTATAATCTCTTTTGTAATCTTCCGAAATGGAGGTAAAAAGAATATATCTATCAACATATTTTCATTGATAAAAATAAAGTAATATATATATACCATGTGAGCGTGTGACTATTTTTATGTTGTGTTAAAATTCTAACACTAAGGTTTCACGAAATAATATTTCGTTTTTACTATCGAAACGTTTTCAAATTAATTATTTGTAAATACGAAATAGCATTATGTTTAAGGAAAAAAATCTTTCGCATGTGTTAAATAAGGATAAAGATTTTTTTCGCAATTCAACATGATGTAAAAGACCTATTTTTTACATAGAGTAAAACGTGTAATTTGTAATATCGAAGCACGTTTCCTACATTCAGTGAGAAAGAGTTCTAGTCAAAAAAAAATCTTAATATTTTTACAAGTGAATGGTTTGATTAGTCTGACCATTCGACTCGTAAAGCTAATGAAATATTTTGTCAAATATCTCATAAAACTTAAATGCTCCCCTGTATTTAGTGTTGAAAATAAAGAAAGCTGAACCAAGCTGAACCATCTAATATATTTTTTTTAATGCTTTATAAGTTTTAAAACCCGGTTTAAAATTCAAGACTGAGCATTTCGTATATATTTCAAACAACTTATCATACAAAATTCAAGTCAGATGTTTGAGGACAACATTTATTAATTTGATATTATATTTCAATGCAAGCTGCTACACGTTTTCTTTGTTAACCGTATAAGGCATTTAATGAACCAACATAGATAGATAAATATATTAATAAATGCGTAAATGTGTTACCGTAAGACCCGTATAGACATCAGAGAAATTCTGCAAATCAACCGCATCATCCGGGCACTGAGACTGCACGTTCGCAACCAAAATGGCCGCCACGAGGGCTAAAGCGGTGACTACTGTTGTCATAGTCAGTGTTTGGACTGATACTTTGGTAGTCCATGCTTATATAGTCCCGCGTGCTGACCAGTGTCCAGCTGCCCCGATGATATGCCCAAGGGTAGGGGAGTTTGATTGAGAGTGATGTTAATAAGTCATTATCTCATCTGGGATCTCTTTTATTCCAACCGAAACCATTATCATGGATGTAGGGGCCTAACTGTATTTAAATTAACACCTGCAAGACTTGTGAATTGAAAAGTAAAATGTATTCACTCAATCACAGTTATTTGGCAGTTTGCAAGCTCTTTTTAAGGGAGAGTAGGTATTCGGATTCAACAGAATAAAAATTATAAGAACAGATACTTTATTATGGACTTGAGCATTATAAGCTTATCATCATAATACAATGATTACATTAATAACATGTGACAAATGACATGCAACAATACATAAAACAAACAGTGAGAATGTAAAGAGTTGAATGTTGAATGACTTACTTAAATTTGTAAGGTAATAATTTTCAATTCAATTCAATTCATTTTATTAGCATAAACATTAAAATGTCATTGCCAGTATAAGACTTGGCGGTATAATACAAACTATGCATATACAATACAATATCTTTATTCAGCATTAAACATACAGCATGTTTATAGCCAGTAAAGTCATATATAAACATGTAACTGAACAAACATGTATTTTAACATAACACTGTTTTCAAGAGGAAGTCTATGTGTTTGACTTTTTGTCATGGTAATTAGTGCTACAAACCTTTACAATAATATAATAGGGATTATTTTATAATTCCTAACATTTTCTGAGAGTGATATATAGTGTACATTTAAAGAATTCAGAAAAATATATATATATTGCAATATAATGATTAAAAAAAAGCAATAATTATTTTCTACTATTATTATTCATTATTTCTTAATCTGAATGCATAGTATACATATTTTGCCACTTGATTAATAATAGTTGAAGATTTTGAAGACATAATACTGATAAATTTATGTATATTTGGAAAACTCCGGTAATAACTACTTAAATATCTGTTTCTCAGTTCTCTATATTTTGGGCAGATTAGTAAAAAGTGATACTCATTTTCTATCATTCTCATATTACATTTTGAACATATTCTATTTTCATGTAAGATATTTGCATGCCGGCCTGTCTCCACAGCTAGATCATGTGACGAGAGTCTTAATTTTGTAAATGCTCTTCTATACTTTTTAACATTGATACGGTCTAAATATGATTCTACTTCAAAGTTGTTTTTGTATAAACTATATGACACTAATCTATTGGAATTATTTATTACATACCAAGATTGCTTATAAATATCTAGTATACGTTGTTTGATTTCTAATAAGTTAGGTATATGCGTAAACTGGTTAATCCAAATATTTTGTAACCCTATAGTATTAAGTAACTCTTTAACATTGAATGCCCAGTTTTGTCCATCATAAGAGTTTTGAATTTCAGCATCTGTCATCAGCATATTATAAATATTTGTTATTAATGGATTATTTGATTTTAATAGCTTTATCCAATATGATATTATGATGAATTGTCGCGTAATCTTCAAAGGATAACGTCCCAGTTCCCCATAGAGACCATCTAGATTTGTAGATTTCCTAACGTTTAATATTTTTCTTAAAAATTTACAGTGAATTTTTTCTATGTCATTGGAATTGTGGAATCCCCAAACCTGTGCGCTATAATTTAAAACAGAACCAACTAAACTATCAAATAATTTACATTTTTCAGAGACATTTAATTCAAGTTGATTAAAAATTGTAAATAAATTATGAAGTGCATAATTTGAATGATAAGCTATACGCTTTTGTGTTCTATACCACGAACCATTTTTGAAAAAATGTATGCCTAGGTATTTAAATGATTCAACTATTTCTAATGTTTGATCATATAATTTAAAATTAAAATGAGAGTTACGGCCCTTTTCAAATATCATGATTTTAGTTTTATTTATATTTATCTTTAAACCCCACGAATCACAATATAGTTTTAAATCATTAAGCATTGACTGTAAGGCAGCTGGTGTTTCCGCAAATAAACAGGCGTCATCTGCGAACATAAGTATGAATAACTTAATATCGTCAATCTGAAACACGCCATCAATATCCGAATGTATATGATCAATTATGTCATTAACAAAGAATAAAAATAATAAACTACAGCTAGGATCACCTTGTTTGACACCGATATCGGAATTAAAGAAATCTGACATTTGTCCATTGTGTCGTACACACGACCTAACAGAGCTATACATTGCCTTTAGAGCTTTTACCATCTGTGTGCTAACACCTTGTGTAATCAGTTTTTGCCATAAAAATATTCTATCAATCCTGTCAAAACATTTTTCGTAATCAATGAATGCACAATACATTTTTTTTTTAGAATTAAGAGTTTTAGCAATTATCGAGTGTAATAAAAATATACAATCCGTTGTCGATTTTCCTTTTTGAAAACCAAATTGATTATCTATGATTTTCTCATTTTGCAATTACATTTATTAAGGTAACTCCTCTGTAGTTTTTAGGATTATCGACATCACCGCTTTTAAAAATGGGGGTTATTATTCCTTCTCCCCATGATATTGGGTAGTCTCCCTTTAAGTATAAATGATTGAACAAGTAAAACAAAAAAGGCTTGATAATATCGTATGATTGCTTAAACACCTCTCCTGGTAAACTGTCTATGCCGCTACTTTTGTTATTTCTTTGAGAAAATACCGCTTCCTTAATCTCTTCATACGTAAATTCCTGGTCTAAATAAGCACCAGTATTATTGAATGTATTATGATTACTCCCCATCTCGTGTTCTCTCTCCATAGAGGAGTCAGCATCTATGCCAAACAACTCCTTAAAATGTCTGAATAATTCATTTAATTCAATATTGTCCGATGCATCATTTTGTTTTTTATATTGCTTTTTTATTTCTTTCCAAAATTGCTTTGGTTTGCTTTTAGCTAATTTTGTGAGTTTGCTTTTTTGATTTTGTTTGTATATAGATTTTGCTTTTCGTTTCGTTTTGTTAAATGTATTTTTTGCATTTATAAACTCACTTCTGTGCTCATCAGTTTTACTTCTTGTGTATTTATTTCTAGCTATATTGAATACCTTACGCGCATTCCTACACTCGTCATTAAACCACTGGTTATTATTTGACTTTATCTGATCTTTTTTATATACCTGCTTTTCAGCCAAAGTGTTATTTGTATTTTCTTGCATGAAAACTATAAAATGATTTAATATCGTTTCAACTTCTGTGTGTGTTTCGCATTGTTTTAGATTATTTGTCAGTTTCTCTATTTCCTGTTGTTTGCTTCTAAGTAATGTTTTAAACTCTTGTGTTCGCCGTTCGTCATATTTTAGCTTGCTCGTATACTTAGACTTTTTTTGCTCCGCGCTTGCCCCTATTGTTTCTTTTAATGATAAGTTTATATGTATTCCATTATGATCTGAAAATTCTGATGGATTTAAAATTTTAAATTCTGAAATTAAGATTATTTTTCTCTAATAAAACATAATCTACAGTGCTCGACCCATTATGAGAATGAAATGTGTATCCCCCAATATTATTATCAGAGTGTAATCTACCGTTGCATATACACATGGCTGTAGATTTACACATCTCGATTAGTCTACGGCCCCGGGTGTCTATCACGTGATCTTGATTTGCATATGGAGAAATGTCAACAACAAAGTTAACGTATACAGTTATCATAATTAGAGAGAGAGAGAGAGAGAGAGATTTATAATCTACTGCGTGATCAAATATATATACACGTTATAAGAAAATATATGTAATTTATATTATATATATCATACTAACATATTTGTTCAGCGTGCAAAAACGTATATTTATATGTCATTTTCTGCCCTTTTCAACATACCAAGGTATACAAATTTTGCTAATTTTATTAATGAGCCTTGCTGTAAACATGCTAATAAAGTTTTTAATTTATTGAATGTAGGCCAAGAACAATAATATTTCGGAAGGAGAGAATTGCGTAAATCCCTATAAAATGGACAGACTAATAAAAAGTGGTATTCATTTTCAATTTTACCCATCGAACATTTTTTACAAATTCTTTCATCTCTATTTATGTTTCTAATACGCCCCTCTTCTATCAATAACTTATGTGAAGAACAACGAAACCTTGATAACGCGATTCTATGTTTGTCATTTTTAATCTTATTCATGTATTCTTCGAATTGAAAAGTTGATTTAAATAATCTATAAGTATCGAGTTTACTAGAATGTTCTATTTCTTGAAACCAGTTTTGGATGTACATATCACACAATCTTTGTTTAAAAACATCAATATAACTACTGTGAATATATCAATATCAATATCATTTATCATATAAGATAATCCCATGTCATTTAACAATGTTTTTATATTATTTGTCCAACTACATATAAAGTTACCTCGAAGATCTTTAGCAGTTACAATCTTATATATCAAAGACTGAGGGTTCTGTAAAAATTTTAAACCAATATCTTAAGATACTCAAAGAATCTCTTAATTTAAAGGCTTTTACACAAAACAAAGCTAATTTTTCTAATATAACAGTGTTTTCATTTTGCATTAAGTTAATATATTTGTCCATACTTGTATGCGTATAATAATATTTTGGTATATATTTTTGTCTAAGTTCAGAATATACTCGGCATTTTAAAACAAAATGGTATTCATCTTCGATATCGTTAAGATAACAGAATGTACACTTTCTTTCACTTAATTTATTTTATATTTATCTACTTCTAGGCAGTAAATATATTAATATTGACAGATTCAGGGAAAAGCCAAACATCGTTGAATCCAGCCGATTGGATAATATCTCTTACTTTTGACACCCATATGGTAGAATTATTTTGTCTATTTAAAGTATCAATTTGATCCCGCAACACAGACATTAAAATGCAATTATCTTTTTTAACAGTGTATAATTTCAAAAAGTATTTAATCATCCGTATATGCCTCTCAACGTTCAAATTAAAACAGGTTGCCGATGAGCCAGCAAGGTGAAATTTTATCGGTAGGCTCAGTGACTTTGGCCCTTTCGAATGCAACAATTTTCATCTACATATGTCGTCATGTGACGTCAGGTTTGAAAAAAGCTACAAAAGTTTGTACACGCTCTGCAGCAGTAAGTGTAGGTCGGACTGACTTGATATGTTCACAGAAGGTGTAATTTAGGATAAAGATGTGCGGGATTTTATGTCAAAATAGAGATTCGAACTTTGGTCATAATATATAATTCAGTGTTACAAAGGCTCCTGATGAGCTGGAATATTCTGTGACGTCTGACGTTGTATGACGTCATTTTACGCCACATCGTAACAAGCAATTTTGCATTCAAAATAAGCAGTTTTTAAGGCCTGCAGGCTATATTGTTTTTGACCGAATTGCATAAAATTTTCAATGAAGATGAATCATAGCATCTCATTGTACAAAGGAAATTCCGTTTCCGGAAAATCGCAAATTCAAGGTCATATGAAAATTATCGTTTTCTTTTTCTTCGGCCTTAAATATCTAAAAAAAAAACACCAACAAAAAAACGATAGATATTCTATCGGGTCACTATGGGTATAATTTTTAGTGGTGTGAAAGACCTTTCAGATGATATTTCGTTTTTTTGTTGTTGTTTTTTAATTTTAAGATCGCGGTTGAATCGGTTGAATTATGGCAGAAAAACGAAAATTTTGTTACCCAAAGTTCATTTAACTGCTTATATCTCGAAAATTATTGATTTTTGAAAATTAGAGTATGAATATAATTTGTAGAAAATTGCCTCGCCTTTGTATTGGTGGTTAAATGCTAAAGATTGGCTCAACAGTCATAAAGTTATAGATAGACAACAAAACGACATGAACATAATTTAGCCGTTTTTTTTTTTTTTTTTTGTTTTTTGTTTTTAGTTTTTTTGCCGTTTCCCCGAGTTTTACAGCCAATGTCTAAAATGTGGTTAAATATTCATCCATAATAAAAATGTGTTTTAAAATTGGACTTAATATAAGGAAGTTACATGAAATATAAGAATTAATTTAAACCGTTCTTTTTAGCACCTCTGCAGGTTGTTCCAGTTATTAAAATGCTTTTTCTAAGAAACTATAATAAGTTTTTGAAAATAACTTAAATAACATTGTTCATAGTTTGATGTTATGTCGTTTTAATGGCATGCAGACTTGAATAACCGGAGCATTAACTAAAAAGTAATGGTCGGGAAGTATTCTAAAGACCTTTCTAACTGTACCTAGCTTTTTGAAATCGGACATCATATAAGGAAGTTATATGAAAAATGAGCAATAATTAAAACCGTTCTTTCATGCATTTCTGAAGCTGGTCCCAATTATTTGATGCTTTTTCTAAGAAACTATTATTTTTTAAATAATTTTTAGAACATTATATATAGCTTGATGCAATGCGGTTCTAAAGGAATGCAGATTATAATGATCGGATCATTAATCACAAAGCTATTGGTCGAAAAGTAGTAACTCACATGGACAACTTTTTGCCGATTCTTGACGTTTTCTTGAGGCTTTACCATCTGTATCTTAAAGGCCGTTACAGCTAGATTTAAATATAAATTAGGAGATATGTTGGAAATTTGAAGACCTTTCCAACGATAACATTTTTCGGCGTAGCTGTATAATTTCGATTTCAACTCGCATCTTAAACCAATCAAATGTACGCTAACAGCGGTAAATAATTCTAAGCTGAATAAAAGGACTCCTGTTACTGGTTAACGCATCGTTATGGACTATAAAATTACTGTAAATAAGGGGTGCAGTTTGTATATATCATTCAGCTTGGTGTTATTACTTTTCTTTTTGATGTAAACATGAAAGTAATTTCAGTAAGTTAAATACAATCATTTTCCATCCCATCACTTTGTGAAAATGATTTAAAACAACAAAAAAGAATCCACCGTGTTATGACATGAAACCCCTTAATTACTATGTATATTGAATTCTTCCAGCCTGCCGAGATGCTCTCATTGAAAATTAATTCGCCAAAACCAAAACAACTAATAACGCTTTTATATCATAATTGTCATATGCAATAATGATATGAATAAACATCAAACAAGCCTATTTACAGATATAATTTTTTGTATTACCGTCTATAAATAAGTATATTTCATAGAAGAAATACTGAACTATTTCTAGAGCGTACTAAATTTGTTGTGCGTCGGTCTTTCGCGCGCTTTTCCTCGGAATGTTCTAGAAGACTGGAAATCTCGTTTTTCTTTCATCCTACGCCGAATATCTTTTTTAAAGATATTTCTTGTTTTATTTAAATAGGGCATCATATGGAAAAGTTACATCAAAAATAAGAAATTCTGAAGAAAACAGCAAAAAAAAAAACAGTTTTCCCTAGTGCTTTTTGCAGTTGATTCAAGATTTTCCAAATTTTATTTCTGTTACATTATTTTAATGCTCTGTGCACATTTAAATTCAGCTAGAAAATTCAATGAAAATATAAGACATTATTATTTAATAGGAAAGGAACCTTGTATACCTTTTTTATATTTAAAAGGACTAGTGATTCTATAATCCCTTTTGGGACACCAAGTTTGAGAATTAGAACCAGCTTCACGAGCTAAGAACAGTTAGCACATGGCATTTTCCTCTCATCAAATCAGGTGCTAGTATTTGTTCATAGTCACCGTGGACTATAACGCGTAGTCCACACTTTTGTAAAAAAAAAATCAATAAGTGTGAACTATGCAACCATAAAACTCACACTTTTTTGACGCTTTGTCGCTAGTGGAAGGAAATGCCATGCGTTAAATTGCTTAGTTCATAGTTGCCTTTAATTACACGACATAGTCACTCGGGCTCCGCCCTCGTAACTATATCGTGTAGTTAAAGGCAACTATGAACTAACGAAATGAGAAAGCGATACATTGACAAAAGATTCTACGCAAAACCAAATTTTATTAAGTTTTGTGAGATGTTAAATTCAGATAATAAAGCAGTTTTGATAGATTTGTCTAGATATATACAAGAAGCTTTAGAATTCGTAAGACCTGTACTAATCTCGCATTATAAGTTCACCTTGATTAAGGCAATCTTCGACAAAACTTTCATGACTAAAATGATAAATTGTGCCTTGACATTTATTAATAATGCATTTTTGTAACCAATTAGATTAAATCTTGTTGTTAAAATGCTATGAGATTTCTGAGTGTAAATTCCAATGAGGGAGAGAGAGGAGAGAGAGAGAGAGTATTGATGTCTAAATATGAGATGCAGACTATGTAGTGTGTGTGTGTGTGTGTGTGTGTGTGTGTGTGTGTTAGAATACCGACTGATCAGTGACAGATTGCATGTTTGTATTATTGATGCAACTATGTACTATGTACACGTTGAGATACAATAAATATCTGTTCTGTTCTGTTCTACTAACCTATACAAAACAAAGCTACGTAGTCCCCTTTGAGTTCCATGACTTTCATTTTTATTTTACGTCACTGGACGTCACAGATTTCATCTACTATTTATATTAGTTTGCGCTCTACAGCTGTCAGTTTGGGACACATTTTTTTCCTTTGCACAGATGATGTATGTCAGGATAAGTAATTGAATCTGATTAGGTTTGATATAGTTTGCAGAGCAGAAAGCCCTGTCGTTTGTTCTGAGACTCATTGGAGGGCAGAAAATTTCAATTCATATGTAATATGAATAAATATTGTATTTGTACTTATACATATAAAAATTGTTTTTCCATGGGTCACATAAATAAATTATTCAACACTTCGATTTTTCAATATCATTATATAATGACAATGGAAACAAGAGGGCCGTAGCAGCATTGAATCGCTCACCTGAGTATAGGGTTACCCAAGGAACATCAGTGCTAAAACATTTTGAAATCTAGCCAGTAGTTTTAAAGGAGATGGTTTTTCATATTTTTTCTTTCCGCTGCCATGACAACCAGAGTTCTACAAGGATCAAGTTTATTTAAGCAACTTTTGTGAAGGTTCATTTAACGATCATCCCTGCCAAGTTAAATCAAATTCTGTCCAACGATTTCGGAAGAGATGTCATTTAAAATGTTCACTATATACATATAAGGCAAATTAGCCCCGCCCCTGGCGGCCATGTTTTCTTACGGATCGGAATAATTTTAGCAATCTTGGTAGAGGGTTACCCAAGGAACATCTCTACTAAAACATTTTGTAACCTGGCTAGTAGTTTTGAAGTAGATGATCTTTAAAGTTTTTCATATTTTCTTTTCATTGCCATGGTAACCATAATTCTACATGGATCAAGTTTATTTTAGCAATTTTTATGAAGGTTAACCCAAGGATCATCCCTGCCAAGTTTAATCAAATTATGTCCCGCGGCTTCAGAGAAGATTTCGTTAAAAGTTTTCACTATATACATATAAGGCAAATTAGCTCCGCCCCTGGCTGCCATGTTTTTCAACGGGTTGGAATAATCTTACAATCTTGGTAGAGGGTTACATTTTGAAATCTGGCCAGTAGTTTTGAAGGAGATGATTTTTAAAGTTTTCATATTTTTTCTTTCCAATGCTATGACAACCAAAGTGTTCTACATGGATCAAGTTTATTTTTAGCAACTTTTGTGAGGGTACATTTAACGATCATCCCTGTCAAGTTAAATCAATTCCTGTCGAGCAGTTTCAGAGAAGATGTCGTTTATTCATAATGATTTCACTATATACATAAAAGGCAAATATTAGCCCCGCCCCAGGCGGCCATGTTTTTTAAGGGATCGGAATAATTTTAGCAATCTTGATAGAGGGTTACCGAAGGAAAATTTGTACCAAAATATATTGAAATCTGGCCAGTAGTATTGAAGGAGATGATTTTTAAAGTATTCACTTTTTTTTCTTCTTTCCGTTGCCATGGCAACCAGAGTTCTACATGGATTAAGTTTGTTTTAGGAACGTTTGTGAAGGATCAATCAAGGATTATCCATGCAATGTTTAATCAATTCCTGTCGAGCGGTTTCAGAGGAGATGTCGATTAAAGTAAATAGTTGAAAACGCATGACGGACGACGCACGACGACGGACGACGGACGCAAGGTGACATGCAATAATAGCTCACCATGAGCACGTTGTTCTCATTTGAGCTAAAATGTTGAAATTTAAGTTTTATATGATAAGTAAGTAGTTAAATTTAACCTTTTCTTTATTCTTTCCGTGCAACGTAGCAGGTACATTGTGTAATTGTGGTAATGATTATGCTACACTATAGAGATTTATGCATAGCACACGCTGGTCGTGTGTATGCATATGCCTGTTGAGAGTGGAGTTATTTCCCCTTAATGTGTATCTCCGATAATGACATGTAAACAAAGTGTTGGCATTGGATTATAAAGGTAAGGACTAAATGTTTTCTTAGTTGGTTTCTTTTGACATAGTTATATTTTTGAGATAAACTAATGACATGTCAACAATTAGGTAGTTGTAGTTGTATTGGGATTTACCGTCGCTGCGATAGTATTTCAATCATATAGCGACGTCCAGCTAATTACAGGTGGAGGAAGACCCCGAGTACACAGAGTACTGCAAACTGCACAATTGTATTTCTGAAAATATAACAGAAGGTGTGGATTGAGAAGATAAATTGTTCAGCTACAATTTGAGCATATCTTCAATACAGTCTGTCAACGATTAGCATGTATGAATACTGTGTAAACACTGCTGCCTAATCAGCTAGTTCCGTTATGTTAATGTCAATAGGTTCCGGTCGACACAGTTATTTTTGTTATCACCGGTCTTGGGGACATCTCAGAATTTATTTTAACTGTCAAATGTTTCTTAGTACGTGGTGGAGTATTTGTGGAGGCATCATTGGTTTTGTTTGTTGAGTTTAACGCCCGTTTTAAACAGTTTTTTTAGTCATGTTCAGACTCAAACACCTCATAGTGGATTGGATTCACGTGTGTTCGCATCAGTCACTGTTACACTTAGTTACGTGACCATGGTTTGTGTTTACATTTGATTTAGTTAAAATTAAGCTATTCTGCAACTCACTGTGAGATATCGTGCGTGGAGATTGGTTCAGGTAGACAGTTCATTTAACCATCGTTTCTGGGTAGTATCATGACTAAACACCATGCTCCATACGCATCTGCCTACTTTCACTTGCAAGGTTTGTTTTTTTACCCTAGTTGGATTCGAACTCACAGCTGTGAGAGGCCATAGTTTACAAGCCGTGCGCGCAATAGACATGCTAAGCCACTAAATACCATGGGAAGTGTTGGTTCCTATTAGGTAGTCAACATCAGTAACACGTTGATAGTATTTACAGTATAATCGTTTATAAATTATATCTGCAACACTTGAATACTCTGGTTGTTTGGTTTTATGTTTGGGTTTTATAGCACGCCCTTTTTCGACAGTTGATTGATAGCGTACATTTACAAGGGCGCGCGCACTGCCGATCCTATGGAGCATCGTTCTTGATACAGTTATGTTACTAACCAGACTTATACTGTGTTTGTTTAACCTCAAGACTCATAATGATGTGCAGGTTTATTGATAAAATTTCAGACAACAATTCTAATTTTGTCATTAAAGAACAGTTGCGTAAGTGCAGAATTACCATGCTTTACCCTTTTTCAAAGACCTAGCGGTTTTTACAGCAGGCCTGCTTTGCGAGGCTTTTTTCTTTGTTGCCCATTACACTTCTGGTTCATGTGCATTATAATGTTTAGATATAATTCTAAGTCTGCAAAAGAAAAAAAAAGAAAAAAATGAAATGCTCCAGTATAGTCTACATTTTGTATTATATAAAGCTCTATCATGCTATAGATCTGCCTACAGCATCTATACAGCACATCACTATAGTCAAGAGTCACTTGCTTTAATTTGGAAAACAGACGACTATACCCAGCAGTAATCATGCTTAAATTATGCTACATAAATGCTCACCTATGTAATTATTATCAACAATTTAAAAAAAAAGTGCTTTGAGACGTTCCCCAGGTGGTTGATGATTTAAGTGTACCGGAAGTGGTTCGAATGGGGGGTTTCAATATGCAGTTATACTTGCTCTTGAATGACAATGTCATATAAACGGTACAATGGACTGATAATTTGAACATTTATACTCATATTCATACATTATCAGCACCGTTACCTTCTTAAGGGGTTGAAATTCACTTGTGAAACATTGAGGAAAGGTTTTGTCTTCATCTCATCGATTTGTTTGGTTGAAACAGCACGCGTTTATTGATCCTGAATGTTTACAAGAGTTGCGAAAGACTTGTTTGGTTGAAACAGCACGCGTTTATTGATCCTGAATGTTTACAAGAGTTGCGAAAGACTGCATTTCGACAGAAAAATGTCAACTTTTCTCTGCCATTTATATAAAAAAAATGAATTCTGAAGGGAAATTGGAAGATATTAATTAAAAAGTAGAAAATGTGCCGGAACTGGTAAATTGAATGTATATCCTCACTGTAGAGTTGTCTGTATGAAAATAAATTTCTTAAAGGAGCTCGTAGGCAGATGGTAATTGACCAAGAGTTTGATTTTTAACTATGTTTGTATATAACGTCTGTCAATACCCATCTATAGACGCATGGTCACCGAATGCAACCATCCGTTATAGTAAAAGAATGGATGGTTTCCGCATCACAGGCAATACTGTCACAAAAGGTATTGCAACTATATTTAGAATAATAAAATCTATATTTAGATTTTCTATTATCGCCGTCAATTACACATATCCCTAAATCTACGCTCAAAAGGAAAAAAATAGTGTGGAGACAACGATTGGATAAAAGAACTAAAATTACAGAAAATTAATTCTTTTGTTTGTTTGTTTGTTTGTTGGGTTTAACGTCCCACCGACAGTATTTCAGTCATTTGGAGACGATGTCTACTTGAGACAGATATAGGGCTGCCACACTGCAGTATCACGCCGTAGACATGTGGCATGATGTAACACCCAGTCACATTATCCTGACACCGGGCCAACCAGTCCTGCAACTACCCTTATATGCTGAGCACCAAGCAAGGGAGCTATAACAGTACCATTTTTTACGACGTTGGTATGTCGCGGCCAGGGATCGAACCCACGACCTCCCGCTCCCGAGGCGGACGTTCTTACCACTCGGCCACCGGTGACAGTAAATTCCTTTAAATTAAGAAATACTGCCGAAGCGACGGTAAACTCAAATAGTCAAGTCAAGTCATTTTTTTAAGTTAGGAAATACTGTCGAAGCGACGGTAAACTTAAATAGTCAAGTCAATGCATAGGTTCATGACCCACCTGTTAGCATATCTTAACAATAGATTGCACTTAAATGTTGTCCCACAAACACGATGTTAACAAAGGAGCACATGTCTTTGTTTGTGGCCAAACCTATTCTTATTCAAATGAAAGTTCAGGGTCAGGGAACTATCCATTCTTTTAAGTTAGAAAAAACAGTCAAAGCGACGGTAAATTCAAATAGTCAAGTCAATTCTTTTAAGTTAGAGTATTTTCCTAAGTTTTCTTTCTGAATGCATGCTTTCATAAATATCTACACCAATGTCTTTTTTAATGCCTGCCAGAAACATTGATGTTGTAGTACCACAGCAATGCAGAAGCGCACTTCAACCATCAAGTTTCATGTTTCAGAATCACAGTGTATATTAATACCTAACTGTCTGACACTATGTACTTTCCATTCCATACCGCAGTCATATGATCTGTATTTGTTTGATTAATAATATGAAGATCCTTTTTTTTTCATTTATTTTGCCAAACTTAAAATTTGAGCTAATTTTAGAGATTGCCATAATGCATGAGGCGACAAAAAGTTGTTTGTTTCCACTTACATCTCCGACAAAAATGGGGTCTGTAGGCCGGCTAAACTTTTTTTTTAATCTTTTTTTCCATTTTTATCTTATTTCTTAGAGAAATTGAAGAAAAAAGCGTTTTCCAACTGTAATAGCCCGAAAATAAGTCTATGGTCGGTACAAAAAATAGGGTCGGTCGGGTTAGTGGAAACAAATAACTTTTTTTATTACGCCTTAATATCAGCCCAGTGAACCATGATGTGATGCAGGAGGTACAAAACGTTTTTATCCACTATACAGGTAAATTTATGAGGAGACCTCTGTTCAATATGATTACTCTCTAGCAATCACGTAAGCATACTATACGTTTACATTTAAAATGTAATTACGGCCTAAATCCAGTTGCAAAATGACAACTGTCAATAGAGTGTGAGTCATTTTCATTAACATTAGAAATGCGTTTGCCATTAGCAAAATGTCAAAATGACCCGATACAGCTGCAAAAACATTGTGTAATGTATAATCGATACCACAAATTGAAATATAGTAGGATAAACAGACTGTAGTCCACCATTCCCTCATGACCATCAGCTTATGGATAAAATGTATACAAGGATATATTAAGCATTCACACAAAACCTGTACTCGGAAGCTGAGACCTTTCCTTTCCTCACATTTAATTATTTTCCTTATCAATTAAAGCTTAATATCACGCTGGCGAAGGTATTCAGCACCAAACAGCCTGATAGCGTTTGTATCACCAAACACATTTAAAATATTTATAAATAACACTCTGTTTCAATATTTCGGCTTTAAAGCCTTTATCAAGACGAACACTTTTCTTTTGAAAAACTACATCCTTACGCAACAAAAACAGAAAGACAGGTTCATGAAACTGTATGGATGCGCAAATCCATACAACATTATTTGACGTCGTTTAATACGCGGGAACGTTTAACGTTGTTTATGTAACGTCATCTTTTGTTTGAATATGGCGACCGGCAGGATGTAGTTTTTCAATAGAGAAGTGTTCGTCTTGATAAAGGCTTTAAAGCCGAAATATTGAAACAGAGTGTTATTTATAAATATTGTGTTTTAATCCCCTTTGGAATATGTAGTGTTTTACATTTAAAATAGGCCAGACGGGCTTCTTGACGTCAACGTCAGTAAAAACAACGTCATCTGACGTGACATTGGGCGTAAGGTACGCCCTCCCTGTCCACCAGAACTCGTAAACCTTGTCCTCTCAAAGACGAATACTCTGGTGTTGTTCAGAACATCGTTGACGTTTTCTTCACACAGAACTAAGTCTTCTTGTAAATCGAAAGGATCCGTATAGACAGTTCCTACATCCAGCCCATTTCTGTCTCCGTGGTGTTAAATTTCTCTCCAACATTCAGCTTCCGGTTACTGAAACCAGTAGCGTAGCGGTATTCCTTATATCGTCTTGCAAGCAGCCCATTGTCTAGAATTTCTAGTTTTGGACCGTGAACTGAGTTAAAAAGCATCTCTGAAACAAAAATGTTTGTTTGTTTGCTGGGTTTAACGTCCCACCGACAGTGTTTTAGTCATATGGAGACGATGTCTACATGTACTTGAGACAGATATAGTGCTGTCACTCTGCAGTATCATGCCGTAGACATGTGTCATGATACCACACCCAGTCACATAATCCTGACACCGGGCCAATCAGTCCTGCAACTACCCTTATATGCTGAGTGCCAAGCAAGGGAGCTATAACCATTTTTTACGACTTTGGTATGTCGCGACCGGGGATCGAACCCACGACCTCCCGCTCCCGAGGCGGATGCTCTAGACACTCGGCCAACGAGGAAACAAAAAAGACAAACAGATTCTGATGTCAAAATCATAAGACAAGCAATACTCGATCATGAGTAAAAGTTAAGATGTCATGAGGAAGAAATAATTGGTTTGCCCGAAGCAGTTTTAGCATGGCCCTGATGAGTAAGTGAATGGGATCATAGCACCTTCATTGATAAGATTGATCTTAGATATGATATGTTGGCTTGTTGTTTCGTGTACTCATCCAAATTCTTTTCCATAGCCGACCAGGATGCAATTCGATAGTTTGCATACACTTCAGTGTTTCTGTTGGCTCAAAAGTGCACCCAGGTACGACCAAAACGCATGCACATTTTGACATATACGTTAGTGTGTGAATTTCAAATACATCGCGACTTCTCACTCAGAAATTTCTCAGAAATGTCATGGTCGGGACACCATACAATATATTCGTCATATTCGCCATACGTACCTCTTGGTGATATCTGGTTCGAATGTATGATGGACTCTTATTTTGGAAAAATTGTATTCTCATGAGTGAGTACGTCATTTGCGAAAATATAATTTTCGATGCTCACGAGATAGATAAAATATTGCAACTTTCACAAAAGGAGGGGGAAGCGAGAAAATTTTCTTTTTATTTTGTATGGGAACAAGTGAAATTATATTTTCATGTTTTTCACTATGACATTATCAAATACTATTGTTTAGTTAGATCTTTATCGCAGTGAACCACTCAAAAGAAAGAAATATAATGGTATAACTAGCTTACTTTGATTCACTGGGTCAGAAGATACTGCTTTTGCACAAATACACACAGCCAGGAGAACGAAGAACAGTTGATGACTCATATTTATAAGTTCTAGATACAACTGAATATTCGTACAAATAACTTGCTTCGTATAATTCACTTTTTTTGCCAAATATGTCGGGTGGAATTCTTCAGTGTATAGATACGAAGGACTTTGAATATTGATTTGAAGTAACCATAAGCTTAAAGTTGCAATACTACAGATATGGTGATTTAGATGATATCTTAACTGAATTTAATTCAAATTGTGGTTCTTTTCTAACTAGGACATGTTGATTGTATACATCTTCTCGACAGTCCCTAGGTCGGAGCAGTACATCGCACCCCTGAATGTTATGGAAGATCCTCCAAAAGGTTTCGAACCAACAACTTTTGGCTGCGCAGTCTTAAAGTCTCCTCCTGGACTACGGAGCTCATAACGAGTTTTTTTTTTTTTTTTTTTTTTTTTAATTTAATGAAAACAAGCATTTGATAGTATTTTTACCCAGGTGCCTCTGCTCTTAACTCCGACGCAGTGGAATTGAGATGACACGTGACCAGGGATTGTGTACTAAAAGTCACAATAGTGTTTACTGTTTATATAGCAGAAACTTGGCTCATTTTTCAAGAGCAGTGTAAGATCTGCTTTGGAGTTTGTCCCTGCTCTTGGTGTCTTTCTCTACTTGTATGACTTTAATACAGTCGCAGCGGCGGTAAATTCTAAAACAACAGCAACAACATGTAGATCTAATATGATGAATAAAATTTATAACATTTCTTTTTCGAACACTGTAGTGTAGACGACGCCAATATAGGCACAGACACTGATAGCAGTCGTAAGAAGTCACCATATGGCGAACCAAATATTAGTGCGCGGATTGATCGCTTGCTTCCTTTGTGAAGTCATCGGATGCATTATATTGAACAGAAATGACGCCATATTGCCGCTGGTGTTGACGACGTGGCCTTATCAAGATGCAGTCACAGCAGGTGAAGTGTACTTTATCACATACATGTAGTTACTAATCCCACTGTGTAAAGTACATGTCGTGGTTATATGTATATACTTATTAGTGTTTTATGTTACAAGCAAGTTTCGTCTTATATCTGAGATTTTCGGCGATTAACCGCATTATATATGTTACCTTGGAGAGTGTATTCGCATAAAAACATTCACATGTTTTGAAAATATAGATCCATTAGAACTGTCCTAGTTTTGTTTTAGTGTTGTCTTTATTGGCTGCATGTCCCAGTAAGATTACGAATGCCCCAGTTTACAGCAGCTCGTTCACAGATGGTCTTTGACTATAAATTTGACTTTTACTTATATGTGTGAATTACCAAAGACTTATTATATATGCAGCATCAACAATGTGCATATATAATTAATTTTACCACAACCCATCTACAGACGCATGGTCACCCAGTGGAATAATTTTCTGTTTTCATTTGCCGTCACTTACATGATCACATTCAGCATTCGCGCATGCGCTGACCACACAGGCCGAACTTACGATTTTGCTACCCGGAAGGGGTAAGGACGCCATGTTGCGGAACGTGTCACGTGGTACCACTAGCACCTGCGTCGGGGATACTGTATTTTGTATTCAACCGATTAATCTGTGAACGAGCTTCTTTAAAAGCATAGGTTTCAAACAGTAAATGTTGTTTTTCAGGTTGGAATACCATTACATCTAGCAACAAGTCGGCCGTTGACGCCGTCGAAGCAACAGGTCACTCCTGTGAGATGGCGCAATGCCGACATACCGTCGGCTTTGGCGGAAGTCCAGATGAAAATGGTGAAACAACTTTGGATGCAATGATCATGGATGGGTAAGATCCAGTCAGATAAAGATAAGGTTCACATTTAAATGTACAATCTGTCTTCACCATTTACCCCATATAGATTCGTTGTGACTAAATGGCAAACATAGTGAACCCAGATCAGACAGCTACTAAAAGATCAACAATTTTTCTTTTTGCTTATATGGACAAAAAAGAATTTACACAGCACAGCATAGAAAATGCATTGTTTCATGATATTCATGATATTATATCCATTTAAAAGCCAAGAAAATTAATATTCATAGATCAAAAATGTTAACATGAATATTCATGAGGTAATTGGTTATAGGATTAATTATCATTTATGTATGATAATATATCGTTTTATTTTATCTTAGATTTTATGCGACTTTGTTCTTCTGAAAAATAAGTATGTGTAACTCAATCACACTTATGCATGTCGAGCACATACATGATGAAATGTGAAGTACTGAAATAGCCGACGTTCTATTATTTAAACTCTCGTGGTTGCGGGTCAAGTCTCATGTCACTCAGATGTGCATGTCAGAAAGCCTTCTAGCTGTTTTGCAGTGCCCGGGTGTATCTGTTTGCCCGGGGTCTTCCATTATTGGTTATTAGCAGGTTATCACTATATGACTTAAATACTGTCTTAGCGACAGTGAACTCAAGATCAACCCGACATTAACTTTTTTTTAGAATATGTAAAACACATGTATGTACATATTGACTACATTACCGCTGTATAAGATACAGAGTATAGCTAAATGAGTCGTATGTGGAACTGCTGATTTAAGGTGAAGTCTCTGTAATGATTCCTTTAACCTCTACCAAGATAACCAATATACCCTAATGAAACATTAGGAAACCTTGGTTATCTCCGTGAAAGTCCATGGGGTCTGAAATGTAGCGGAACCATTACAGGGACTTTACCTTAAGGTAAGATACCTGTAATGGTTCCGCTACATTTCGGACCACTTAACCTCTACCAAGATGACCAAGGTACCCTAATGAAACATTAGGAAACCTTGGTTATCTCCGTGAAATTCAATAAGGTCCGAAATTTAGTGGAACCATTACAGGGACTTTGCCTTAATTTCTCTGCTCAAAGAATCACTCACAATGTGGGAGCTGTGGGCGGACTACGGAGGATCAAACAGGCCATCTCTGTGGCCAGGAAGGTTCTAGATCACACCGATCACACTCTCCTCGTGGGAGACCAAGGTAGGTCACGTGGTCTGTGTGCACTGTGACTGGATGTAGTATCATTCCACTTGTCCACGTGATATACAGCAAGACAGCACTTCATCATAGCTGTCTCGTGAACTGTTTTCTCATATCTAAGCTATGGACAGTGGGACGTTATATCCAAACCAGTAAACAAACACACGCCAAAATTTTTAGAAGGTGAAGAAATATAATCATATTAGGAAATAATCATCTTGAAATCCCAATATATCGTCATATTTTAATATGATTTTGTGAATGCAACCTTATTTTGTTTTAGACCACTTTTGAAAACATCAGGTTTTTCGATAAAGTCCGGTCTCGAAGTACTCTATATAACACATAACATTTGATTTTGATATGGTAAAACTAGCATTCTTTACAACAATTCCACATTTATTAAAGTTATTCGTGTTCATTTTTGTATGTAGTAAAAGAAATGCGGGAAATGTAAGAATAGTTGTCGGACTGAAATTATTATCTGAAAATATTCTGTATTGAAATGTGCATGACTTTTAACACGTATGGTTATTTTACACTGTCGGCTGTTTACACTGAGGTCGGTTTCGTTGGTTGAACACAGAGTTTATATCAGTTAAATTCAGGACGCATTAATATACTTAATTATGGTGGCATATTTCTGCCAGTCACTTATCCACTTAGCTATGTCGAAACTTTTCTGAAATATTGTCACATACTCAGTTATTATCTGGCAAGTAGAAAATTTTCAAGTTATCCACTGAGGTATCTTAACATGACAAAACTGTTTGTTAGTGCCCACTTCTGTCAATCAAATATTCATTTATTTTAAATGGTTATCATGCTTTTTTCCAGATTATGTGAAAAAAAATGCTTGTTATCCACATACTTTAACTGACTACATGTATCTTGAAATAAGGCAAGATATCCAGTTATCTTTAGAGAATATATGGCTGGTAGTAGTGGGCACTAACAGGCAGTTTTGTCATGTTTAGATTACTTAGAGGATAACACGAAAGCTTTTTACTTGTCAGATAATAACTGAATATGTGACATTTTTCAGAAAAGTTTCGACATAACTAAGTGATAAATGGCTGGCAAAAATATTCCACCATACTTTCCGTAAAGTCCCTCTCCGATATAGGTTCAAATCCCGGCAGGGTCACGCAGATTTCTTATGTGAGAAAGCCTACAATCAGTGGTTTTACACGGCTGCCTCTCTGTGCTTCGAGTCTTCTTGTACTATTAGGTAGACATCGGTATATAAGTGAAATACTGTCGCAGCGCCTGAAATCCAATGCAACAGCATTTTACTGCAAATAGAACGTTATGTTTCATTAAGTTTTACGGATTTCTTTTTCAGCCGTAGAGTTCGCTGTACAAAACGGTTTCACACAAGAGAACCTGCAAACTAATTATTCCAAAAATCTTTGGCAAACATGGAAAAATGGGAACTGTCAACCGAATTTTAGAGAAGTAATTAATGAATTTATTGCTCATTCAACGTCCTTATAAGATGTCCATATTAATCCATAAAGCACTTAATTTGCATATTGCACCTTGCACCCCCCTCAAAGATAATAAATAATGTTTTGGAAATAAAAACTCGTACATACCAACATTTGATTGGTTGAAGAAGTAGGGTACTATCAATTTTATACAGCTACGCCGAAAAAATACTTTCTATAACAACTGTTACATGGATGTTTCATCAGTATACGTCGGTTTCTTTAACGTTTGTTGTGTTTTATAGCTTATTACTATATGTTTACGTCAAACACATTTTTACAAATCTAGAAGTTTACGGCTTGTTCCAGTATTTCGGATGGTCTTCCCCAATATTTGAATGGAATCAGAAAAAAAAGTATTTTTCATGTCTACATTTTTGTTCTTTTGTAACCGTTTTCAGTAATCCGATAAAATGACAATTAAATTTACTTTTTAGATCGGCATATTATACTTCTTATTTATGCACACAAGAAATGGCGTCAAACTATCTATACCTGTCGAATTATTTAACCTAGAACATCTGAAAGATTACTTGGGTGTTTAAAATGTTTGTGTCTCACTTGACCTCGAGAAATTGAGAGATGTAATAAGCTAAAATTGTCCATAATTTTAATCATTCAGAACGTCGTGCCCAATCCCAGATCATCTTGTGGCCCATACACTCCAATCGGGTCTTCCTCTCACACCAGTCGATCATCGCAATACAATATCGGCGAGGGAAATCACGATACTATTGGTATCATCGCGATAGATCGGCACGGAAATATCGCATCGGGAGCGTCCACGAACGGTTTGACGTACAAAGTTCCAGGGTATGATGCTTAAAATTCTATTGACATCACTCATTTGCATATGCAAATTAAGAAAAAATGCTATCGATACTTTTGCATTGGTACTATAATGTTGGACTTGGTGTTTGTTTGTTTTTCTTTCAGATAAATAAATGATTAAATTAATGAATAAGTATTCTGTCATTCAATAATCTATTTTAGGTTCATTTGTTTCAAAATTTTGAATATTTCTATGGAACTGCTTTATATTCTTCCTTAATCCATGCCCTCTGACCTCGTACTAATTTATATACCATCGCAGACGGGTGGGGGACACCCCAATCCCGGGGGCAGGGTCCTATGCTGACAACGATATAGGGGCTGCAGCCTGCACAGGAAATGGCGATCTTATGATGAGGCTGTTGCCCAGGTAAGAGGAAAACCACGCCTATTCCGAGTCACATGTTCAAGTGATATGATGGATCTTATCTCACTGATAGAACATAGTAGTTCATCAACATAAACAATAATGATTTAATTTTTCTATTTTTCCCAAAGCCTAGTGGTTATTCAATGATTTCATATATTCCATTCGTTCTATGAATTATCTCACTATTACCGTAATATCTTTTACTGAACCATGTCTCTGTATACTGGTAAGGAAATGTGTTTTACATTTAAATGGATTTCATAATGTTGTATGATTTTGTAACTTCAGACTAAGACAGGTCTTTGGTTCTACCAGGATGCCTCTGTGCATTCGGGGTCTTCCTCCACCTGTAATTAGCTTGACGTCGCTAAATGACTGAAATACTGTTGAAGCGACGGTAAACTCAAATAGCCAAGTCAAGTTTAAGGCAGGTCTTAAACCCGGATGATAAATAAGTAATGTTGAACACGTTGTCATAGATTTCCGTTTATATTACGAGCGACAAAAGAACAGAATGAATCAGGGTGATATGGTTTTGTAACAAGAGGCATGCGGTGAAGAAAGACCAAGATGTAGTTTGTTTGTTTAATTGTTGGATTTAACGTTCCAGCGACAGTATTTCAGTCATTTTGAGACTGTCTGTTTGAGACAGATATAGTAATATCACACTTCAGTACCATCACACCGTGGACATGTTGTGTGATACCACACCCAGTCACATTATCCTGACACCAAGCCAACCACACCCAGTCACATTATCCTGACACCAAGCCAGTCTGTTCTAGAAGAATCCTTATATACTGAGCCCCAAACAAGTACTATTTTTTATGCCTTTGGAATGTCACGTGGTGGGCGCTCTAACCACTCGGTTGCCGGGGACGGTCAAGCTGTAGTGGCTATAGTAATAAAAAAACATAGAAGTAGAATCAGTAGTCGAAGTAGTAGTAGTACATGTAGTAGTAGTAGAAGTAGAAGTATCAGTAGTAATGTTGGTGGTAGTAATAGTAGAAGTACAGGTGACCACTTATGATCGGGATAATTGTTTGTTTGTTCGGATGTGTGAAAGATGACTCCCCTCACCGCTGTGGGTTCGAATCCCGGTAGGGACTTTGGATTTTATGTGAGGAAGCCTTCGTGCTGGCTTGCGGTAGGTCGGTGGTTCTACCCAGGTACCTCTGTGTACTCGGGGTCTTTCTCCACCTGTAATTAGCTGGACGTCGCTATATGATTAAAATACTATCGCAGCGACGGTAAACCCCAATACAACAACAACATAAAGATGACTAATACAGACGTTGCAACGTACTCGATAATTAGCAACGTTCAAAAATGTCCGAAGGGAATCAAACACGGTCGCACAAAAAGTTGATTTTGCACATTATCTTATATGCTGGGACTTGGCTTACGATAGTCGCTGGTCGCATAATAAAAAGTCGAATAATGGGATAAACTAATAGTCAAACGTTCGGGCGGGCTCTATAATGGTCGTTTCATAAAAAAAGTCGTTTAATACAGGTGGTCGCATGTGAGGTGTTGACTGTAGCAGTGGTGATGGTAGTTACTAAGTGTGCCATTCAGAACACAAACACATATAAAAATATTCACAAAATAAAATATAATAACTTAAACAAGAACAACATTTTTTAATAATGATCAAGCATGAATATACCTACGTTGCTATGGTGACTATTTAAGCTACCAAGCGGTAACGCTGATGGGGACGGGAATGACACCAGAGATGGCCGCAAGTGAAGCTATAAGGAGCATCCAGCGGAAATTCCCCGACTTTAAGGGGGCTGTGATCGCCGCCAACAAACAGGGAAAATATGGTGAGGAAACTTTCAACTTACTTACTTACTTACCTACTTACTTACTGACTTTCATAACAAAACAATACACGACTAATTACAATATGTTGAGATTGCCCTTACATAAGACTAACTGTACATGTATTTTGATACAAAGCAGGAACCTGATCCATATCCTTCTATTTTATATGAATTTAAAGTAGTTTCGCAGTCTGCCCTCGATATTATAATTTATAGTATTTTCATATTTCAAAAGCCTTACTACCATATAAGGAAGTACAGTGGTCGCCCGTCCAGGCACGTGGGTTTTGTCCGAGTTTTTTTGGTTTCTTCCCACAATAATGACCGCATACGGCGCCACCAGAGCCATCGACACTGATTAATATTGATTGTGAGAACTCGTTTCGTAATCAGTGTAAAAAAAGTAAAGTTTAAATTTATGACTATCACAACGTTTTTCAGTTTGGAACTTTAGCATCTTGCATTTTCGTCACTTGTGGTTGGTATATTTATCTCGGTAGACGTTATTGTAGCTGGCGCTACTTCAGTTTTAGGCCTTTTTTTTTACAACATTTAAACTATGTAATAATTCAATATCCCTCTAAAAGATAAAAAAAAACTTACAGCAGTTGTCGCTTCCATGTCCTTTTACTGTCATTGTTAAGAGCTTGCGTCATGTCTATATTTAGACACGAGCCACTTTGCATGAGCAATCTAGAAGCATATTTGATTGGTTGGTTCGTCAAAGGCGGGAATTTATGGGCGGGTACTGGGACAGTATCGTCAATACATACTTCCATATATTAAGCAGGTTCATGTTTGTTATCGAGAGTTTCAAAATATAACCGCTCTAGATCGGCGCAGGTTAAACCTTCGTTAACAAACATAAACCTAAACATATCGCTGGCACATCATGATTCTCTTGAATTTTAAGGAGTTATAGCCCTTTGTTATATTTCTTAATTTATGTATTTTGTCCGCGCTATTTCTTGGCTACCTTTGATCGGATTTTGATTAACCTCGCACCATTAATGATCATCAAGCTTAAGCTTAGTAGCTGGATTTTAAATGAGTGCTAGCCCATTGTTATATATAGTGATTACTTTTTGTCCACATGCACGTTATAATGGATACCAAATGTCTGATTTTGTTTTGAATTCACATCATTAATAAGTATCAATGATAGTTGCTAATATCGTTGGAACATCATGGTTGACTTAATTTTATATGAGTCACGGCCCCTTGTTGTATTATTGAAGAAATTGTGTCCACACTATTTCTAAACTACTTATCATTTTACTTCACAATAATTATAATTACTAAGCCATCTTGCTCCTATTGTAGGATTACAAAGCCATCTTGCTCCTATTGTAGGATTACTAAGCCATCTTGCTCCTATTGTAGGATTACTAAGCCATCTTGCTCCTATTGTAGGATTACAAAGCCATCTTGCTCCTATTGTAGGATTACAAAGCCATCTTGCTCCTATTGTAGGATTACTAAGCCATCTTGCTCCTATTGTAGGATTACTAAGCCATCTTGCTCCTATTGTAGAAATGTAGTGCTCCCTTTGCCATATTTATTGAATATCTGGTTTTTTTTCTCAGCTGCTATTGGTCAGAATTTGATATAACTTAAGAGCATTTATTCTGGATTTATTTATCCTGGATTCTGTGTATAGAGAGCTTATTAATATTAATTACATGATGATTTGGTTATATTCCTGGATTCTGGGTATAGATAGCTTATTAGTATTAATCACAGGATGATTTGGTTATATTCCTGGATTCTGGGTATAGAGAGCTTATTAGTATTAATCACAGGATGATTTGGTTATATTCCTGGATTCTGGGCATAAACAGCTTGTGAGTATTACTCACAGAATGATTTGGTTATATTCCTGGATTCTGGGTATAGAGAGCTTATTAGTATTAATCACAGGATGATTTGGTTATATTCCTGGATTCTGGGTATAAACAGCTTGTGAGTATTACTCACAGAATGATTTGGTTATATTCCTGGATTCTGGGTATAGAGAGCTTATTAGTATTAATCACAGGATGATTTGGTTATATTCCTGGATTCTGGGTGTTTTCAGATAAAATACTTACAGGCTATCCAAAAGTTACACTTGGATAACAAGGTAGTCACTGGTTAACTTGATTTACACAAAAACCTGATTTTCAGTTGTGATTCTGTTATTTAGCAGTTGATGTAACCATGAATTAGAAACGGGTCTTTGCTCACTGCTAAAAGCTGGGATGATGCAAAAGTAAATGGTTATCTTAACTTTTGTTTCAGGAGTCGCCTGTCACAAGTGGACCAATTTCGCAATCACTGTGAAGAATCCCACCCTTCCGGCAGCCACTGTGCAGAACATTACGTGCTTTTAGTGACTGCTGTATTATTTAACCATGCATTTGTTGATTGTGTTGTTTTGATTTGAGCGATAACAAATACATGTTTTTATTGAATTTATTTGAATCAAATTAAGATGTGTTTGAATCGAGCTAAAGCTGAAAAACTATCTTTAAGTCTGAATGAACAAAATAAAATATAATGTTTATTAATGTGTAAAATGAGCGTAAAAGGCATTTGATGTTTACCACACTTATCTGTTATCGATTCCATTTTTTTTCCCTTTAAATTTTCACAGAATGTGTATGTCAAGACCCAGCTGTGAATATCTCTTCAGCCTACCAAAATTTAGAAAGGCCGAGGTTCTATGGCGAAAACAAGTTTCCAACCAAGGGTCTTAAAATGCTTGTAAGCGTTTTTAAAGCTTCCAGATAGGCTAGAACAGCAGGCTTTTTTTTATTTTGTGAAGTTTGAAGTCATATAACGTCAAATGACGTCATGATGACAATTTAAGCAAAAGTTAAAGGTTCTTTGTAGCCCTACAGGCCTTAGTTTTCGACCGTTTTGCATGAAATTATCACTGAAGGTGAAAACAGCATCTCATTGTTGTTAGTCACTTCCGTTTCCGGAAAGGCAAAGGTCAAGGCCATATGTCAGTTATCCATTTTTTATTCGGCCATACAATCCTTTAAAAAGAAAAATATTCTATCGAGACACTATGGTGCTTTGAAAGACCTTTCAGATGATATTTAGTTTTTGAAGATCGGGACTGAATCAGTTGAGTTACGGCAGAAAAAAAAAGATAATATTATTACCCCAAATGCATTTAACTGCTAATATCTCGAAAAGTATTGATTTTTGTAAACACGAATTGAATATAATTTATAGTACAATGCCTGGCCGTTGTATTGGTGTGTATATTTTAAAGATTGGCCTTAGATTCATAAAGTTACAGGGAGAAAACGAAACAACATGAACATATTTTGCCGATATTTTGCCGTTATCTCGAGGTTGTTGTTGTATTGGAGTTTACCGTCGCTGCGATAGTATTTCAATCATATAGCGACGTCCAGCTAATTACAGGTGGAGGAAGACCCCGAGTACACAGAGGTACCCGGGTAGAACCACCGACCTACCGCAAACCAGCTGGAAGGCTTCCTCACATGAAAAATCCGAAGTCCCTGCCGGGATTCGAACCCACAGCGGTGAGGGGCTGAGAGATTTGTAGTCCACGACTGTAACCGCTCGGCCACGGCGGCCCCTATCTCGAGGTATAACCGTCCATATCTAAAAAGTTATTAAATAAACACCAATATTTAATGCACGTAAAATGTTTGGAATTTAAAGACCTTTCTAGCGGTATCTAGCTTTTTAAACTTAATATAAAGAAGTACATGAACAATAAAAACTGACTTAAACCGTTCTTTTTGCACTTCTGCAGGTGGTCCCAGTTATTAATTTGTTGTTGTTGTTGGTGGTGGTGGTGGGGGTGGTGTTTTCTAAGAAACTATTAGTTTTTGAAAATAACACCAAAACATTATTCATAGATTGATGCAATGCCGTGTTAATGGTATGCACACTTTGCTAATCGGAACATAAACTAACAAAATATGGTAGGGGAGTATTATTTATATGAATATCTTTTTGCTGTTTTTGCCGTTTCCTTGAGGATTAACTGTCTATACCTTAAAAGTCGAAAAGTAGTATCTGACATGAACCTTTTTACTGATTCTTGTTGTTTTCTTGAGGTTTAACCATCTATATCTCAAAAGGCGTTACAGCTATGATGACATATAAAGTATGTGAAATGTTGGATATTGGAAGACCTTTCTAACGGCTCCTATTTTTTTTTAAATAGGACATCATATGAAAAAAAAATCCTCAAAAATAAGCAACTCTGAAAAACCGTTCTTCCTGGTGCTTCTGCAGTTGGTTCCACATATTGTTCCAAATTTTATTTCTGTTACATTAAATGTATTATGTGATGCTTTAGTGTATTCAAATGCTCTGTGCTCCTTTAAATTCAGCAAGAAAATTCAATGAAAATATGAGAAATAAATATTTGGTAAGAAAGGAGCCTTGTAAACCTTTTTTTTGCATGTAAAGAGGACCAGTGATCTTCAATCCCTTGTAGGACACCAAGTTTGAGAATTATTATTCATATTCATTTTAAAGAGGTTCTTGAAGAGCCAGCTTCATGAAATTATAACAGAAAACAATGTCATGTAGTCCCCTATGAATGCAATGACTTTCATTTTTATATTACGTCATTCAACGTCACAGATTCCTCTCGTATTAATATCAGTTTGCGCTCTACAGCTATCAATTCGGGACGGATTTTTTCTTCTTTTTTTCACAGATAATGTATGTCAGGATAAGTAATAGAATCTGATCAGGATTGATCAGGATTGATATGGTTTGCAGAGCAGAAAGCCCTATCGTTTGTTCAGAACAAACGAAATCTAGTTCTAATTTAAGTGATGATATTTTGACTGTTATAATGATGAGGCAGAATGTTTTGTAACAATAATGATTTTGATGCTGAAAATAATTTGTTCACTGAATTGGATCAACCTATAACTGAAGTATGCAATGCAATTAAATCCTTAAAATGTAATATCGCTTAAGGAAGTAATTGTTTGTCCAATGAATATTTTATTGTATGTAGTGATATATTATCAGCCCATATTTGTGATATTCTTAAAGTATATTAATTTAGAATCTGTTTTTTCCCCTGAAAAATGGATGAAAGGTATAATTATTCCTTTACACAAAAAGGGTAATACAGATGATGTTAACAATTAAAGAAGAATTACCTTGTTAAGATGCATGTCTAAATTATTCACAAATACATGTAAATCAAATAAACACATTGAACAGTTTAGTGAAAATGATAAATGTTATATCAGATGTACAATTTGGATTCAGAAAAAGGAGATCAACAGCTGATGCAATTTACAGTCTTATGTCATTAGCCCAAAATATTTAAAATGAAAATAGAATATTATTGTGTTATTTATGTAGATATGATGAAAGGCTTTGACTCTCTATATAGGAATGCTTTGTGGTTGAAAATGTATAAATTTGTTATTCAAGGAAATCATCTAAGAATCGTCAAGGATAGGTATAAACAGGTTAAATCATGTGTTAAATCCTGTTAATCATACTCTGATTAATTTAATTATACTGTTGGTCTCCATCAGGGAGAAGTAAGATCCCCTCTCCTCTTTTCATTATTTGTTGAAGTTCTTGAGATGTATTTACAAAATGAAACACAATCTGATTTACAGATCGATGGTATATATTTGACATTGGTTCTATTTGCTGCTGATATGGCCATTTTTGGTAAAACAACTTAAGAGAATCAAACTCACTTAGATAATGTACTCACATATTGTACTACTTAGGGCATATATGTTAATACAACTAAAACCAAGATAATGGATTATAAAATACTGATTTAAATTATTTAACGCGGTTAACATAATTCTACGCTATGTTTACAACCAAGCACTAGCTGATTTAACAGTAGGAAAAAAGAATTGGGTAAAAGGGGTTAAACAACTTCTAAATCAATATGGGTTTGCATATGTTTTTGATAATGCTGCTCAAATAAATTATATTTCCTTTCTGGTTGATTTTTAAGAAAACAGTTTTAGACTGTTTCAAACAAGAATGGTTAAGAACTCTTGAGAGCTCAGTCAAATCCTTTTTCAGATATGAAGATTATTTAGATGTTTAACCTAAAAGTTTAAAGTTAAATTTTGTAGACTTAGGTTATCAGTGCATCCCTTAAGAAATCAAACGAGAAGGTACAAAAGAAGTCGAATACATCGTGAAAAAAAGAAAATGTCTATGTTGCAATAGTAATGATCTGGAAGACTTAGCCTAAATATAGCAAGTATTGTTTTACACGGGTTCTTTGTTGTTATTAGACACACTGTCAGAACTAAGTATTTTCATTATCACTATGTCTCTTGCCCCCCCCCCTCTCTCTCTCTCTTTCTCTCTCTCTCTCTCCTTTTATTATTTTTTTTCTTCAATAACCTGATTGACCAGAATCTATTTGTGTTAATCATGTGAACAAGATGATGAACTATGTAGTTTGACTGATAGTGGTGTTAATAAGTCACTATCTCATCCGGGATCTTTTTAATAACAATCACATGAACCGTGTCATGGATGTGGGCCTAGTAATATTCAAACAGAATAAAACACATGTCGGTCATGTGATTTTGAAAGAAAATCAAAGCACTGAGAGTACTGTCAGAAGCGAAAGTTATAACGTATGAATACATGTAATAATGTCAGTGCCTTCGTTATTTCTTTTTGTGGATTGCAGGAGTCAAATCTGACTAAAATAAGGTAAGATATAGTTCATGGTCTCTGTTAATGTCTTGTGATTTGAAAGAAAAAAATATCACTCAAGTTATTTTATAATGCAGTTTATTTTGTTGCAATATTCATACTTTGCCCTTCCCATCCGATATTCTTTTCTGAGTAGTTCCATTCTTTTTGTATTACGTTTTCTCTTTTCAGTTGCCATGTCACAAATTTAAATATACGAAAGGGATTTACAAAAATCCACGTTATTTAAAAAAAGAAAAGAAAAAAAGACCTTGTTATGATTGAATCCGGCTTCCAGTTATTGTTTCTTCATCAAAGATATAGACAATAATTATGTGCGTTTAAATTATCCTAAAATCAAGCACTTGTTTGTTAAAGTGCGTCAAACCTTGACCATGATATGAACTCTTTGGACCAGCTGAAGATGAAAATTTGAGATACACCGTTGTTCCTGGACATATCTGCACTTATATCTCTCGCACGCGCGGTGCTAATGTCTGGAGGGCTCACTCGATACAGCAGAGCAGTGAGGAGGACATACGAGGAAACATTTACACCAGGAGTCTTGGGTTTGGCCCCACTGTCCTGAAGACTGAGTGGTTAGAGATTACAACCTGTTACCGGGATCGGTCGTGTGTTAGATTCCCAGTCGTGGAATACCAAAGGCGTTAAAAATGGTAAATAATTATTTCCAACTCGATTCGCGCTCGGCACATAAGGGTAATTTCAGGAATATTTGGCAAAGTTTTAAGATAAATTGACTGGGTGTGGTACCATGCCACCTGTCTAAGGTGTGGTATCGTAGTAAGGCAGCACGTTAAAAAACGCATGTAGACAAAGCCAATGTGATGTTAAATCCAAAGAAACGTGAGTCCGATCTCCAAAGTCTTTTTTACTCATTGACAACCTTTTGTGGGCATATTGGGCAACATGTCGTGTTTCTTGTAAAAGAAAAATCATGTTTCCTGTAAGAAAAAAATAAAAAAAAACACACACTTAAATACATGTATACAATACATTATTTTATAATATACACTGTTTAAAAATATTCTTGATGTATCAAAATGGCCAAATATATATAAATATATATGCATTTAAACAAAAATTAAAACATTATGAAAAAAAGTATAATAAAATATAGTAAAATTGTAAAGTATGCACTAGGAAGTGTCACTTTATTTTGTACAATGTGAAAATGTTAACTGGCTCGAATTCCAGTAGGCTCAAAGTCATTATTGTTTCAGGAATTATCTATTAACATTTCCTTGTCTTTTTTTAAGAAATGTTTTTTAGGACTTTTAAAAGGGGAATCAAGACTGGTCCAATACTTTAACAGATAACCCTGGAATTCCAAACACTTCCCCGTGAAAAAAATAAAGTATGCATATTTGTATTGTAAAATTTGGTATGCATAAGCTACACACACGCATTGTATTTTGTAAAGCTAAATAGGTTTACATTATGTATATGTACATGTGTACGTATATTTCCATTGTCTGTCAAACTGGTTATGAACATGCGACGGTCTGGTGTATATACCATTAGCAAGAAGTGTATTTTTACGAGTGTTACTTTAAAACACATTAAACTCGAGCGAAACTAGGCTAGGTGCTTATAAAAATATATGCACTTAGCCTAGTTTCGTTCTCACCCCTTGACATGTAGTTACAAATGATTGAGCAGCAGTAACCCTTAGTATTGTTATATTTTCTATGCTTAAAGACACAGACAAATAATCGTATGTACAAAACAAGACATTAATGAAACAAGGCCATGGTGGCCCTGGAGTCGCTCACCTGAGAAGCATTGCCTTGATTGTACAAGTTAGTATATTGAAGCATAGTCATACTGAAAACATTATTCATACAGTAATACAGCAAGATAAATTCCAGACATCAAACAGTACATTTGGGCCAAATCTGAAGACCGTAGCTTAAAATATCAAAAGTAGGTCACTGGGTCATGATCAAGGTCATCCATTGTCAAATTAAATTGTACCTGTCCTCAAATTTGAAGGTTATAGCTCCCTATATAAGACTATATTAAAGAAGTGAACATTGGGCATTGCCAATTTTGACCCCGGGGCCCATTTGAACAAACTTGAACAAAGAAGCACTAGACAACGACACACACCAAAAGTCTAAGCTCTAGGCCTTGTTGCTTTAATATTTTTTTTTCTTTTTTAATTTCTTACATAAGTTTATATAAATCTAGTGATTCCTTTGGCCAATTTTGACCCCAGGGTCATAATTTGAACAAACTTGGAAGTGGTTCAATAGGCCAAGTAACGTACCAAATATCTTAGTTCCAGGCCTTGTGGTTTCTGACGAGAAAATTTTCAAAGTAGATTATGGCTCTAAACATTGTCATAACATTTGAAGAAGATTGCTGTTGTTGATGGACGTTATGATGGAGGGACGACGGACATTGACTGACCTCGATAGCTCACCTTGAGAAAAAAATCGTTTTTGTATGACTGGCGTTACCTCCACCTAATGTATATAAATATAAATGTAAAACATTGTTCGTTTCAAACAATTCAATATTATATTTATTTTGCGAATGCTTTTGGAAAAAATCAAACAGGGACATGGCCTGTTTTAGCAAACTTCAGTAGCCGTATTGCTTCTAGTTTTGTTAAGCCAAATTCACTTTCCATCGTGTCTTTATCCAATTCAACAAGGATTGCCCCATCGATCAGGCGTTCTTTGAAATTATTAACAGCAGGACCAAGTTGCAAAACTTTCAGAAACTCTCCTAGTTCGTTGATTGTAAGTTTTTCAACGTCATTGATCGTTTCAAGTTTAGGTAGTTTTTGCATATCAACGTAAAGGCTTTTCTCTTTATTCAGCTCAGTTAGTTGTGCCTTTGGGAACTCAGTAGATTGTTGTTTTGCCATTTGCGTAGCTTCAACTCTTCTTATGATGTCTGTGTTCTTTGTTTTATCCTCTGCTTTTATATCTTCTCCTTTTTTGGTAGGCCGTTTTGGAAGAGCAGGTTTATCCATTGGACGCGTTACTGTAACACTTTGACCTATTTGTGAGAGTTCTACCGATGTACTTCTTGTGCCGTCTTGTTTTGTCTTATTTTCAACAAGACTGTACTTACTCGGTGCTTTTATTTCCTCATAAACGTTTCTCTCTCTTTCTACGGACCTTATACTGATGTCTAACTTACAATACCTTTGATCCACCTTTTCGTCTTTTGGAACTTCTTGACTTAAATTGTCATTTATCTTTTTGGCTTTAGTATCCGACGAATCTGGACTCGTCTTTTGCAGTTTCTGGGCAAGTTTTTTCACCAGATCATGGTCATCTTTTTTGCTTACGCTTCCTGGTGACTTTTTATATTCAGTATCTGTTGGTTCATGTTTATATGCTGGTGTGTTTATTGGCAAGGTGTCATCATGGCAAACAATTTCATCTAGAAAATCGGACATCGGTGTGTAGCGGACTGCTTCTGTGTATCCTGTCACGGGCATTACGGGCATTGATTTGTTTTTTGCTGGTGGTTTGTATATAGCAACATCCTGCAACAGTTGGACAGAGTATAATGACCGTTGAAGGTGTACAGACCAGATTAGTAAACAAAGGTTGGGGCATAAATGCTTATATTGTCATCAAAGTGGATACTTATAATTAATGATAATTTCAATAGGAAATAAGATAACTGTAAGAAGTAATGGATTGCTTATATTTTTAATTTTATGGAATTATCGCAAGCGACGCGAAGCGTAGCGCTGAGATAAGACAAAAAATTGTAAATATAAACGATAACATATTTTCAGTTTGTCATGCACGCCATACAGCTTCCTCATTGACCTCGCGTTATGGAACCAACCCCCGTTTGATTGACACTCCACGTGATGATTCAGAGTCAGTACCACTGGGTACTGGCTGCAGGCAAAACATGACGTAATCTCCCGCCGCCTCAACAAGCTCCGCCCATTAAATTCAAAGATCACGTAAACAGCATACACTCATATTTTCTCCATATCAGGACTTCACGGATCGTATTATTAAATATATTTTTCAAATTTTGAACGAAATGCGAGCATTTCATTGGACGATTCATTGGACTGTAACCTATAACATAATTTTGACATAAACTAATCTGAAAAAAAAAATTTTTTTTAACATAATCAAATAACATGAGAGTTAAGATGCTAGTTTTGTTCAAAATCGGATAGATGTTGCGTCTAAAATGATACCAACAGGACAGAAATTAAAGCTGATAGGAGAAAGTGACTCGAACAAAGCGCGAAAAAAACAACAAACTTTGATTTACCACTACATGTGTGTTGCTTGATGAACGATGCTGACCTATCATAGTTGGATAGTTGGGATAAAAAACAACAACAAAAAAAAACAAAAAAAACAAAACAAGAAAAAAAAAACAAACGACAACCTACCTATACTCGAGTAGTGTGTATCGTACTCGACTCCACAGCTCTCTCTCTGGTGGTTAATCTGGTAGGCCTGCCACTCATAGGTGGGCTGGTCCCGGATACCCGTGATTTCCACAAGGCGGAGATCCCCGAAATATACCGGAAAATACACCACATCCTCCACCAACTTGTCTATAGGGAAAATATAGAACATACCATGGGTCACAGCCTACCAAGGTCTAATATTATATAATGACATAGTATTAACTTGTCTTGTGTAATTTAATGTGGACAATTAAACTTTGACTCGGTCTGATGTACTAGAAATGTGGGTGGGCATTTACTAAGGGGAAATTTAACTTGGGAGTTGATAGATATTTTTAAATTAATACTTATAGGCCTGTAGACCTAGAACCGAAATCCTGTGTACATTTCACTCATTAATAACGCGTATGCGCTGCAGAATCTGTTTCTCTTAATCGTTTAAAACATGTTTCTTTGAAATGCGAAACGACAGTCGTCGTGATAAACATGTACAGTACAGTAGACAAATACGGCAATATTTATCCGAACACCATTTCAAATTTGCGGTTGGCAACAGTATTGAAAACCTTGCAGTTGAAATATAACACGCAATCCTTTTTCGATCTTGACTTTTTCATTTCTATCTAGCGTATCAAAAAAAACAATTGAAAAAATGTTAATCAAATATCCAAAAAATTACAGCGTATTGGTACGCCACATTATTAAATCAAGTGGTTTTTACAAACGCTCGCACCTGTTTGACTGGCTACTCGCGAAACCGCAATATTGACAACTAACAATTTCCAGTACTTTCGTACTTTGGATTCCATTCATATATAAAATAAATCCAGTCTGTCTCATTTGTTCATCGGATGCTTTTCTATTTCTTTGCTTCAAATGTGGCTACTTGAGGAAATGGTAAAAAAAAATCACTTAGTGCAGGTACCTAACGCTGCCTGGGAACCAGACGTCATGTGTTTTTCGGGAAATACTTAACTTATGGTAGGTAAGATCGGTTTAACCTAAAGCCAAATAAAAGGCTTCAACTATGATATTTGAATCAATGCTTGGCAGTAGCATCCACGGTAACTGAACACGATAACCAGTTAGTAGTTTGTGTTTAAATTTTATAGTTAAAATTGCTAAATATTTGGATAAAAAAAAAATCAAAACTGATTGACAACTTTTTATTCAACAATGACTGCTGAGAAGCTATGATAAATCCTGCACATGATAATTAGTAATTGGACCTTGAAGCATATAAGAAAAGTAAGCGCATATACCTGTAAGTCCATGTACTGTTATTTCAATTCCCAATTTCAGTTTGGAAAAAAAAAGCAATTAAGTCAATTTTGATGGAGTAACCATTTTTCTTTACTCAATTAAAATTGTGAAAACACAGTAAATACCCAGTTGACCTAAAACCTCATCTAGCTCTGAAACTCTACTAACACTCTCTTGTTTCCATTCACAAAGCTACCAATAAACACATGTCATGCCAAAACCTTACATTCCTATATCATTTTTGACCATCATAATTCATTTCTGTATCGAAGAAGATACATTTATATTTATATTAACCGACATCACGTCAAATTCAGTAATTCAATGTTCAACGAGAATAACTTTCATTGTTGACTTTCTCCCACATCTGTATTAAAATGTTATGATGTTTGGTTTTGTGAAAGATAACCTCAGCAAATATTTGGATATATACGGGGAAAGGAAGACGGACGGTTTTGATAATTGTACATTCAAAATACATTTGTGATGATTGGGTAAATCACATGGGACGGACAGAATTGCTTGACCGAGTATTTCCTTAAACTAGCTGAAAATGAATAAATGCCATGTAATTATAAGGTATTTTGATTCACCCACCGTTCTTAATCAGGTTTCCAAGGAGATGCATTTCAGTTAAAGTGTGTGTCAGTTGGAACTGACCCACGTGATCGATTTTGTCCAGCTTCCGTGTAAATTTTATGGTAACTGGAAACATCCGATCCTTTGTGAAGTCACGAATACAGCAACTGGAGTCTGTTAAAATGTATTAATCGGTTCTTCAATGATAAAGATACAAAGAGTTGATGATGAATGAGTGTATGAATGAATCAGAGACAGTGAAATTTTTATAAATGATATTAGAAGATGTCGGGTATGATTGGCATTAAAAAATTGGCTTAAAATAGAATCTATATGAGTCATCTATTTGATTGACTCCAGTGAATCTAGTTAGTTTGCGTTCTGAATCCATTGGATGTATTCGAAACGAATAAATAATGAGAAAGTATGAGAACGCAAGCAATTGCAACTATACTCCTTGTGGAGTTATGCAAATACTGGAGATGATGATAATGATGGCGAGCAACTTAATTTACTTGAGTGAACCCATTATATTCACTTCAGTAAAGAGTGTCTCTCTTATCGCCTTTTTAGCTCACCTGAGCACAACGGCTCATAGTGAGCTATTGTGATCGCCTTTTATCTGGCGTCCGTCGTTTGCGTGCGTCCGTGCGTAGGCGTCAACAATTTTCCTTAAACAAAATCTCCTCTTAAACCACTTTGCCAAATTTGATGAAAATTGCCTTGGATATTCATTTGATGAAGCTCTACTAAAATTGTTCAAATGGTCCCGGTTCGTTGCATATCTGGGTCACCGGAGCTAAAAATATATTTTTAAAGTGAAATCTTTAAAAATCTTCTTCCCCGAAACCGCAAGTTCTAGAGCTTAGATAATTAGATAATCGGTGTGTGGCATTGTCTTATGGACCATAACGAAGTTTGTTCAAATCATGACCCTTGGGTCAAAATTGGCCCCGCCCCAGGGGTCACTTGATTTTACATGGACTTATATAAAAAAAAAACTAGAAAAATCCTCTTGCCAGAAACCACACAACCTGGAGTTTAGATAATTGGTGTGTAACATGGCCTGGTAGACCTCAACCAAATTTGTTCAAACTATGGCCCTGGGGTTAAAATTGGCCCCGCCCAAAGGGTCATTTGATTTTACATTGACTTATTTAGGAAAAAAAACTAGAGAAATCTTTTCATCAGAAACCACAAGGCCTAGAGTTTAGATATTTGGTGTGTAACATGGCCAAGTGAACATCTACCAATTTTGATCAATTCATGGCCCTGGTCTCAAAATTGACCCAGCCCCATGAGTCAGTTGATTTTATATAGACTTATTAGAGCTATGACCTTCAAAGTTTTGATGACAGGTACAGTTTTTGTGTTGAATTTAGATGATCTTGCTGTACTTCTGCATATATTATGTATTCAGTATGACTCGTAATACAATAATTGGCATTGAGGGCAATGTTTCTCAGGTGAACGATTCAGGGCCATCATGGCCCTCTTGTTTATTGTAAACCCGACGGCAGTGTCTCAAGGCCTCGAGGACTGTAATTTGTTTCACGAGGATCCGGAGTGAAGGTAATGGACATTATTCTATTCAGATTTTACAAAGCAACGCATTACATGCGCTACTGAACGCCAAGGGTTGAATTTCAATAGACTGCGTCAATATCTAACCTGTTTCACGCTTACGCCGACAGTCTAAAGGCCATATCGTTTAAAAATGATTCTCTTTAACCCTGCATGCCTGGAAATTTAGACACATATTTTAATAAAAGTAAAAAATGTTGAGCCATTTGATTTATTAATTTAGTTGCCCCTATTTTACATCATAAGCTATTATTCTTGGCAACTTCAAAATAATTTAGTTCACATATTCATGTATTTCATTTGCACTGTGCATGTAATTTATTCTAAAACTATTGTGTACTAATTTGTTTTTAAAACATGCTCACATAAGTACCCAGTATTTTTTTCGTCAAATCCAAATGACGGCCAGTTATGAAAAGAAGTACGTGCTACGAAATGAAGTCTAATTGGAGCTTTTTTTTTTTTTTTTTGATGTGATTAATCCGTGTGTCATTTATAGAACACCAATTATTTTTGGCGGTCAAAAAAAAAAAACTAGCTCACCAAGTGCTTCGGCCAACAAACCGATGTCATCAGAATTATACAAAATTTGTCATTATTTACAGGCACCAAAATTCCAACTCCTTTAAGGTAAATTGATAAATCGTTGTTGAAGAAATTAGAAATATCTTAAAAATACATCATTATAAAATGCTAACTGATTATAGTTGTAAACATTTTACCTCTAATACCTAATTCTGACAGCCTATTAGATCCGATATTTCTATTTATAGTAGCATAGTCTTTACTTATACCAGTAAAAGCACGAAAATAATATGTTGATTTTTCATATTGTCATGAACAGTAAGCAATGGCATATTTAGATCTGCCGTACTTCTATATTTTGTAAATTGTTTGGGCCTCCGCAATATCATTTTCTTCGGACAATTACTGAGTCTGTTTTTTAAACATAAAAATAAAGTTTATACATTGTACAGAGGGTCTCTTTATCAGTTTTGGATGATTTCATAATATGGTTGATCATGCTTTGATTCCGTAGTGAAGGAGCGATTTCTATATCAAGACAAATACACAACGAGAGAGAGAGAGAGAGAGAGAGAGAGAAAAGAATCACCAATATTCAATACTTCTACAGTAATCAGGAATAACCTTTGCCTTTATTAGCAAATATTAAGGCTTTGCGAATTTGGGCTATATTTGATCACTTAAACAAGGTTGTATGCGTTGTCATTTAAATAATTATATTACCAAAAATATTACTTGATGCTTAATAGATACTTTTAGAATTGTCTGTGTTAACCAAGGAGCTAAATCATGCCCCCTTCTATTAAGAACTGCATTAAAGTCGATTGAGACAAGGTCGTCTGAAATAGCTACTTTTATGAAGTTGAAATAATAGTTTTGATATTAACTTAAAATAAATAAATAAATAAATAAATAAATAAATTGTTTATGTTTGAAAACGTATAATCAAATCTTTATAATTTTCAAATTGAAAGTATCAAAAATATATAGGGAATATTATGTTGCAGTAGCTTTCCGTGGCTTTGTATTTTGCTCCGAGCAGCGTGGGAAGAAAGATATCTCGCGAGACCGAAGGTCGAGCGAGATATCTTTCTTCCTACGCTGCGAGAAGCAAAATACGAAGTCACGGAAAGCTACTGCAACATAATTTTCCTTTTATTATATACCTTTACATTTTCAAAACAGAAGAAGTCAGTTTTTAGGATTTTGATGGCTTTATTACTTTTTTCTTCAAAAAAAAGAAAGAAAAAAAATCATCAATGGCAGATGAATTTTACTATGGAATTTAAGCCACGCCCCCACCTCTTCTCATGTATTTAAGAAAAATGGCGGCCAACACGCTAACTGTAATGCTAAGTGGATTTTAACAAAATGAAAAACACTAACATGTGAACACTGAATTTGGAATAAAACATGTCTGCTGGAAAACCTTTCGTTTTTCAATCACTGTCAGTGTCAGATGTGATAACTGGACAGATTCTTTTCCGGCGTTTGGGCAAGGTAGGAGAAGTGTCGTCAGTTTTCGAGGTGTTGTTTATGATTGTGACTATGTCAAAATAACCACTTTGACTTAACTGTAGAAAATCAATGTCATCGTCAAAATCAAAATCTGACATTTTCAATGAAATTTTGAAGAAAGAGATAGTCAGCGTTTAGACCTATCCTGAAATGTAAACAATTGCTGCAGCCGACAACAATGAAATAACGGTGAATCTCGAAAACGTGTCTGTTATTTGTGATAAGTTTGTAAAGAAATTTAAAGAAAAAAATAAAAACAATGTTTCTTTGATAATAATTTTAAAAAAAACAAGAACATTCTTTTTTATCGTTTATTAAATAAATTTGACGAGATGATTTCTTTGATAGAAACTGGTTCTCCCAGTAGTATTGGTTCTCGTCTCTATTTACTACGTAGCACCCACATACAGCGGGAACCATGCCGAAAGTAGTCCGCACAGTGTGACGTCATACTATGTATTGGACGCTGATATAATACGGATTTTTAATCTGTTGAGTTGTATTTGCGTCTCGTATTTTGCGTGTTTTAGGGCCAGAAAATGTATAGGTATATAATAAATTTATATATATCGCAGTAATCCACTGAAAAACATAAAGTTAAGTGAATAATTTAACCATTAAATCATTAAAGAGTCAACAGAGCAGTCAATAGAATACCCCTTTAACGTTTTCTATGAGTTCAAATGTTTTCTTGAAAGGTGTCAGCATAACAACTTAATGAAAAATACTAAACAGTAAAAATAGAAAACAAGAGAACATTTTAAGAGTAATTCAAAAAGGGGTAAATCAAATTATGGACAAATTCAGTTTTGATATTTCTTTTTATCATATGACAATAGTCATAAACAGCTGTTTCCGGTTTCGTATAATTATCACTTTTTTGCACGTTACATAATTATAACTTTATTACTCCGGATCACGTGCGTGTTGCCATGCCTCGACTAAACACATTTGACGTCATTATTTAGACTTATTATGACGTCAAAACATTTCAAATGATTTTCTTTCTTTAACGTCTGTTTTTTAGTTTATTTATTGTCGTTGCTCTCATCCCTATATTTTGTTATGGAATTTTTAAATGTAACTAATTTGATTGAAAATATGAATTACTTTCTGTTATGTTCATAACAAATGAGAAATACACACAATTAATCACTATTTTTAGGTATTGCCTTTGGAACTAGTTTCTTGGTGTAAGATCACCAACAGTCCGAGTCGTTCATAGTCCGGCCTCTACATTCATTTATAATTTTATTTCGTTGTTGTTGTTGGTTTTTTTGTTGTTGTTGTTTTTATATATATATATATATATAATTGCAGTTTATCGTGTTTTTGTCATATGATAAAAAAGAATCTGACATAGAA
>CM037785.1:56208462-56258462 GCA_021229015.1 Solen grandis
GGGTGTGTCCTTCAACCCAGAAACAAAATAATTTTAAAGGCAAAAGAGTCACATATGAAACAAAAACTTGCATTGCATTATGGATATTAAGTTATTCATTGAATTTTGTTTTTTTATCGAGTTCCAAAACATATTTAGGATGATGATTTGTTCATTTGTTACAGATAAGTTTGACACAGACCTTGTTTACCTCCCCGTGTGTGCTCATGACATCAAGCTGCTTGAGATCACCGGGATACAGAAGAAGGGCCAGGCCGCCTGGGAAGTCTGGAAGAAAAAGGTCAACACGGATTCGTCCGCCGTTGAATACGATCTTCAGTATAGTAGTACCGGTGAGTAGTCACGTGATTGGGTCACGTGTAGCGCTATCACGTGGCATATCGTTGTCATAAAACCGGTTAATTATTTTGGTAAAAGGTTTATATTCTAGTATTCTAATACGTTAGCCAAAGTAGTCTTATCATACAATGTCCGAGGAGGCAAGATTGAAAAAAAGATAAAAAGATAGATTTATGACCTTGATAAAAGAATCGAAGAACGTGCCTTAGTTTATTGCAATAGGATTCATGTGTCTCAATAAAGACTATAAAGCAATCTTTAAAATGTTTATTTAATCTATTTGCTCCACACTTCTCCTGATGTGTTAAGATATAAAAATCACGTGGGACACCCGAAGGTGCTTATAACAAATAAGTGATAAACATTTAAGCAATAGATACGCGATTTGAACATGATCAAAAGGTGTCAACTTATCATGGCGGTTAGTGCACAGAATACCGAACAAACCTCCCCTCCGAAAGCAGTTCACTCAGTCTAATGTGGTTCAAGTCACGTGATGAAATAGGACGAGTGTTACTGTTTTTGCTAGACATCCCTCACACCCTGTTTTTCGTTTTGGAATTGTTTCTTCTTCAACCAGTTATACAAATTTTATGTTTAAGTTTAGGATTAGGAATTAATGATTAACAAGAAATATCTTTGAAAAAAATAATCAATGTAGCTAAATAATTGTCAATTATAACATGTAAAATAGATTAAAACTATTGTAAAATTGGAAATATAACAAAAATGTTTATAAATACCAAGGTTATCGGAGGTATTGTGAAGACTATATAACAAAACGGATTTAATTTACAAACTAAAAAAACTAATCTACCACCTCCCATTAAATATTATGCACTTGCTGATTTTTGTTAAAGTAAACTTAAGACAATTCGTATTTAACGAAGCTAAACCGAAAGATCATGAACAGCGTATATCCGTTTATTGTTTCCAGATCCACTATAAACTGCACACCTCCCCTAAAGGCCGAGTCTACTTTTAGAAATAAGGGGAAACATGCGCCTGCTTCTTATTTAGTTGTTTTAAATCATATTGCTAAAGCAGCATTCCTAAATTGAAAAGGAAATGTCAAATTTTCATAACTGTTTTACCTGAAAAAGAAACCTGTTAAATCAAGTAGAAAGATATATACAACCTGAAATTCCCATTTTAAGTTGGAATATCCTAAATATCCTTAAATTATATTATACAAGCCAATGATAGCATTACTTTTTACTCTGGCTTCACTTGCATACCAACACTTGATTGGTTGAGGAAGTAGGTCAAAATCAATTTTATACAGCTACGCCGAAAAACAAAGTTTACTGTGTATACTAAACAACATACTTCCGACAAACACAGATATTCACCAGGAGGGAGCTTTGCAATTATGATATGATCGATTTTATTTGCAATTGGTTTCATTGTTGTAGCGGCAAGTTCCATTTATATGAGCCAATAACGAATCATAGTTCACGCACGACACTTAGTTATTTTAAAGAGATGTGCCAAAAGTTTTCCTTAAAACATTCGATATAATGATATAATTATACTTCTTAGATAGTATGAGATACAGTTACATGTTTTCCATAATCACAAAGAGCATCCGAATCAAGGGCATCGGCCCCAGAACTGGAACGAGGCAGAACCTCTCAGTAAGAATGCTCTTACCCATTGCGCGAACACTAAGTAATTGTGTGCTTCCAATCTGTTTGCTGGAGACATGGATATGTCACGTTTTGTTTGCAAATGTAAATTATCTTCACCAAGTGGCTGTGTGGGTAGGTCGTTCGGTTTGAGAGCGGGAGGGGACTGGGATTGCGTGTTCGATCCTCGACTGCGACATACCAACGTCATAATAAATTGTACTGTTACTTCCATGATAGTCGCTGGGCATAAATGAATTAAAGTTCTGATTTTCTTGGCGCCAGGGTGTGTGTAGTACCATGTCAGAAAAAACAATACGCAGTCTACACATGATGAAAAAAAAAACAACCAAAAACAAAACACAAAAAAAAACAACAAAAAAACAATTGACTGTACGTTCATCTAAACCGGTTTTTATTTAACCTTATCCATATTTTTTTCTCCCTACAGATGTCGGGGTGTTTGACACAAGTGTTGTTGACCACCGTAACATCACGTGTGACACTCCATTAAAGTGCTATAGCGAACTACAAACATTAGTGTCCGAACTGACGGACGAATGCACGAAATATGCAGAACCTCCAGACATATATGAAAGACCAGAATTCGATGATGGTATATACAACGTGCCAACAGAGCCAGAAGATGACAAATTACATGATTACGAAGAACCAGTCAATATTGATAAACGTGAAGGTGACAAACTTAATGCTGAGCTGAAGGAAATGTTAAACAGGAAAAAAACAAAACAAAATGAGAAAGGGGAAGAGACAGTATCACAGGCACCAAAACTTCCCGAGAGAACCACGTCGACTAAGAAACCTGTTCCACAACCAAAGGAACAAAATGATTCCATATATGGTAATATGATTCCAAGAGGACAAGCCAAACCTGTAGCAAGAACCATCTCTCAGACAAGTGAGTCAAATGGAAAAGAAACAAGTAACCCAAAAGACGTTTGCCAGTCGTTTGTCGTCCCAGCCTCAGCAGATGATGTTTCAAAACTGTCAATAACAGAGTTGGGACATTGTCTGACTTTGCTGAAGATGGACAAGTATGTGAAAGACTTTGAAGCCAACGTTGTGGATGGTGCAATTCTCCAGGAACTCGGCGCTGCTGTGTTCATGGAAACTTTTGGAATGACCAAGATAGAGGCCGTAAGACTGGAGAAATTTGCGACAGAAGCACACATTCCACGCAGATAACAATACAAGTACATTTTCGAGGACAAAAACTGTCTACAAATTACTTCATCGTTAGATAATGACAGACAAGTCTGTATGTCAGTATTACAAATCATGGTGTTTAAAGATGCTAGCATTTCTATAGCCCATGTCATTCGTTTATACAGATTTGTGACAGGCATTTTTGACTGGTTGTCTGACATAGCAGTAATCTCGCATGTTGGAAGATGCTTACATTATTCATATAGTGCTTTCACCAGAGATATTTCAAGCAAACCCCGTGAGCGTTAATAAACGTTCTTTCTTTGAAGAAATATACTAAAGGACTTTAAAAACGCCTAATTTTGGAAAACTATCGATTTCTTTTTTTTTTTTCTTTTTTTTTCAAATTTTTTTTTTAAGTAATGAGACACATTTCAACAATTAATTGGTGCATGTTAAATGATCTACTTTTATCACTAAAGAAAACTCACTTTTAAAGGAGAGATCAACCTGTGAAAAAACAAAATGACAAGAATATCAAAATTTCATGCTTTAGGTGTTTTAAAGCCCTTGAGTATATTTATCAAATATAAATCAGAGCTGAAAGGGATTGAAGCCACACTGTCACACTGCTATGTCACAAGCCCCACCGAACCTACAATGGCCCACATATTATCAATCAATGTTTTAGTACTTTCATCGCCATGGCAACAAAGAACAGATCAAATTATATGTGTCTTGGATTTTGATTTATGGCTGACCACGTAAACTGTAAGTGAACTGTCGACCTTGGCATGTTAGGAATATGATTCTCTACGATGCTTGTAGTCCGGACTACCAGCTGCAGTTGTACAAATCTGGAAACGTCCATTTACGGAAGTTCATGTTAACGTGATAAGTTGTTGCGTTTTCATTACCGCTGTCTAACCTTTTCAGTACAGATTTTATTTTGTGTTCTATTTATGCTCTTTTTTCCAAATATGGGAATTCTAAATTGTTATTTCCGTCAATTTAAAATCATGTTATATATCTGTATGTTTGCATGACAATGGCTGCATGATGTGTTTTCTTCCGTGTATTGAACTGTATGTGAATTTGTTAAAATGATTCAGAAGATGAATATACATACATCTGCGTACATTTGAAGGGTTTTGTTGCATAGCCGAAACGTTTTAATACGTTTTAAAGCTTTTTCTTGTATCTTTATAGTAAAAATCATTGACGTCATTTGGAAATGTTCGGCTATTCAACACATAGCTAGCATTTCATTTCACTGCACCGGGGGCATAATAGAAATGCAAGATAGGTTTTAAATAAGTTGTTGTTAAGTGTATGTTTATAAAGCGAATAGAAAGTATGTCATTTACAGTTGTAGTAAGACCATTATGCTGTAATTCACCGTCCCCGGTGGCTGAGTTGTTAGAGCGTCCGCCTCGGGAGCGAGATCTCGTGTTTTATTTTCTCCGACCGCGACAAGCCAAATTCGTAAAATAATGGTACTGGTATCTAGCTCCCTTGCTTGGCGCTCAGCATATAAAGGTAGTTCCACAACTGGTTGGCCCGGTGTCAGGATAATGTGACTGGGTGTGGTATCATGCCGCATGTCTACGGGGTGTATAGTCGCAGCACTTCATCCGTTTCAAGTAGGCATCGTCTTCAAAAGACTAAAATACTGTCGGTGGGACGTTTAAACTTACATTTGCTTTCTAATATGGATGCGAAACTTTGTTGTTTTTTTATTGTTGAATATTAATTTAGTTTCAACTTTTTTATTGTTACGTCAAACAACTCCCTAAAACGCATACTAATCCCCCCCAACGGTGCCTGTTTTGGACCAGTACTTTTCATACTATTTTGAATATTCTTGATTGTGTTGAAGGGTGTGAGAGCTAGACTTAAGCTTTGATTTTTTCACAGACTGTTAGCTACTGCGATATAATTGTAAAGCTTTCCTTGTTAAAACGCATATCTATAGAGTGCCGAAATGTTGTGGATTCATAATACTTTTGTTGTTTCTCTGTCCCTTTTTTAAATTCATTTATGCTTTTTATACCAAACATAGAAAACACATATGGTAAATTCATTCATCAATGATAATTAAAGCTTTCCAGTAATAAAGCCTAAATCTGTTATGTTTATTTACTTAACGTCACTTTTTCTTCTGTGAGCAAAATTGATTAAATTTGAATCATTTCTCGATTCTGTTGTAACGATTTCAATTGCCCACAAAGTCAACACACACTTTTTTAAAAACCCAATCCGGGACTATAGTGTTTTTTATTAAATTTTCCCGGGATAATATATAAAAAAGTTTTAGATTCCGGGGAGTTGAAAGTGCCTACCGATTCAAACCAATTCAAGCTTCCCCCACCTCGGGAACATGAAAACGTTTTATATTCCCGAGAAAGGCTAACTGAAAAAGGTTTGAGGAAGGATTCTCCCCAAATTCCAAATACCCTAGCCCGGAATATCTTTACCAACATTCCCCATTTCAAGCCCCTCCCCCCCTCCCCCACCCCCTGCCCTGGAATCTAATTATATTTTCATTGTATACGCTCCAGGGGGTGGAGAGGAATTTGCAAATTATTTCTAGGTTACCGCCTTCAGGACAGATATATACTATATTTGTCTATGTTTGTTGGTCATCCTCTAGCATTCATAAAATAAATACTGTTATGCAAGTTTAAAGATACATAAAAAAAGGTCATAATATATATCTTATACCGTCCCCGGTGGCCGAGTTGTTAGAGCATCCGCCTTGGGTTCGGGAAGTCGTGGGTTCGAAAGTCGTACATACCAAAGTCGTAAATAAATGGTACTATTATAGCTCCCTTGCTCAGCATATAAGGGTAGTTCCAGGACTGGTTGGCCCGGTGTCAGGATAATGTGACTGGGTGTGGTATTATGCCACATGTCTACGGTGTGATACAGTGTGGCAGCACTATTTCTGTCGAAAGTAGACATCGTCTCCAACTTACTGAAATACTGTCGGCGGGACGTTAAACCCAACAAACAAACAAACATATAATCGAACCATTCTCGAATTCCACCAACAATACTTAACGCTAAGTAATTCTTAAAATCTTAAACTAGGGCTAGAGTTAACCCAATCCACCATTTCTATTTTACTTTTACTATTTTATAAAATATTCAAGTATATGACTAAGCTGAAATAAATTATTACCTAAATAACTAACATTAATTGGTAAGAAATAAAATATTTTAGTATTTTATTAGAGAAACACTATTAATGAAATTCGCCCTTAAGTATTTAAGTTTTACCTAGCGCTAAGAATTGTTGGTGAAATTCGAACCAGGATCTGGCAGTGCTGGGTCCCTTAACTGCCACCTCAATTTGATATTAGTTTTACTGAATATCTCAATGTTAAATACTAATAAGGCCTTAACCCTTTCCCTCATATAGACTCATTTTGACGCACTCAATAGGTACCACATAAAGCCTGATCAGCAGAAAGCCAAACTCAAACCTTACCAAATTTAATTGTAAAATCCTCATTACCAGACCACTGAGGAGCAGCGAACAGCATAAAACCTGATCAGCCTGCGAGTTACTCGCAGGCTAATCTGGTTTTATGCTGTTCGCATAGGTCTTTTCATGGTATCCTCTGTGAGGGAAAGAGTTAAAGACCAAGATACGTTCGAAATATTAGATTGAAATTCTCGCCTATAAAAATGTAGCAACGTCTGTTTCTCTCAAACATATTTTCAAATGATGTGGTGTTTTTTCATGTGAAATACAGACAGACAATGAGAAAGACTCAGTATATTTTTCAGACGTAAACTTTATTTAATCTTATGTACGGATGAATATCAGTTTTATTCGTACATCCTGCTATATGGGACCCAAAAGTAAAAGCTCGTCCGTTAATAAGTTTCAGCGTAAATAATTGTTTTAACCCTTTCCCTCATAGAGGACATCATGAAAAGACCTATGCAAACAGCATAAAACCAGATCAGCCTGCGAGTAACTCGCAGGCTGATCAGGTTTTATGCTGTTCGCTGCTCCTCAGTGGTCTGGAAATGAGGACTTTGTAATTAAATTTGGTAAGGTTTAACTGTGGTTTTCTGCAGATCAGGCTTTATGTGGTACCTACTGAGTGCGTCAAAATGAGTCTATATGAGGGAAAGGGTTAAAGAAATGTTTACATTCAATTAGCCAATTATTAATTAGCTAGGTGCTTATACACATGTATTATCTGAAATGAGTACATCTCGTTGACCTCTTCTATTGTCATATGTCCGTTTGATATATGTTTACCGGTCGATTGAAATTAATTTTCCTCTTTCAAAGTAGATTCATGACGTTTGTCGCGAGCATTACTTCCCTATATGTAACATAGTCAGTTTAAGCGAGGGTTTATTTTCCTACAACTGCAAAACTACTTTGCACACTATACTACTTTAGTTTGTTATATACACTACACTTATCTTGAACTCAGTGACCGAGCGGTTATAGTGGTTGTATTTTCACTTGGCCCCTCCCTGCTATGGGTTCGAGTCTCCCCACAGTGTTACTCGGATTTTTAATGTTATGAAGCCCTCCAGCTGGCATGCGGTAGGTCGGTGGTTGTACCCCGGGTGGCTCTGTACGTTTGGTGTGTTTCTCCACCTGATATGAACCGGGTGTCGCTACGTGAGAGAAATGCCTTAGCACCAGTCAACACTTATCTTAACAAGATTGTTCTTTGACGTGTGTCACCTGCTGAAGTGGGACGGGAAAAGTGTAACGGGTAGACAGACGACAGAAAACTGGGCCGTATGTGTCACCTTTGCTTACAGCAGGTGACACAAAAAGGATGGTCAGAACTAAGCTAAAATAAGTCTTTGTACCGACAACACTTTTGTAAAGGAAGGAAGAAAATATCATTGACAACGTTTCCATTACAGCTGTATGTCGGTTACAGTCGTGGACTACAAATCTCTCAGCCCCTCACCACTGTGGGTTCGAATCCCGGTAGGGACTTCGGAATTTTCATGTGAGGAAGCCTTCCCGTTGGCTTGCGGTAGGTCGGTGATTCTACCTGGGTACCTCTGTGTACTCGGGGTCTTCCTCCACCTGTAATTAGCTGGACGTCGCTATATTATTGAAATACTATCGCTGCGACGGTAAACCCCAATACAACAACAACAAAAACAACAACAACAACAGTTGTATATAAAAAAAATGACAAAAGGGGTTAATGGTAAGATAAAACCATCATGCATATCAAAGGGGTATCATGACCAACGACTAGTTAGAGACTTGGAGAATACTGACACTAGGACGAATCACTATTAAACAAAGATTGGCAACTCGTCTAAATCTAAAATAAATCACGTGGCAAATTGTGTCCAATTCTCGTAAAGTCACGTTTTCAAATGTCTCCTTTGCTATTACCAATATGTGAACGTTAATTGAACCTTAAATTAGAACATCACATTACCTTATGTTTTGAAATTAGGCTTAAGGTTTTTTTTTTTGTTGTTTTGTTTTTTTTTTTTTTTTTTTTTGTAACACAGAAAAGTATCTGCACGATGATAACTATTTAAAATGTATGTTTTTTTTTCTGCTACACAGGTTGAATTAAATTATAATTTAGAAGATAGATCTATTAAAATATATTAAACTGAAAATAATTCCTTGAAGAAATTATGTTTTATAACAATGTACATTTTCCATGATGTATCCATACCTTTTTGAAAGTTTGCAAAATATTTTGTGAGCCTAACCAATATACTCCATTGGATTTTACAGGAGTTTCCTATTCTGTTTAATTTCTTTGGGTAAATCTCACTGGAAACTGTGTATCTGCCATTGCTTAATAAACCAGACCTATGGACTGTGTGTGTATGTTGTTTTTATTCATTGTTTATGTTATTATTTAATTTATTTACCTTTTTTCGGTGAGGGGTGTTTGTTTTTGAATAATCACTATGCATGGTATATTTAGGTAATTCTGATGTCCATGTAGGTGACTCAAGCTCGAGAAAACTCTCGAATCTACATTCATATAATTTTCCTAAATGCCACCTTGGAAATCATATTTCTTGAATTTTGAGTATACAACTTTTATACTGAATATTTTAACTATTTATTGTTGTTTATATGTTTATAGAGAGAAATACACATTGAATCTTGGACCATTGTAAGTAAATGGGTCAGATGGAATGAACTTATTATTTTATTCTTTTTGGCCTGGTCACTAAGATTTGATTTTTCACGTTAAGAAGCATGTTTGCGGTAGGACGGTGGTTATACACAGGATGCCTTTGTACAGTCGGGACCGTCCCTCACACGGGGTTACCTGGACGTTGCTATAGGACTGGAATACCGCCACCGCAATCAGCTGTCACAGCCGTCAGGAGAGAAGTTTTGGGACATTTACAGTAACTTATAATACGTGTTTTACAAAGGGGTTTAAAAGTATAAAAAATAAATAACTCAATCGATTAACTGATTGAATGATACAATGATTCATACCGAATAGGTAAAAAAATCAGCCATGATACACTACTGTGGTTTATGTCGAATCAAATAAAGATAAGACCTTTTCGTCCGTAATTTAAAAAAAAAACAAACGCTATTTATGATCTAAACTCTAAAGTTTAAACATACACAATTCTCCTTTTGGCGTGAATGTTTTATTTTCGTCAACAATGTCTAGCCTTGACTGATTCATTTCCATTCTTTATTTGTATAACGAAACGCAGCATGCCATTATTAGAAAAAAAGCTTCCGGCCTTTAAAGGTATTCAATCGTCTCAAACTTCCTCAATCAAGTTGTCATGTGAGAATATCTATGTAAACAAAAACAGCTTAAGTAATGATATATTGCATAAGTAGGAATCACATCTTTTCCAAAAGCCTTGCTAAATCACTCGGGGATTTCACAAGTCTCGGGCCTTTCTTCTGAGAAAAATTGTAGAGGGATTCCGAATTGAGGTCACGTGGTCTCATTGGTTTATGTCCCAGCAGTAATAATATATTGTCAACGGTATCACAGAGTTCGGTCTCAAAGTTGTGCATACGGCTGAAAGAGAATGAAAACGGTATTAGTAACGATGAATACACACCGTAAATAAACTTAAAGGCATTAGAGCACAATTCAGTTATTTTCTATATAGACAAAGAAGGAAAATTAAAACTAGCCATGATAATTTTCTAAAACTTTTACACAGTAACAGAGCCTACGTTACCAAATATCGAGTTGAAATTAAAATGAAGAGTTGCTAGCCCTTAATATTGAGTTATCTGCCCTTGAAACTTACTGGAAAGAGCAAAAAACATGCTTTTAGGGGCAGATAGCCCAAAAAGTAGAATGGTGACCTCCAATTTTTCTCCATAAATTTGTTTCTAGTGTAATTCTTTACAATCATGCAAAGCTTTAGAAAATTATCATGGCTAGTTTTAATTTTCCTTCTTTTTGTCTATATATAAAATAACTGCATTGTGCACGACTGTCTTTAATAAAACACTTACTGTGCCACGCTTACTCAGATTGGACCAATTATATAGCTGTCTTTCTTTCTTCCTTTCTCTCTAAATATAGAAATGCAAACCATGTCGGTTAAACAATACTGAAATGTTTATGCTCTTAAAAACAAGATATGATTAATATGGGAAGGGAAGAATTAATTTAAATCTTTGGACAGATTTGAGCATAGGTTTCGTTGTAAATGAATATGAATACAATGTATGCATATATTTGTAAGCACGATTTATATGCTTGTTATCAGTTAAGTGTAAACAAGTCTGATATCGGCACATTTCCTTCCTTGTTTGTAATGAGTCATGTGCCATTGTAAACACATAATGTTGCCGTGCGTTGTCTTAATGCGCTTTTCGGGGCCTTCGTGGCCGAGAGGGTAGAGTCGCTGACTTTAACACTCACTCAGCCCCTAACCGCGTGGGTTCGAATCCCGGCAGGGTCATTCGAATTTTCACGTGAGGAAGCCTTCCAGCTGGCTTGCGGTAATTCGGTGGTTCTACCCGGATGCCTCCGTGCATTCGGGGTCTTACTCCACCTGTAATTAGCTGGACGTCGCTATATGACTGAAATACTGTCGAAGCGACGGTAATCTCAAATAGTCAAGTCAAGTCTTAATGCGCTTGAGATTTAGACGGTGGAATCGATTCTGATTGTTAGAAAATTTTAGATTTTAATGTTTATTAATGTCTCATCTTTGTACACACAATGCATATAAGCATACATAATGAACAATTTAAAATGTACAAGCCACTCAAAATTGAAAGAAATATCTTTCACACAGAACATGTACATAATGATATACATGATACGAAACTAGAAACAGACGCTAATCCTTGTATAGAAACTTCTTAATTTAGATAAGAAACTGAAAGTGTCACACACTATTAGACACACACACGAGAATGACTGGTTTAACCAAAGTCCGCGCACCGGTTAAGTCACGCTACTCTACTTTAAACACTGCCACCACATAAGTCACGTGATGATAGTTGAAACCATGTGACCAACACTCATAATTTTTTAATTAATATTATTTTATTTTTTACTTTCTCATAATCATAAATGTTGTTTTCGTGAAATTATAACGAAATTGATGATATATACAAAACTTAAGTCAAAAGGTATAAAAGTAAGTCCGGCCTATATCAGTCAAATCTACTTGTGGTGGCAGTGGTTATAGACAGATGTAAGGGGAGGTAACTACTGCGGCGGAGTTTGTGGTTTAACAAGTGGACTGTCAGTGATACCCTTTGTCTCTCATAAAGACAGAACTCCCCAAAACGACTGTAATACTATTGTTGGGATGTTTAACAAAACAAACATCAGATACACTGGGTCAAAATAAGAGCTGATGAAATACATCTACTTCATATTATTGAAATGTTTATGTTCCTTGTTTACTATAATCTTGTCTTTTCATCAAAATGCATATTGGGGATTGCTGTAAAACAAATGTAACTACATATAAATAAAGAAGCAGTTACAATAGTTTTGCTCCAAACTCATGTTAGACATTCAAACTGACATCTCATATACATATAATATTCCTATATTCATAAAAATGAATGTCTTGAGTATGATTTTAAACAGCAATACAGTAACCTCGCGCATAAAATAATGCTCTATGACAGCCTCAACCTCTGCGAGTTTACAACACATGTTCCTCCATATCTAAATTAAAGAGACTAAGAAACAGTGTCTAGCATAACAAGCTAACGTTAGTGAAAGAAATGACTCAACAAAAACAACAGCTCAGGGTGTTAACTGGTCTTGTTGGCGTTGTAGTGGGCATTATATTATGACGTCGCAATAAACTTAAGTCAATTAAGTGCATATGACTTATGCAGACATAGTCACCTGATGACTAATGCCGTATGCTGGTTGCATCAGCCTTACAAAACAATTAATGTCCCGGTATAAGTGTAATCTTTATCATGGTCAATAAAGCACCCGTCCCGTGGGCCAATGACCTTGACCTACCTTGCAAGATGGTCCAGCCGGCTGTCAATATCGGCCAGCGAGTTGATCCCTGTCCGTTCTGACTGGGAGAGGTCAGTGTCTAGCGTTCCGGGCCCCCAGGAAAACCGCTGACCGCTACTGGACATCGATCTTGGTGTGTAGGAGGTTCCTGTAACAGTCACGTGACGATCAGATGCTGACCACTGGGAGGAATTTAGTCTGAATAGTATACTGAACCCAGCCTTAGTGAATAGGCTGCAAATGACGGATAAATAAGAATATCAAATCATGTGAAATTCAGAAGTGTGGTGACGTTTGTATGAGATGATACATTAAAATGATCAACATATTCGTCTGAGACCAAAGCGTGCTGCGTCCTGTCCCTACACCGTGGAACTCAAGAGAAATGGGGCTGGAGATATTTTAGTTACCACGTTGATATGGTTGAATTTATCTTCTTGGCTCATACCTGTGTTTCCATGTTGACTTAAATATATCATAATGATGAAGTTTGCATATATACAGGTGAAAGTGAACTTATAAAATTCAAAATATGAAATTTTATGTCAATTCGTTTTTTGAAAGATATATAATTAAGTATTTGTGAATGTCGTGTTACAACATTAAGTTCAATACTAGCCCCCGGCACATTGGATCTGAAGTGGGGATTCTTTATTTTCTTTTGCATATAAAAAAATGTCCAAAACGTTTCAAAACCTTTTACTATGCAAAGAAAGAGATAAAGGAACGTCTCGACTATGCACCGCTTCCCGTGCAGGACAATACCTGTAGAATCCATGGGAGACAACTGTTGCATAGAGTGTTTTGAAATTCTCTTCGAGTGACCTCCCTCTGTTGTATGTCTGTCTCGCCTTCTAATGCCTGCACTTTCTCGACATCCTGCTTAATTCAAAACAATTTTAATACATTTATTCAGCGTTAGCTGTATGGTTTTGCTGTTGACTCAGATTTTTTCACTGGTTGATCAGAAATTTATTTGGATGCGTACCTGCTTAAAGGTAGTGTTCTCAAAGGTTTATGGTCTATTTTACACAGTTGTAACTGTATATGAATTTCTTGTTTTACTGTTATCGACATTTTCTCCGTTTTATTTACTGGCAGCTCAAACTCATTGCTAGCCAAGCATTAATGTAAGTGCAATGCAACTGATTGTTCCCATCAGTCCATTCCTAAATGTTTACGCGTTTTTAGTTAATGTCAATGAAAAAAACAAAAAAAAAACAACAAAAACGCAGCCTTACTGATATTGAGAAGATGTAATTTATGAGACGAAGACTTTTTCATGTAAGACAAAAGTATCAGCCAATGATTCAAGGCAATCTTATATTGGTATTTGTAAACTATAACACATATTAATGCAAATATATTCTATTTTTTTTCAAAACGTCACGGCACCAATAACTACCAAATAGTGCGCGGCCGGCTGGCTCGGCCAGTAGAGCATTCGCTCCGGGTTCGAGTCCGGTAGCGCTGCATATTTTTCTCCCCATGTGACAAAAACAGCATCTATGTGGTTCCTGACTTTCGTCGAACCTTGACGGCACGGTCGCTAGGCAACCGGAACAGTACATCATATTTTAAACGGAATATATTCATTTTAGGTCGTCTTGCCAAATAGATATAATATATAAACATAATTAAATGATAGCAGAGTATTAATAAAATGTTTTGTAGTACATAACATTGATACCTGTTCTTTCGTCTGTCCGTTGTGATTGTTTCGTTCTGTCAGGAAATTCTTCCTCAATGTTTGTGAACGCTTGCTCTGGGGACATTTCAAGCGCTTTAGGTGGAGGATCTTTTTCCGTTTGATACGTTATGGGCTTCCGTTTCCGGCTGTCATGTTTCACCTTGCGTCCTTAAATATTTAGATTCAGTTGTTTATTTAAGTCATGTTTAATATAAGTTCATTAGACAAATATAGAAAAACATAGTTTCCAATAAGCAGGAATGTGAAATTCGAATATGCTATTCAAATGTAAAAAGTACATGTATTTACAAAAAAAAAAAATGAATCCTCAAAATATTCCCATTAAAAGTACAACCAAACTTTATTTTGAGTTTTCGAATGAAAAAGAGCCTTAGACCTTGGGGGTAAGGTCACATGGCGGGTAAAGCTCTTCAAGCTGTATGTATGTGAGGTTAGGGTTGTAGGCTGTAGGTGGACGGACTTATACAGTTATAGTTTTGTGTCGAACAAACAAACAAACAAACAAACAAACAAACAAACAAACAAACAAACAGACAGACCATAAACAATATGGCCCCGATCCATCGTTGCGGGGGCATGAAAAACAAACCAGAAGAAATAGGATTTAAGATAAAACGAAGGATATGGACGATGACAACAAATCAACAGATGCAGACGACATACCTCCTTCTATTTCAAACCGCCGTCCCCGGGACTGCATATGCGGCCTCTTTTGTCGAATAAATCTCAACGTCTCATCATCCAGCTTGGATTTCTTCCTTGTCTCGAAAAGTGTTCCCTGTAAAAACGATAAATATATTTCGCACATTTCGATGACAACTCTAAAACAAAGAATCTCTTTATTTCAATATCCATTAAAATAGAGACACATAGGCCTAGGCTATATTTCTTAAAATGTTACGAGATTATTCCTTTTGCTCAAATAAGTATATCTCTCAAGCTCATAATTTTGAAAAGTATTCAGCCGTATTAATGTAGATCTGACATGTTCATATTACTGTTACCACATCAACATTACATAACTTACAAGTTAGCGGGAATTTTGGCGTGCTTTTAAAAATAAAAGGACCACTTTCAGTCATGTTTATCTTATTTTTGGTCACGCATATATGTTAAAGTAACTTCTTTTGTTTCGTTGCTTATAATTATTATTACAATTTATCATTACTTATATCAATCATGCGTGGATCATCCCCCCCCACCCCCCCGGAGATATAATATGTCAATATTATAATTATCATTATCATTAAAAATGACAGTGTTTCGATTTTTCTTCCTTTTTAATTTTGATACATTTCAGCTTTATAAAGAGCTCTGACGATTTTAATTAAGAAATCTGACACACGCATTTTTTTCATATTTCAAAGTATTTTTTCTTACTTCTGTAATTTAATGATTATTTACGATCCAACTCAATTCTTCATAAAATCTCATTCTCAGCCTTAATATCAACATTTGAAACAAATCTATAAAAGAAATCACAACTTACCCTCTTTAAATTAAACGTGACTTGTATTTTACTCATAAACTCTTTTGCAAATTCTGGGTAGGAATCCAGCGTTTCCTGGAAGTCTGACAACTCTATCTTGTTGATATCACAGTAACTGAGCGCTCGTACAAAGTACAGGGACTTGCCCGTGGCTTCCAGATTCTCAACATCCCCTCCGAATATATCGTCCTTACCTACAATAACATGACGTCACCGTGACGATTAAGTGACGTCATCGTCACGACTGAGTAATGTTAACGATGTGTTGTGTTGTTCTGTCATTTTAATGACGTGAATCATTTTTGCCAAGTTGCACACTTACCAACTTTGCTATTTGACCAAATTGCACACTTACCAACTTATATGTAAAATACTAAAATTTTATATATGCTGAATTATTCTATTAAAAGCTTAAAGATGAAATTTTAACAAATGCTTTTCAAGTAATTAGTTCTTGTTAGAAAAGTTAAAAAAGGAACTACTGTTATATTGATTCCTTAGGAACGAAATTGTATTTGATCTATAATTGAACTTAATTATATAATATTAAGTTTACAAATGTGCCATGTTTGTATAAAGTTTGAAATTGATTTAATTGAGATATGTCAGAAAAGTAACTGGAACACTAACCCTCTCACACACAAATTCTCTTCTAAAAGTGAACTGAAGACAGATGCAGTTGGCCGAGGCTTAAACCAAGACCTCCTTGCTACTGTGTGCAAAAATAAACAATATATAGAATATTAATTGCGCTCGCTCGGACATGGCCTTTATCATATTTTGAAGTTAAGGGATATGAGCCCCCCCCCCCCCCCCCCCCCCCCCCCTACACACACACAGACGACACAAATACCGCTGGTACTACCTAGAATTGCCATGACAGTGTTGTCCTGGATTATCTCCAAGGAGCCACGTGCTATGAAATATAAGGCGGAGAGAATGTCACCCGGATGTATCAGAGTGTCACCAGGTGGCGCATGCGTGGTCTTGAACTGCATGGATAAGGCACGGAGACAGCCTGTGTTAAAAGTAAAACAAGTAAAATTGTTGGAATCTTGGTTAATTTTGCATATCATAAACGAGTATCAATTAAAATAGGAAGCGCGTGGAGACGGAATTGCACGCCTTGTTTTATTTTATGTAACATGTTCAATAAATTATGTATTTACAAAATGTATTTATAATTACGAAATTATTTTCGTTACTACAAAATAAAGGGCCTCCGTGGCCGTAAGGGTAAATTCACTGACTTTAACACTAACTCAGTCCCTAACCGCGTGGGTTCGAATCCCGGCAGGGTCATTCAGATTTTCATGTGAGGAAGCCTTCCAGCTGGCATGCGGTAGGTCGGTTTTTCTACCCGGATGCCTTCGTGCATTCGCGGTCTTCCTCCACCTTAATTAGCTGGACGTCGCTATATGACTGAAATACTGTTGAAGCGACGGCAAACTCAAATCAAGTCAAGTCTACAAAGTCACATTTCATATTTATTCTCTAGAAATTTCATATAATTTTTTTCTATACAATTCAAGAATGTATCATACCTAATTGTCATCAAAAACAGTGAGTGAAATAAAAAAAAAATGATCACGTTTTATTAAGACGAGAATTAATCGTTAATAAGTATATATATCACCATATATGTTTATAGCTACAGTGCATCTATTTACATCGTAGGAAATCATGTTATATATTCATTTATCACTACCGTATATACCGTGGGATTTTCAAATGGCAAAACTTCGTTCTCATGAATATTAATCAGCTTCTTGCTGACCAATGAAACCACGCGTAGCATTTTGAAAGTTATTTATTGAAGTTACAAAGATAAATCGCCACGCAAAAACGAGGAGCGTGACGTCACCTCTGCATGATAGAACCAAGCTGACATCCTGCGTCGTTTTCAATGATCAAATAACCCCTGTTGTCGCCGTGCTGTCTCAGCCACGAAGGCAATGAAATGCCTCATTAATAAATCATTAGTACCAAGTTTTGCAAATCAAATAATCCACGGTCGATTAAGAAGTAAACGTTGGTTCAGACGATGTTCTATTGTCATTATGTGGCCCACCTGTAGAAGCTTTCTGGAAAGCGTTACAGTTGTTCAGCAGGTTCCTGTTCAGGTGGAGACAAATATCCGCCTGCAGGCACTCGGGGAAACCCTTTAATACCTGAAACATCGGCACACATCGCAATATATTCATACTCAAACATCGGCACACATTGCAATAGATTCATACCTGAAACATCGGCACACATTGCAACAGTTTCATACTCAAACATCGGCACACATCGCAATAGATTCATATCTGAATCACCAGCACACACTGCAATAGATTCATACCTGAAAATCGGCACACATCGCAATAGATTCATACCTGAATCATCGGCACAAATCGCCACAGATTCATACTCAACATATCATCACACATCGCAAATGTTGTCGCCACTCACCGCAAATATAGCACACTTAAAATATCTTCTTAAGTCGCATAGTTGCATAACTTTAACATCCTTGGGTATAGTGCATGCTTTTTGTGGTCAAAACGAGTAAATGTGCAACGGATTTGTTTATTATGCCCCTTTATTAATGTGTATGCAGTTTCATATCTGAAATTTCTTTTAGGAATGAAAATAGTCGTGAGCGTTAATTCAAAAATATCTGATAGTATTTTTCTTTTTCAGAAATATGTTGAATTTATATACTACAGTGAAAGGGATAACAATCGTGTATGTTTTATTGTGCAAATAAGACATTGGCAGACTCTACACAGGATAACGTGCTTACAGCAATGACCATGCTTTTATCGTGAAAAGTTTACTGAAACGGGCCGGAAAAAAGGATTTTTTTTTAACTTTTAAGTTTTTATAATTATGTACGTGCTTAAGTTAATGTTTGCATTTTGTATCCATTTGAGAGTTATGTTGGTAAGCTTTTAACCTGAAGATTCTCTTTTACTCCTCTACACCTCTACTTAAGGAAATTGGAGCTTGTATTTAATAGTAACCTTACACAATGTGTTAGTTAAAAAGTAAGCTATTTCGTTTGAGTGTGTAGCGAATTGAAATTCATGCAAACTTGCTTTTTGTTACGTCAGACAGAAATTTCTTCAAACTTTCATTGAAGGAGAGATAAACTCAGATACATAACTCTTCTCAACTGAATCGAATTTCCAAGGAAACATAACAATAAAAAACACATTACTTATTCCACTGGACTCAGACACGCTGTGCAATGACGTATATGCAGCGTCCGTCAGGGGCGAGATTATTTTGATTAAAGAGATTAGGTCTGGCCGGAAGTCATCAAAGTTTACATCCGGGTGATTTCATTAATCTCAGATAAATCATGGTTTTCGAGACGCTGGGTGATCTGACGTCAAATTAGAGAAGAATGACTGGACAGTCTGGCCCGGGCATTATGGGAATAGAATGTGTATGGTGAACCAATCTATATTTTAATATAAACATGAAAAACGTATTGCCAATCTCTCTTCTCTCTCTCTCTCTCTCTCTCTCTCTCTCTATATATATATATATATATATATATATATACCCACCACCACCACAAAATACAAAACAAAAAAAAAAAAATAAATAAAAAAAAATAAGAAAAGAAAAAAAAAAGAAATAGAAAGAAAAGAAAGCGAAAACACTGAAAACACTTATTTATTTAGAAGTAGCACTCTCTTGATAGAGAGAGAGAGAGAGAGAGAGATACTTTATTGTGAAAACGAGAATTATCTTGAGGGAATGGGGAATTTTCACAAGGGAATACGATATTAACTCGTTGGAAAATAATAACATATGTTGCAAATCAGGTTCAAAGACAATATACCTTCAAACAATAATGCGAGGATGATTTCTATTGATTGTCCATATATTGTTACATTAAAAGTCTAACCACGCAACCCGTAAATGAAAAAATAAATACAAAACAAATGGCCAAACAGCATGTCACGAGAGTATCAACAACTGGAATCGAACCAACACACTTTATAACCGTTGCCATGTTGTTTATCAGTGGGGCAGAATTTTCGCATTAATAAAACCATTATACGTTCTTTTTTCTATTTTTTTTAGAACAAAACATTTTTCACATTTATAAAGTGAAAAACACAATGTTCAACTTTTTACGTTCTGGTATGAATCGTTTTGTAGTATTTATATATAATTGTTAAAGTGCCAAACTTATGGTGGCATATTTCTGCCAGCCACTTATCCACTTAGCTATGTTGAAACTTTCCTGAAAAATTGTCACATATCCAGTTAGTATCTGGCAAGTAGCAAATTTTCAAGTTATCTACTTAGGTATCTTAACAAGACTAAACTGTCTGTTAGTGCCCACTACTGCCAATCACATATTCACTTATGTTAACTGGATACCATGCCTTTTTCCAGAAAATTATGTGAAAAAATGCTTGTTATCCACATAATTTAACTGATTAACTTGAAAAAAGGCGAGATAATCAGTTATCTTAAGTGAATATATGGCTGGCAGTAGTGGGCACTAACAGGCAGTTTTGTTCTGTTAAGATACCTAAGAGGATAACACGAAAGTTTTCTACTTGCCAGATACTAACTGACTATGTGACAATTTTTCAGAAAAGTTTCGACATAGCTAAGTGGATAAGTGGCTGGCAGAAATATGCCACCATACAAACCAAATTGTTAGCATCCATTGGATTTTAGTGGTAGGCACCGGTTTTAGGGGAGAATAAATAGGGAATATACGTAGCAAGGTGAACAAGAAAAGTGGAATCTAAACTGAAGTATATCGTGAGAGAGTTTAAAGGTCGTGATGGCGTATTACCCTACTTTTTCTTTCAAAATATTGCATGTCTTATAAACTGAAAGATGCCAGGTTCAATTAATTATATTTATCATACTAACTTGATTTGTTGTTTTTTTAAACACGTTTGTTTCCGTTTCAAAGTTGGAACTTTTCAACTTATCGACTTGCATTTCTTGTAAACAGTTTTTTCAACAACCAAATCTGACATCATGAAAAACTGTCAGTTCGATTAGGTTGATTTCAGCCCATGTCCACGGTTAACAGAACTATCAGGTGATGAATAACCCCCGCATAACTCTTTGACATAGGTCAAGCCATGAATAGACTTTAACATGTTACATTGACATATTTCTTAAACTTTCTCTGTATTTCATATATGTAGATAAATTTGTAAAGACTATTGCTCTAAAACACATTCCTATGCAAGCTTCAAAATACGTCATTTACAATTACCCATTATGGTTATCACACATGTCAAGTTTCATTGAAATATTGAGAGTTTCTCTATTCATTTATATCATATATGAACAGAAAATTATATGGGACGTAACTCGTAAACGAATTCACAAGAAAACTTAACAATACGACATTTACAACTACCCTTGATGGTGATCACAGTGTACACATCGAATTATCTCTATATCTGAAGATCGAAGAAGTTTGCAATGCAAACTTACGGACCGACCGACCAACAGTTTGTTCAAAAGATTAAAACTATATGTATCCATTCAGCTACTGTACATATTTTTCTATTCAACATGAAATCAGACTTAAGCGAACCGAAAACGCCACGTTCTTAACTACATTTATTTAGACGATCATGTAAAGCGTTACACTGTTAACAACTTCCGGTAACCTGTTCGAGCCCTGGGAGCGAAATATCAAAGTCGTTCTAAATGATAATGTTAATCTCCCTTGTTTATGAGACTCGGCATATAAGGGCAGTCACGGAACTTGTTGACCAAGTGTCCGGATAATCTAAATAAGTATTATATCAAACACGACAAAAACGTCCCGAATGACTAATTGAGTGACTAAATACTGACGATAGGAAGGACGTTAAAACTAACAAACAAACAACTTACTGTGTTCATGTCGATACCGTTAGTGTAAGACCATGTATGTTGGAAGGACTCGTTGAGACGGTTGGCGAGGTTCTTGGGCAGATGGTGGAAGTTAATGAACTCTTTGATGCTCTCCACCTTCTCCTGGTACTCGTCAGTGCCTTGGTACAGTCTCATCATGATAGAAGACACGTTACCGAAGATAGCGGCACTCAAAAGGGCTGCAACAAAGAGCCTGCATTTACATTTCTGACATTTTTCAGGGAAATACGGAACCCTGTCTTTTACAATATCTATGTTAATTCTCCTCTATGGTATTCCAACAATCAATAAATTATGATTATAGTCATTCAAATACTTAAAAAAGACTTCAATGCAGATGCAAGCATCCATTGACTTGATATGATAAGCTTTTTGCTCAAAGTCTGTAAAGGCTTGTATTTGCTACAAAATGTCTATGATCACTTGATGGACTATGATCAAAATTTAATGTTGGATGAATTACCTTAATAATTACTTTCTATAAGTACCTGGAAACCAATGACTTATTTGACCAGTAAAACATGATCGGCGTGGTTTAATTTTGTGTAACCGTTACATGAATTATCATGCTAAACACACAGGCTACCGGCTTGGGACCCCCCCCCCCCCCCAACCACCACCACAATGATACAAAGTAACAATTCAAAACACATTTTATAACAAAATTTCACAATTCAAGAAAAAAATATTGATATCATAAAATAAGAAAAGGTATGTAACTCTCCGTTCAAAATCTATAGGAAAACTGACATGGTCGAATTCTGAGCTTCGTATCTGACACAATTTTCAGCTGGTCACAGCTGTGGAAGCTAGAACCAGCGAGGATTTCCTTCTTGCTCCGGTCAGTGTACGACACACTACCATCGCCTGCAAACCTTCACACCTGGGGTCTGACAGAAGACCCATCATGTCACCTATGCGGAGGACGCGCAACAATGGCGCACATCCTGTCTGGGTGTAATACAGCTCTACAGCAGGGCAGGTACCGCTGGCGACATGACCAGTTTCTAGCAGTCCTGGCAGACAGCCTTGAGAAAGAGAGGAAGCAGAAGAGAGTAGTTGGAGGGAAGCAGCACTCCATGCAGTTTGTGAAGGCCGGCCAAGTGAAGTCGAATGCACAGAGAGAGCAGCTGGGAATTCTCCACCAAGCACCGTCATGGGAGATGAGAGCAGATCTGAGGAAGAAGCTTGTGTTCCCAGATGTTGTTCAAACCAGCCTTAGACCAGACATTGTGATATGGTCGGAACTCAGCAGGAAGATCATCATGATCGAACTGACCGTACCCTGGGAAGACGCGTGCGAGGAGGCCCACGAGAGAAAAAGTGCCAAATATGCACTGTTAGCTGACTCGTGTAGGCAGAAATGTTGGAGTGCTTGGGTTCTTCCAGTGGAAGTTGGGGCCAGAGGTTTTCCAGCACAGTCTCTCTGGAGGATGTACCAGAAGATTGGCATGACAGGAACCAAGAGGAAGGCAGCTATCAAACACATGGCTGATGCTGCAGAAAGAGCATCATGTTGGCTCTGGTTTAGAAGAGAAGAGCCATCCTGGAGACCTGACAATAGCGGGTAGTGAACAGTCACTGCCGACCCCGTCAACCTGAGGATGTAGTGGAAAAGGGGTCGAAACATCCTGTGATGGTTGAAGTCCACCTGATGACGCTTGTCATTTGCAGTCTCCAGGAGTTCATCATCAGGATCGTCAGAGAACAGTCCATACTGAAGCAGCAGTGAGGACTCTACATCAGCAGTAACCTGTATGAAGAAGTCAGCCGATTTCAAATATGCCGGGCTTGTTCAACGCAGAAACAATAGGCCTTTTCGTTGCCGAAGACAATACGAGTCACGAAACTCAATGGAAACTGTACTCGGACACGATGTGACCGAAGCAATGCATATCACAGTCAATGCTTTTTTCAACGGCAACTTCACAGAAATACAATATTTCCAACAAATACCCATATTAAACAATAAATTATGTATTTATTTAATTCTCACAAGTTATGCTTTTTTCCAGAAATCGCTAGTATCGATGCATTCCGCCCTCATTCCACTGTTGCATTTTGTTATGACTGACGGCTACCATAATCGCTGGTTCCCCAATGTCATATTGTAATTATCACAAAAGCCGATAACCAATTCAATATGGTAGCCGCCAGTCATAACAAAATGCAACAGTGGAATGAGGGCGGAATGCATCGATACTTTTTTGATGTTTGCAATATGCAATGATCTGCTGTGTGCCTAAATACTATCTTCTTCTAGCTTTTACAGTTTCCTATCTTTGTTTAATATGTCTTTCATGACAATCAACATATCATTTGGTATGTTTGTTTAATGACCGACAGTGTTTCAGACATTTGGAGACTATATATTTCAAATATTACATTTTCATTTACATGTAATGAGAAGTAATTATTGTGCATTTTATAAATTTTATTTCCTTTAATAAATACTTTATGTACTGACTTGTAATTTGGAACTTCAGAGTTACGCATCGTACTCTATCAACTTTCCCATAGAAAAAGACATTTTACGTTCAAAATTGACAGCGCAATTTGCAAATTTTGACACGAATGTATTGGCTTGACTTGACTATTCGGGTTTACCGTCGCTTCGACAGTATTTCAGTCATATAGCGACGTCCAGCTAATTACAGGTGGAGGAAGACCCCGAATGCACGGAGGCATCCGGGTAGAACAACGACCTACCGCAAGCCAGCTGGAAGGCTTCCTCACATGAAAATCCGAATGACCCTTCCGGGATTCGAACCCACGCGGTGAGGGGCTGAGTGAGTGTTAAAGTCAGCGACTTTACCCTCTCGGTCACGGAGGCCCCACACAAATTTTAAACAGTTATCATCATGCAGATACTTTTCTGTGTTACACAATTTTTTGCGCTACTTATTATTTCAATGCAATACACATGGAAAGTCCAAGGCGATAATGACGAATGGCGAACGGGCCGCAGCTGTCGTCATAACTCATTCTGACTTTGTTAATAACTTAAGCAATTTCAACATAATGTGAAAAATGATATGATGTTTATTTTATGTTTATTTTCTTTTGACTTATACAATAATGTACATCGTCAATACATAATATATATTTATATATATATTGAAGAGGATACTTGTTGGTTTCAGTTGAATATCATTTTTTCAATTCACGAGAAAAATATTTCCTCCTCACTCGATGAATTAAAAATAATATTCCACTGTAACTAACATTTTTTCTCCTTTTTATTCAATGCCATTCTGCGACGCTTTACTAATTGTTACTAAGTTCATAATACATTTTACCCTGTGGGGAGCCCCAAATTCCCGAAGTCGCATGAATCGTTTTTCCGGTCTAAAGATGGTCCAATAAATAAACACAAAGAAAGTGTGTAATCAACATTTCTTTCAGGTATTTCTTAAAGAAATTTTATTTCAATGTAGATATCAATATTGAAATGTCTTGAAAAAATACGATAATGTCTTTAACTACTCCCATTACAAAACACTGAAAATGATAAAAATGGTAATATTCACTGTTTGAAACAGTGAATTACAATATTTAATTCACTGATATTTCCCTAAAATCCACCGAAAAGCATTAAATACATGAAAATGTAATTTATTTTTTTCACCGATTGAACCCAATTACCATTATTTCAGGTCGCGCCACTGTTCTAAAGGCAACTTTCTAGTATCTGGCAACATAAAATAGTGTTCAGTGTATACATAATCAGGGATCTAGAGTTAAGCGGTTTAGGATGGACTTCAATGTTTGCTGCAAAGCCCTAAAGTTTAAAAGAAAATGATAATAAAAAATAATTAAAAAAAAAATAATTATTATAAAAAAAAACGAGAAAGAAAAAAAACACAAAAAAAACCCAACTGGTTCAATAACTAGGGCTCATACACTAACCCCAAGAGGTAACTTTGTCTAGCTTGATCTGTGCAAGAGGACGGGGAACTAATGCTCTAGCCCTGTTGTTATTACACAAGATTCCTAATATGGCGTTTAGGCTATTTCGCGGGTATCATTTGTGTATCGCGGCTTGATGGATGACCTGTCGTTAACAACTTCTCAGATATGTAACACTTGCCTTCGTTACAGGCGCCATCTCCGGAACGTACCAACAATTTATATATATCTGATGATTGCTGATATCTCGAGCCTCAATAGAGACGATCCGTCTCCGAGACTCTCTATTTCAACGGAATACATTATGCCGGTGGAAATCGCCTTGCAGAACCCTCTTCACAGTATCCTTTGGCACATTCCCAAACAAAAAAGATATATCATTAGCATCTTAGCCGAGGATTATCTTTTGTCGACAAGTCAGTTTTCATCAACTCTTATATCTGTGTCTGCTCCTCAATCAGTGTACTGTGTAATGGATGTAATGAAGCAAGATATTCATGGCTTCCTGAAGGCCAATTCGCCATTACATAATATATCATCAATATGATGCATAGAATAAAAAGAAAGACTTACATCCCAAAAGCATTGCAAATATTGCGAATATCTTCTCCATGATGGTGTTAGGCGAGACGTTCCCGAACCCGATACTTGTCAGGGACGTGAACGTGAAATATAACGCCGTGATGTATTTGGTCTTAATGCTTGGACCCGATGACGTCACGTTGGCGATGTAAGGCTCGTTGAGCTGTGACGCCAGCGTGTCCAACCAGCCTATGGCGTCCTCCAGGTGGGGTCTCTCCCAGTAAGCGATAGCATAGAAGATACACGCCAGCCAGTGACCGACCAAGGTGAAGGTCACCATCAGGAACAGCATGACTGCGGCACCGTATTCAGCGAACTGTTCTATGCGACGTATGACGCGCAGGAGACGCAGCAGACGTGCCGTCTTGAGAATACCAGCGATGGTCATCGTCTGGGGAACGAATGAAAGTTTTATCATAATATCGCCATACATATTCTATACTAGTATTTTAATACAAGAAAAGAAAATGATATATATGTTTACGAATTAGCTGAAATAAAAATTAACATTTGTTTATGTTGCTGAAATAATTACAAAATGCCCCCTTTACAGATAAATATCAAGGTATCATTTTGGTTTTTATGAAACGCTAATATGTAATTTTGAAGCTGGCATTGCTAAATAATGTTTATACTTATGTTTTTGCGTGTTTTTTTTCCAATATACAATGTGTTTGCGCTCTCAGTCCCGAGACTCCGCAGTATACCTGCCTAAGATTAATATACATGTATATGACGATGTTATATTATGATAAACTTAACGGCACAGAAGCAATTATAGCCAACATGCGAACAACAGTGAGTGATTTGATAAATTAAATTCAGTAAATGTGAGAAGGTGCAGCCAGTTTGGGGCTTGAGCACGTTACCCTTTTCTCGCCGGGAGATGAGATACAGACCGAGCTACCCTGCTGCGTTAACAATCGTGTTTCTCTCAATTGTGGATGACCGATACCTTTATAAACGCTTTATTCAACAGTCCCGTTGTTTAAATAGTTTCCCGCTACACAGCCCATTTACGTCATAGCGACTCGTTTTGACGCATTGTCAAACAGAGCAATATATAAATCAGACAACCTATTCCAGCAGCTGTCTGATTAGGGTCGTCTCTGTTCGTTCATAGAATTTTATAGGTTAGATGTTACACAGTCTACACCTCAAACAGTGAAGCAATACCACGTTGTATATGACGTCATTTTAAGCTATCCCAAGCAGCATAATTTGCCTTGATTTGAAAAAAAAAAGGCTGCTGTAAGTATTTTATTACTTCATCAACTTAAATGGGATATAGCGCATGCAAAGCGAAAAAATATGAACTACACAAAAACTATAATCAATCTTTTGTAAGTTGTACAGTATTTCCTTATATTCGAGAGATATATTCGAGAAACATTATTAGCGATATGCTTTACGTGTTAACAAACAAAATTCACGAACTCGGAAGGTTTTCTAGATTGTTAGGAACAACTGTATATGACAAAAGAATCATTTGGACATATGTGTAGGGCAAAATTTTCCGCTTCGAATGCGCCATATACCATTAAAATTAATAAAGAAATAAAATACGTACAGCAATTATTCACTCTGAATCGATACAAAATATGCTTTTCGCTATATATTAAAATGACGTCATATACCTCGTGTTATGGCCACACATGGAAAGAATAATCCATAGTTTCATAAACCATTAATATTCAAAAATGTGTACATGAAGTTTCATTAGTTAATGTATTAAGCAGCCAATCAATGGGACAGGACAAAATTACAGCGTAGTGTTGAAGGATTCTGAATTGAAGTTAAATGTGTGATAACACATGACGCAATGTGCCTCGCTTCTCACCAAAGTGTCCCGGGTTCGATTCCTGGTCACGTACGCGAGTCCAGACACTTGACTTTATCTCCGGACACTCCGATTTCCTCCCACAATAATGACCACTTACGCCGCCACCAGAGCCATCGAGAGTGATTAATATAAGTTGTAATAACTTGTTTCGTAATCAATGTAAAATAAATAAAGTTTAAACTATTAAAGTATTCGTGTTCCAGGTAACGATCATGGAGATGGATCCAAACGTTTATTGGGAGTCAAAGTGCTGGTTGAATTTTGGAACCGTCCAGAATGAATAGTATAAGTTGTAAGAATATGTTCACCGATTGTAAAAAAAAAATAAATCCGTATAGAATGTCAAAGTTGACAGTTTCAAAACAGAACCAGGGACCACTGGAATATATATACTTACGTCGCTAGTCCCTGAGCCGAACAGCAGTAGATCGAATGGAATGGCGGCTATTGTGTCTATAACGAACCATCCCTTGAGGTAATTGATGGCGATCTTCTTCTGGTCCATGACCACCTCGCCATTATGCAAATAAGTAGCCCGGAAGTTGATAAGGATATCCGCTATAAACATTAAATCCACAATCAGGTCAATTATTACGAGCGGGTTGGCTCGTGTAGAATCGGGACTTTCCGTGCGTGTCGAGGCATCCCGATTGAGCCTCATTGTGGTTTCGTCTTCGTTAAGGAGGAATGCGGTCTGGTAGGGGGTGAACACTGCCGTGTAGAGTACGAGTATCAGGATAATCCAGTCCCATACTGCCTTAAACGGACTGGAACACACAAGTGAATTAACTGTTCAAATGAAATCCAAATTTCGATTGAGTATAACGCGGGGAGTACGTAAAAATGACTTCTGGAGCAGATGATATCCGGAAATTTACCATAGAATAGGAGATTGCTGATACCATCGTCGTAACCAACAGTATATAGAATATGTTCATATATATCGTGGGATTTTCATCTGATTCACAGTCCGTTTTCATGAATATCAAACAGTTACTTGCTGACCAATGAAACCACGCGTTGTATTTGGAATACTCTTAATTGAAGTTACAAACTTTCAAAATTCGAACAACTACTAGTATATGTAATGTGTCGTTCCATTGATCAAATGATTCGTGCTGTCTCTTACACGGACCAAATGAAATACCTAATTAATAATTCATGAGAACAAAGATTTACTAATGAAATAACCCACGGTCGTTTTAGTAGCAAAGCGTGGTTTCCGAAGATGGGTTGAAGTTTTAAAAAGTATAATATTGAAATACATACATGTATACGCCATTTAGCCTAAATATTTCGTTCAACCTGTAACGTTGAACTTTTAAAGTCGGTTTCACAGTTTAGGGAGAGCAGGACAAGCATTAGGGTCAAGCCTAGGCCAGTGATAAAAATACGTCGAGACAAATAGAGACGCAGGTAGTAAATACCTTTAATATGATTAGAAATCATTAAAAGAAATGTTGGACGGGTTTGAGAGAGAGCAAACAAGCTGAATAATACTATCCACCGTTCATGTATATGAAAAGTACCTGTAATGCAGAATGATGAAGTCCGGCTGTGCACGCTCGAAACGTGCGCCATGTTCCTGGGCCGGGTCCGTAGTGGAATGCTCCTCTGAACCTTCTGTCTGGTCGTCCGATTTGGAGTCCTGAAGTTAAACAACATATTAAGCTAAGAGAGCTGAGGGTAGGAATCACTAGAAGCTTGGAGAACATTGACCTTGTTAAGCGTGTAGAACTGAAATGAGATGTGGTAATTTAATTGTCGAAAACTGACGTTAAGGAATATCAACTTAAACGTTGGGCAGGCCGTTATATATATATATATATATATATATATATATATATATATATATATTTCAATATTGTTTGTTTGTTGGGTTTAACGTCCCATCGACAGTATTTCCGTCATTTGGAGACGATGTCTACTTGAGACAGATACATGTATACTGCTGCCACACTGCAGTATCACGCTGTAGACATGTGGCATGCTATCACATCCAGTCACAACCAGTCCTGCAACTGAGCGCCAAGCAAGGGAGCTATAACAGTACCATTTTTACAACTATGGTATGTCGCGGTCGGGGATCGAACCCACGACCTCCCGCTCCCTTTTCAATATTGGACTATAGATATAAGTTAAAGAAGCGTGAACAGGAATATCGGTACCGGGCAGTTTGTGTGCAGAGAGAGAGAGAGAGTGTGCTTCTCTGTGAATATTTTAAAAACCAGTCTAAAATCGGGGTTGTTTAGGGTGTTCAGAGACACATTTCGCCCAACGCTTGGTTTAATTTGTGTGATTATCTATCTTTATATGGCAATAATTTGAAATTAAGTTTTTATTTTATGCTAACAAGTGAAATACTGTGTTCTATCAGTGAGTTAAAACCTATAGCAACCCATACTGTGGCTGATATAGATATGCCGGGACCACTTTTTATTTATTAAGGGAGATAATCTGGTTGATATGTAGTCTTGATGTATTTACTAGTCAATGTATGAAAATGGACTTTTTTTTGTCTGACAGTGTTTAATAAACAAAACAAAAAAAAGGGGGGAAAAAAAAAGTCTGGCTTTTTTCTCGTTACTACTATCCAATATGGCGGAAAAAATGTGTACTGAGAAGAACATAGATTCATCCGCATGTGAAAATTAACAATTAGTACACAAACTAGTTTCATTCTTTCGTCATCAGTTGGCATAAAATAGAAAAACGAATTTGTTTGTTTTGAATGGATATGGAATATATCTCATTTCAAAGTGATACATTATATTTATATTTTCACGAAAGTATTGAAATTGTATCACTTTGAGATGAGATCAAATATCCTCTATACATGTTTGCTGAAGAAGTCCATATCGTTACAAGCTGGCCATATTGTGAATATTAATACTGTTTCAAATATCAGTGTTTATTCTTAACCGAATAAGCTAAATGCAACAGATGCCAAAGCTGATAATTAACATAAAAATGACGGTATGCAATACATATAAATGTATAATAAAACACAGCCGGGAGGGGTACGGTGACATTACTACTGTAAAAAATAAAACATATGCTATAAACTGAAGAAAGAATGCTGAATATTGTCTAAACTCGCGTAAACGAGAACAAATTTTCATTATCAGATTAGAAAAAAAATAACACGTGTCTGTCGAAGAAAAAAATAAGCGGAAATTCCTTGCAGAAGCCGTGGTGTTGGTAAATTAGTGTGACACACGAGTTGTTCGTTTTCCAATTTCGTTAAACGAGATCTTCCCGGGAGAGAAAAAAAATGTGAAAAAAGAAACAAATAATAAAGATGCCAGTTCACCCTGAAATTTCAATTGTGAAAAATTGGGTTAAATTCAATTAATTTGTCCTGCCTAATGGCGAGAGATTCCGCCAGCAACTCGTTGTGATTCATTACTCGGATTCAACTGAAGGAAGACGAAGTGGATTGCTGAAGTTCGACTTCTGTCACGTAATTATACCACGCAGCTCAGCGTCTAGCGGAAAGCTTAATTTGACGACGGAAAGCGTCTGAGACAGTTTAATTAGGACTGTCCTTCAATTCTACTCAGTAGTTATTTGTGTAACGTCGGAAATTGTTAATTCATATAATTGTTAGGAAAATATTTTAACTTTTGTTAAAATTGGTCATATGCATAAACTAATTTCAAAATATTATGGAATTAAATGGGAATTGGTAAAAAATATGTGCCATTTATAAATAATTCAAAATGTCGTAGCAACAGTCTTTGTCTGAGGTACTTTAACAAATGTAAAATCTCAACCAGCAATTTAGTTGAATATTATTATATAATATGGTACATATTTCGAGAAGTTATATGAACATGCTATCTTTATACACTTTTACTGCCCCTGTGGATCGCCCCGTAACCGAGGTCGTTGGCTCGATCCCTGGCAGAAATATGCAAAAGTTGTTAAAATGATACACGTATGTATCCCTTGCTTTGGCCTAGGCTGGTCCCTGGCCTGATTTTACATTGTTTAAGGACAATGCGACTGGGTATGCTTCATGGTGCCTTGTATCTCTCTCATGTAAATAAGATCCCAAAATAATTGAAATTCTGTTGGTGGGACGTGAAAAATTTGAAACAAGCAATAGACCTTTGCCTTTTCACAAACCTAATAAATGAGCTTATGGCTTAACTAGTTTTGCCTTAAAGATAACCAAACATTTAATTATTATAAACTTTAAAAAAAAGGGGTTTGGAATGTCAGTAAATGTTAATCCTAATGTGTTGCCATTAGGTTCCTTAGCGTGTGTCTAATTGAAAAACAAATCAGCTTAATGTGCGAATGCATACGAAGAAATGGAATAAAGTTGTTTCTATAAATTACTTTTACCACCGGAGTAATCCTTTTTAAAACCCGATCGAATTATAACCTTCCAGATGGAAACGAAAACGGCTGTAACCCTGTTTACGGAGACCAGGAATGAACATATTTAGCTGGCTGGAACGTTGTTCGGAACAAGTCATTAGCGGTAACTTGCTTGAGTACGGAACAACCTTTAAAACCATAGAACGAAAGTGAAATTAAATTGCTATTTACACCCTTGGTTATCATTCTCGGTACTTTTATTACGTTATTTGGGTGGCTACAGTATTTACCGCTATATTTTATTAAGAGATAGGATTTTATTGATTCTAAAAGAATTTCTAAATCCGATGCTGTTATGGTCTCTTTTTATTTAAAACATCTCGGAAAAAATAGAATCTCGGCTATAAAGAAAAACAGAGATTTCGGACATTACGTTTTCTCGAATAATTCTTCAGTACGATATCAGGCTCACACCCTCTTCAACTTCATGGTCACAATTCGATGCTGAGCACGAACATCATACTTAGATACAAAATACAGGGCAAGGACGGGGCTTTTTATACTTTTTTTTTTTAAATTTATTTTCCCCGTGGGTCTTGGATAACGTTCGACTGGTTCCCCCGTTATGTGGCCGCATGTCTAATCATACCTCACGAATATAATTATAGAGATTGAGACGTGTGGATACATTCAACGTCTCAAACTCTTTCCTTAACTCTTTCCCTCATACAGGACACCATGAAAAGACCTATGCGAACAGCATAAAACCAGATCAGCCTGCGAGTAACTCGCAGGCTGATCAGGTTTTATGCTGTTCGCTGCTCCTCAGTGGTCTGGAAATGTGGATTTTGTAATTAAATTCGGTAAGGTTTAACTGTGGTTTTCTGCAGATCAGGCTTTATATGGTACCTATTGAGGGCGTCAAAATGAGTCTTTATGAGGGAAAGGGTTAACAATATTTAACTGCAAGTTATTTGAAGTAAATTCACACATAAAAAAAAAAAAAAAAAAAAAACACTTTCAAATTAATGACGCTATTATTATAATTTCAATGTTTCTTTGTTGTTTTTTTAATTGTTTTCTATAATAGGTCTGTGTTTTCTTAAATAAGGCCAGCTTTTATCACCTTGAACTTCTTAATATACGACTTAGAAGTTCCAGAATAAGGAATAAAAATAAGGCTGCTCAATAACGTGTAAAATAAAGCAAAACTCGGCTAAATATAATACATGTAGTTAATTCAGGGATATGAACATTTCCCATAAGGTTTTAAATTTTCATCATGCCTTATTATTTTCTAAATTGAAATTGAAAAAAAAAATATTTTGAGGTCAGCCCAAAACTACATTCGGGAATAATTCGTTGAAACAATTACTTTCTCCAGCAAGACGCTAACGAGCACACAGATGACATGCTATGATTCGCGGGAGATTAGAAATAGGAACATCAATACCTGACAAGTTGCATCTTTCAAACGTTTGCAGACATTCTTTCATGGGAAAGAGATATAATAGAACAACTGAATATGATTTGACGCAGACAAAACTTTAAACTATTTGTCTAGCAATTTATATATATATATCAATTTAAATGAAAAAACTGAAAATTTAAATTTAAAATTTTTAAAAAAGGCTATGAAATTAAAAATTAAATAAACAAACATAACCATGCAACATTTTTGCTATTAATGCTAAGAGTATTTTATATTTTAAACATAAATTGACTGTGAAAGCTTATAATAGTAGAAGAGTAAATATAGCTAGGACTATTACCAAATTAATGTGATTAATACACCCTTATACCGCTTTGACTCAGCTATCTTTTTTAATAAAATCATTACCAGTTTTGCTTATCTGCATAAATACATCTCTCTCTCTCTCTCTCTCTCTACCAATAAACCCAAAGGTTATTTACATTCATTAAATCGAAAGGATAGTAACTAAGACAAGTACAACTTCCCTCTCTCCAACCAAAGCAAGCAATTCAATAATACGTATTTGATATATAACCTATTATATGTGTTCGTATGTTTGTATTGTATATTGTTTGTTTCTTTTCTGCTCTGCTGATTAATTAATCCAAGTTTGAGAACATTATTAATAACAGTTACCATATTCAAGAGAGTAAGACAAGATATGACGTCACGTGACGAGCTTGGTTCCAATGTGGTCCACACATCACTTTTTGTTTCACCCCCACAAGTTCTTTGTGTTTCCATTGGTCGAATCGCGACCACGTGGCGACCCTCTATATTTTTTATTGGGTCACTTTAAATCCATATAGGGTCAGTAGAAATTTAAATGAAGAACATAATAAATATACGAAACTAATCAAGCATTTGGTATGGTATTGACCCTACAAGAACATATAGGGGATAATGTTAAGGGGGGGGGGAAACAGGGAAAGTATAGGGGATAATGTTACAAGGGAACGGAAATATGGGGGATAATGATAATAGGGGACAGGGAAATATAGGAGATAATGCTCAAAGTGGGACAAGGATATATAGGAGATTATATAGGGACAATGTTCAAGGGGGGGGGGGACAAGGGGAAACATAGGTGATAATGTATAATGTAATATCCATAGAGGGCACGAAAATACCATAAAGCAGGTTATTTCTGCGGATATTTTATTTCTACAATTCTGTGGACAAAAATCCGTTGAAAGAAACTCCGTGGAAATTAACTTACAGTTATAAAATATTTGCAGGATAAAACTCTTCAGATCCCCTCAGATCATTAGATACTGATCAGCATGAGATACTCTGTGGCGGTATTTCTATTACCAACAAGAGCGTTACCGCTAGCATTAAAACAAAAAAGCAAGTGAATGTAGCTTTCACTAAATTGTTGAATGGTTTGTAAAAACAGAAAATAGATGAAGAGAACAAAGAGTAAAAAAATAACATTTTGACCACATCTCATTGTTATCAACCCTTATCAATGACACACAACGTGTCACCTGTGTACGGTGTATTTGACGGCAGAGTATGTGAGATGTAATATATAGTGATCTGACCAAGTGTAATACATAGAATTAGGAATTTTAATATGTTTGCTTTAAATAGCAAGGTAAGCAAGTGAGGAAGCCTTCCAGCTGGCTTGCGGCAGGTCGGTGGTTCTACCCGGGTACCTCTGTGTACTCGGGGTCTTCCTCCACCTGTAATTAGCTGGACGTCGCTTTATGATTGAAATACTATCGCAGCGACGGTAAACCCCAATACAACAACAACAAGGTAAGCAAGCGCAGAAATAAATTCTTCCTGAGTCAGAAATGCAGCAAAATAATCCGAAGAAAAAACTAACCCATTTTCATGGTATAAACGCGGTATAGGGAATAATGTTCATGGGGAAATATTGGGGATAATGATGATAGGGGGACATGAAAATATTGTGGATAATGTTCATTGGGGGAGGGGGCACGGAAATATAGGGATAATGTTCGGGGGGGGCACGGAAATATGGGGATAATGTTCATAGAGGACTAGGCTAACGCCCCCTATGATCATTTAAGACCCCCTATATTTCCATGAAGGGTCAGTACCAGTGAAGCTGTGATATACTGATATAATGATGAACGCTTCTCTTTAGCAAGTAATTCAAAACATGGTACGAGACTATAAGAGTTTTCACACAGTACACTACATATTTCATCTAAATGTTTCGCATAAAACAATAACTTTACAATGGTTCACGTTGGTAATATACGTACGAAGAACACTGTCCGTTATACGCGCCTCTTTGTCTAGAACCTCGCTATACTTTAGTACGTTGCATCGTTTGCAGTAATAAAACATTCAACCTCATAGTGAATAGACCCCTATCATTCTGTACATAACAGGCGATGATTGCTACAACCGTAAGCGATAGCCTGTAGGAAAAACCTGTATAACAAAGTAACACGCTCAAATATTATGTATAGTCCTTTTTCTGGTAACTCAGACCTCTGTTGACCGAATTTGCATCTAATAAACATATATCAAACATATTCTTTCTAATAAGTATCATACATATCTGTAATTAAATAATAATACTGATAATTATATAACGATTTCTGATTCGATTTATTCCGGTAGATAATTTGACCCTTTAAAGATCAAAATAAATACATCTTTCTTAAGTATTGTACACAGAAATGGAATGCGATATTTTAAAATTTATATTTTTTTTTTTCATCGTTGTTGATGTTTATAAAGAGCCTCTAACATCTAATAATGCGAAATCAATAAATTATTATTTTCGTGGGGCACTATTTTTTGTTGATTTCGTGGTAGATTCTATCCGCGTATATTCATCCCAACGAAAACCTCTCGTTATTTGGTCATTCAGTCGCCACGCTTTCTTGAACATGACTCAACGAATAAAGGTACCCAAGAAATTCCCTACAGTGCACAATCAACGAAATATAATACCAACGGAAATAAATGATTTACAGATACCAGCTTTATTCACTGCACTGTTTTCGTTTATTAAGATATTCATGTAATGACTAACAATTCCTTTTAATCATATGAGGTATTTATCGACATCTTTTGCTGGCTATACGGGATACATGATATGCTAGAAAATTGATAACAGAAAGTACTACATTCAATATAGTGATTAGAGTTCGTAGCTTTTCCGAATTTACGTGTTTCAATGTCATCATTTGCGTGTTTATTTCATTCAGATTTCAAGTGAAAAATAGGCTGTATTGATTTAAGGCATTTGTCATCTCATAGTTTCTCTTACGTCATTCTCCAAGGAACATATTCAATGAGTTGTGTTATTCAGATGTATTGAAATTGTAACGATTTGCATTTAATCATTCGCTACATTACTATAAATCAGACTAGCCAGGATACGCCGATCGAGATTAAACGATATAAATCGAGATAAACGACTAAACGGACTCTCCCATGACTGATCTTACTAAATTAATGCCCATGCTCACCGACAGATTAATAGAAAATGTCCATCTTCGTACCAGCCTTGCTGGTCCTTGTTTTGTGTAACTATAAAAAAAATCTCGGGTGTGTAAGAAAGCAAGTCATGAGCTACGATCATTTTCTTGTTTAAGTTAATAAAGTGCACCCTCTTAAAAGTAAATGCATTCGATAAAGGTTGAGATATAGTATACGTCTTAGTCAATTTTAAGTAATAAGTTTTGACCTTATCTGATAAAAAGTTAATTAAAACCTTCTAATCTGTCTGCCTGCTCTCATTTGATCATAAAAGTTTGTAAAGTTTAACGTAATCCATCCATCATTAAATTGCGATCATGGTCCAACAAGTGAGCGGGGGAATTTTTGTAGTTACTGTAAATGCAAGCCTTTATAGACTTTGAGCAAAACAGCTTTTCACTCCAAGTCATTGGCTGCTTGCATCTGCACTGAAGTCTTTTTAAACATTTGAAGATCCATGGTTATAACTAAATGATGGATGGATGACCTTAATAATAATATAAACTCTTCTTTATCCTGCTTGATGCTCACTAAGATTAAACAATCATTCCTGATATTTGATTATCGATTACATATTCAAGTTTTATACTAAGCAATGTTTTAGGCCTATATGCTAAAACACAGAAATGATCAACAATAGGCCCCTACAGATCAACAACTATTGTCTGTAATTTCGCACAAAAGCCTTTATCGTAAACTGTAAATGATACGGACTGGGTAGTTAACAATTGCTCCTGATATGGGGCTTTTACACTGGTTTACAAGAATTTGCTATAAAGCAGATATGGGACATACACGCCGATTTTTTTTTTTTTAGAATAAAACAACACGTATACTTGGTGTAGAAGAACAACTGAGTTGACGTTTTCACTGATGTTTTGTAAATATAAGATTAAGACAAAGAGCATATCACTCTATTTCTATTTCAGACAAAGTGCAGATATATGATTTTCGATTATTTCAGATGATAAAATGTTGCCGTGATTTCACGTCACATCATACATTTTCGAAATTGTCAAATTGTCACAGTGTTTGCATACTAGATTGAACATGTTTCACGCCTTGTGTATATATGTACTTTTATCATTAGCCAAACAAAGATTACATGAACAGTTTAGTCAATCATGGAATTCTAGATTGCAAAATTCAAGTAGAGCTTTATTGTATAAAAAACATTTCAAACTTTGATTTCCACTCGTATATTGTGAATATTCATATCTCAATATACCGAAATGCACTTATTAAATTACGGGTTTCTTCTCATAGGTTAGAAATAGAAGCAGGGAGATGGTCAAAACCAAATAAAACACCCATAAATGCAAGATAATGCAAAGAATGTAGAGTTTGAGATGAATATCATTTTGTTATGGAATGTAAGATATATAATGATTTAAGAAAAAAAAAATACATAGCAAAAAAAAAAAAAAAATTACAACTAGACCAAATATGCAAAAATTCGTTACATTAATAAATTCAAACAGTGAAGTTACTCAAAAGAGATTAGCAATGTACACATACTATGCTTTTATAATCAGAAACGAAACTTTGTACTCTGTTTCTAACTTAAATACATCAGAAAAAAACTATGTCTTTAATCCATTTTTTTTCTCTATTTAGTTTTCTATTGCGCTATCATTTTTTTTCTCTCTCTCTTTCTCTCTCTCTCTCCCTCTCCCCCTTGTCTCTCTCATTTCTCATACGATTTAAATATAAACAAGTCATCCTTAAAGTTTCGCTTTCGAAAAAACTAAGGATGTTTTGTTGGATGTAAATAAAATGCTATTGTATTTGTTTTTAAATTATAAGGATTTTTTTTTTAACAATTTGTAATGTTATGTTTTCGAGTTTTCGAATGTTTCTTTCAGGTATTATGTATTTTATTATTTTTATTATTATTATGAATAAGAAATCATACCTTCTCCGTTGATCTTCATTTATTCCAAACTTTTAATAGCGTATTAAGTTTCATTACAAAAAAGAATATAACATGTTGTTTATTTATCTTGATTACATAACCAGTTTAAATATTTTGTTTATGATATGTATATGTGATTGTAAAACTGCACTGTCTTGCCATTGTAAGAAAACATTGTACCTCATGGGCCTATTGGATTGCAAATAAAATATCTACCTATATACAATAAATATCATAACTTATTTTGTACTGAATGTTTGTTCCATATTTTATGATTATTATCTATAGCAGGACAATGCAATAGAAATGAGACAGGGGTTTAGGGTTACGGCTACGTAAAAGAAAATGGATTGCAATAAAGGACATTTCGGACATTCTCTGCTTCAAAGATGACCCTATACGCTTTACAGACTTGTACAAACTGTACATAACATCCATTCACTTGTAATAAGAAGATGAGGGATGTACTTACAGGCAACACTTTAAAGGGACGAGAAATCAATGTATAGTGCCAATGGGAAATAATGGCACCGACTAGAATCGTTTCCCCTTGTTTATTAGCAAAAGAAACAAAGAATCCCTATAGAAAAAACAGTCGCATGGGATCACTCAATCTAACAATTGAACAGTGTTCCCTTCCATTTATTCGTAACGCGACTTTGTTTCATTATCTCTTCGCCTCCAAATGGCTATATAGTTCTTTGAACTACGTTTTGGGTCGTAAAACATGGACATTCACTTGAAATAAGTAGGTTAGGGGGAGAGAAGTGCCATCAAGAGAATTAATTTACTTGAGGAATATGTTTTCACTTTGGTCTCTGTATTTGTCTCATGCTTGTATACTTTGAAAACAAACAATTTTCTTTATTTAAATTAGATCATGAAGTCCAACAGCATTGTAAATAAATAGTTTCGGTATCTCTATCAACATTTAGAGTCTGTCCTTATAATGTTCCAAAACAAGACAAAATACGTGTCTTTACTTTAAAATATCCTACGGTTTTTCTCTAAAGTGTATTGATTTCCGGCAAAATATAACTGATCAGCATTAATTGGACCTTCCAAGTTTTCCGTTCAGCGGATGTCGTAGAAGTCAGTGCTTATTACAAAGAATTTAATAATACATAATCAGAAACAAATTGCTGATGTCAGGATTCCTTGATTATCCTTTCGATGCACGTTTATGCATATTTAAACACTAATGATTCCAAAACTTTATTTTTTATATAATCATTTGTAATATTTTCGAAACAAAATATAAAGGCTTTTAAAAGGCCATGGGCTTAAACAACCTTATATATACCGGAAAATAAACAAGGACAGCGACCTTGAATTATAGAGCCATCGTCTTCATTACCAGCTATTGTTTTCCCCGTGGTCTTTGTTAACGCACGACTAGTCTCCCTGACAGATCTGTCCCTTATATAACTAGATACTCAATCATATCACGCCAGCTCTACAGCTTGAAAACTGTCAACACATACAACGTTTCCCATTGTTTCCCTGACAACATTATGCATTGACTCTTCCAAATTAGCACACGAACCAAACTAACAAGATGAGGATGCACCATCACAACAATTACGAAATTACGATTTTCTTTTCCTTATTGTGTACTCTCAATATTTTATCATATCCATTGTATAAAAATTTGACCATGCCATTGTTTGCGATTAGTTACATTTATACAAATTCCGATGCAATATACGATTTAACTATTTAAAGCAATGTAGAACAACTAAATGTTCCATACTACATACATCGGCTTTAAATATTTGTTAGTACCAAGTAAATTTCCCATATTTCGCATCTGTCGGTCTGAAATGTAAACTACTCGCCATACATTAGTAAACTCTGCTTATATTATCTTTGTAAAACATCCAACTCTATGTATTCGAGAGCTATCGGTATACATTGTAACAAAGAAACAACTTTAAATGATATACGAGGACACATCAAAAAGTTTCTTCTTTTTCCGATGCATTGACTAAGGAAATGAATGAAGACATGAAACATACCTTGGTGATGGCTAATCTTCATGTTCTGTGATCAGAAATTGGCGATAGAGAAAGGGATGGAAATTAAAAGCACGTATCTTCTTGCTCCAGGACCACACCTCACAGCAGTGACTGTAGCGACTGAGTGTGGCTCATCCCCGTATTCTCCATATTTGGCACCCTCTGATTTTTACCTTTTTTCCAAAACTTCAATCAGAACTGCAGGGGATCTTTTGAAAGGGATTGGGCTGTTGACCCCGGGAAAATGTAAATCAAATACGAGCATTGTTGGGACAAATACATTGACGAGTAATTATGTTAAAAAATAAAGCATTTAAATGTACATCCGGTTTTGTTTTAAATATAAGACAAGATACTTTTTGATTTGCCCTGGTACTTAATTACAAGTTTTTCATATCTTTACCTAGACGTTAAATATAGTTCTAAGGGATTTCCAGAAAAAAGAGTGCATTTCATTAATAAGGCTTTTAAAATGTTATAAATTAGAGGGATGTTTCAGATGAGTTTCGTCAAAACCTTCGTCCAACAAATATTATATATATATATAAAGTATTTTATCTGATTAATATCACAAGTGTTTTTATTATACGTCATCTGTCATCTTGTATTTGAGTAAGAAAGGTTTAACAGTTGGTAAAATTCGCAGGTTATACTATATCCCGTGCTTGGGTAAAAAACGAAGACAAATTCAACGAAAAAAAAAAAAGAATTTCGTGGGAACATTTATTCGTGGATCCATGCTCTAAAAGGCGTGAGGTCTATATAAGAGATACATTTTCGTGGGGTTTAATATTCGTGGATAAATTCCTCCACGAAATCGACAAAAAATAGAGTCCCACGAGTATAAATAATTTCACAGTATAGGTTTTATGATTCTAAATATAGTTTATCACCGTCTGCTTTAGGTTACCATGAAGTCTCTGGAATCGATCACCTGAGAACCAGGTATCATTAGAGGGAGGAAAAGAAAGAGCAAATATCTTATGATATTATGGCAAATAGGTTTTGACCTCAGAAAGCCATATTTTTAGACGGATCCAAATACTTTTAACAGTCTTTATAGAGAGTTACCCAAGGAACGTCTGTGCTAAAAAATTTGAAATCCAGCCAGAACTTTTGGACAAGGAAATTTTTCAAACTTGTTATATATACGTATAAGAAAAACTGGCTCTGCCCCCTGGAGCATTTTTTAAACGGATCCAATTAATTTTACAATCTTGGTAGAGATAACCCAAGGAACATCTGTACAAAATTATTTTAAGATCCAGTCGGTACTTTTGGAAAAGAAGATTTTTCAAATTTGCTCTATATACATATAAGGAAAACAGGCCCCGCCCTCTAGAGGCCAAGTTTTTCTGACGGATCCAATTAATTCTTTTACTATCTTGGTAGCAAGTCACCTAAAAATTATCTGTGCCAATAAACTTTGAAATCCAGGCAGTACTTTCGGACAGGAAGATTTTTAAAATTTGTACTATATATGTTTAAGAAAACGGCTCCGCCCCTGGCGACCATGTTTTTCAGCGGATCCAAATATTTTAAGTCTTAGTAGAGGAATCCAAGGAACATCCGTGCAAAAATGTTTTAAATCCAATCGGTTCATTTGGAGGAGAAGATTTTTGAATTTTTAAAAAAAAAATCCCCAATTAGTTACCCTGACAACCAGATTTTGAAAGGGAATCTAATTCTTTAAACAACTTTGGAAGAGGACTGCCCAAGGCACATTCCTGTAAAGTGTAATAAAAATTGGCCCTGTAGTTTAGGAGAAGATGTCGTTTAAGTTAAATGTTGACGACGGACGCCGGATATTAATTAGTCAATGGTCGTCTGTGAACGAGCTGCTTAAATTAAGTAAAAAATTTGGGTATGTAAAAGAATGTTGTGAAAAATCAAGCCAGTTTGACAAATATTACAGAAGATTTGGCATATTTTATTTCGAGACACATACGAAAACAAACTCATTGAAAAGTTTCTGTGTTGGTTCAGCATATACAAGATTTTTATAATGCAATAGGTAATATTCCAAGGCTTGTATATGTGTGTAGATAGCTAGATAGCTTAAAGCGACTGTAAATCTTTTGCAATGATAATACGACACAATATCAAATTCGTACAAATATCTTGCTGATTGGATAAAAAATGTGTCTGTCCTAAAAAAGTAACTGAAGCAGAAGATAGAACCGTCTTTGTAAACATTGGGCCATTATCTCATGCTCGTATACCTAATAAAAACCGCAATTACATGTCGCAAAGGCAAATGATAAACTATTCAAATTCATTTTTGCCAACTTGCTTAAAACATCTAAGTGCTACAGTAAGCGACTAAAATAATAAATTAACACAGTTTATATTACATTAAAGGCAATCGTGAACGCTTAACACTTGAATATTATGAAAGCTTTTAATGACTCTCAGGAATGACATTATAGTTTACCATCAAATAAGTTCTGCTCATTTTTTTTAAAAAAATAGTTATTTTGTTGTCAGAGACAAGTGAACATTTAAATATTTAAATATCAAAGCAAATATGTCTCCACTTAAACTAATTGGTTTTTTATGGGTACTACACAGTATTGAGGTTTTATCATGTCAAACCTCTCCAATGAACACATCCTATGCACCGTTTTATTCAAATGTATTGAAATTATACCTATTTTATACCTATTTGCATTAAATCACCCGCTATGATATAATAAATCAGACTAGCCAGGAAACGCCGTTCGAGATAAATCGAGAAAACTATATAAAATGACTCGCTCATGTCTGCTCTTGCTGAATTAACGTCTGTTTGCTTGCCGATAGATTAACAGAAAATATAACAGAAATATGCCAATTTTCGTATTAGCCTTGTTGATAAATTTATTAGTATAGTTAAGGAGATATGAGGAATAGAACTTATTTTAACGAAGCTATAATCTTTTAGCTCCACGATTGCATATTTAAGGACAACCTCAACTTATTTAAATAAGTTGCCAACAATCACCTTTATCTCTACATACGATTGCATACTCCACATTCATATGATTAGTATTTTATATCTTTAAAGCTTGAAACAAACAATACTAGGCTACAACGTGGATCTTCTATATAAAAATAATAAAGAATAAAACACGTTGGACCGTGATGTTTAGTCTTATGTAGGCTAATGTATTCTAAGATCAAGAAAAAAAAAACTACAGATCACAATTCAGTGTGCGTGACAAACTGCGGAAATTAAATGTGCATTAGTTTTTACTGAGGCCATTAAAAGTTTAACAAAACTCAGAACCAAATTGTCAGTATATTTCAAGCAATTTTATTTTTGTAGCTGTCAGAAAATAATTTTTTCCTGTATTCGTGTACAGATAACATACATGGCTTGATTATGACGTCAGGAACATTAACTCGATGGTGCAGAGAAGAAATAAACGCATTACAAAAAAAGAAACATTTCTGATTGGAAGTTAACTTTACATTTAACATTTTAGCAGAAAACTGTAACATTCTCATACAAGGAGATTATACAAGTATACAGAAGTAACATTTTAAACGTTTCATCTATTTCTTGTCAATGTAGAGTTGAAGATCTAGAATAAACTCACTTTAACTTCAGACACAATGCAGAAAGAAACTATTTTTTATCATTTTTAGGTCATTAAAATGTTTTAGCTATATCACGTCACCGTGTTGCCATTAAATTTCTAGAAACTGTGTTACCATTGATGGCACTTGATTTCCACATCAAATTTATAGATACTAAAAATGGCGTTTTTGTGCTAAATGCTTTTTCCATTTATACTCTTTTGGATCGTAAAACATGGACACTTACAGGAGTACAAGAGATAAGAACTTTAGGGGGAGGAATGTGCCATTGCGATATTCAGTTATTGATAAAATGTTTTAAAAGCGGCTCACTCGAGATTTGGTGACTCTGAGCGCTTGTACATAGATAAACAGCCTTAATCGTATTGCTTAATTAATTAATTAATTAATTAATTAATTAATTTCATTTTCTAATCAAAACTTTTTTATGATAAATTATATAAACCTTGTGTTTTACATGCTTGGCCTTTGTTTGATTTTAAATATCAGTGTTCGTTCCAAAGCACGGCGTTACTCTGAAAGTATGAACGTATATCAGTGTTTCAACTCACGGCGTCAGTCATAATAATTTGATTCAATCAACCATTCAAAAGACAGGAAAATTGACAGAAAATATTTTTCAAGGTCGGAGGAAGACCCCGAATGCACAGAGGCATCCGGATAGAACCACCGACGTACCGCAAACCAACTGGAAGGCTTCCTCACATACAAAGCCAAATGACCCTGCTGGGATTCGAACCCACGCGGTGAGGGGCTGAGTGAGTGTTAAAGTCAGCGACTTTACCCTCTCGGCCACGGAGGCCACCTTTTCCAATAGAAAGAGGTTGTCAATAAACATTATGGCGAGCGCCGTTTTTGTAACTGTTGGCCAGGAGGAATTGAAATGATGCTGAATGCAACTGTATCAAATCCCTTGCTGGTATAGATAAGCAATAACAACGGTTAAACTTTGGCCTTCGCAATTTTCTGAGACATGCAGATGCGATCAGAGAACTCAACGCGACAGTAAAGTGCTTGCACCAGCGATGCAAATGATGACAAAGTACACAATGCAATTAACAATAAAGCTGACGAAAGCCATAAGTGAAATTAAAACTGTCTGTAATATGAGTGAGCATGGAGAAAACGGAATAGTCGCTACTTACGAGGGGACGTTACCAAATCGCGGTAGGCATTTGGCTGGTTTGAAATAAACCAATTGCAAAGTATGTCTGTCAAATTGCTCAGTATGATGATACAACATAGTGTTAACGAAAATATATAGAACTACAATGAAATAATCATTCGACAAAACTGAAGTTATTTATCATGTAAGTTAAACAGTTTTTACAATGAATAACCGACAGAATATCTACTGAAATATTGCCAAGTCTTAATAAGTTTCTGAAATTGTAAGCAACTGCCCTATAATATTGAAACATGAAAAGTGTTTTCTTTCTGAAGTCATTAATTTTTAAGCATACTTTCAAGTCGGAGTTTTAAAGCAAAAAATACGCAGTATTGATTTAAGACAATTTATCATCTCATAGTTTCTCCTTGATCATTCTCCACGGAACATATTCCAGGAGCTGTTTTATTCAAATGTATTGAAATTATAACAATTTGCATTAAATCTTCCGCTACAATACAATAACTCAGACTAGCCATGATACACTGATCGAGATTAACGAGATAAAACGAGATAAATGACAAAAATGGCTCGCCCATGACTGCTCTTACTGAATTAATGTCTGTTTGCTCGCCGATAGATTAATAGAAAATGTGACATAAACATATCCATCTTTATACGAATGTTGTTGATACATTTGATAAAAGAGTTCTCATCGAAAGAGGGTATTTGTCTTCAACCGCGGACACTAAAAACAGTGGAGGTATGAGCGACTCACTTCATTTCGTACAATAATGTGATTAAGTTATCAATAACTAGTGTCGGTCCATGCAGACTAAAGAGCGTTTATGTTTTGATAACAATTTGATAACACTCTGAGTCTGCCGCAAGTTTTTCTGTCAACTGGCTTTAAGATACATTAAAACTTTCTTTCTTTCTGCCTGTCCGCGCCTTGGAAAAACTATATATTATTCTTATACATACATCTCAAAGATCTCAGAAGAGAAAACAATGTTAAGACTCGAAGTAATGCAATAAAGCCAAATTGTTTTTTGTCATATCAGTATAAGCTTGAAGAAGATAAAAAAAATTCACTTAACGGTCGCGTGAACCTAGACCAGATGAAAAGCAAACAACAACAACAACACTATATTTGATCATCCTTATTCCATTATGTTTTTAACAATTTCACGTATGCACATTGCCAACATATTTCGAGCAATAACGTTATTATTGGTGTCATAAAATAAATAGGTTTCATGTATTTTGTACAGATAGCATAAATTTAGTGTTCTAAATGCTTTCCCCCTCAATTTATGATTATTATTTGTATATTTGGCATTTTTATTATCCTCAACAAAATATTGTTTAAGATAAGAATACGCCCGAAAACAGTCAGAGAAGAGACATGGCAATAAACGATTGTTATGAAGAGTAGATAATGCAAAGCATAGTTTGATAGTGTTGAATTTACTTTTGGGTGAAAAAACAACATAGTTTTTAAGTAAAATTGGATAAACGGGCTGAATGTTATAGCCTGTCATTACATATGTTAAGTAGGCTAAATAAGATAAAAGTTGTAGCCTATTTACTACATAGGCTGAATGGGATAAATATATTGTTTTTACACAAACGAAACAACATTCCTACAACAGCAAATATCACGTGGGACTACTCAATCTAACAAATAAACAGTTTTGACTTCCATTTATTCGTAACGCGACTTTGTTTCGTTATTTCTCGCCTCCAAATGGCTACATAGTTCTTTGAACTACATTCTGGGTCGTAAAACATGGACATTCACTAGAGATAAGTAGGTTAGGAGAAGATAAGTGCCATCGTGAGAATTAATTCACATGAGAAATATGTGAAGGATTGCGTTTTCATTTCAGTTCACTCGAGATCGGTTTTAAGCCGAGGTATGTGGCACCAATGTTCACAAACTTGATCAATGTTATGAACATGACTAGACCGAGGTATGTGGCACCAATGTTCACAAACTTGATCAATGTTATGAACATGACTAGACCGAGGTATGTGGCACCAAAGTTCACAAACTTGATCAATGTTATGAACATGACTAGACCGAGATATGTGGCACCAAAGTTCACAAACTTGATCAATGTTATGAACATGACTAGACCGAGGTATGTGGCACCAAAGTTCACAAACTTGATCAATGTTTGAACATGACTAGACCGAGGTATGTGGAACCAATGTTCACAAACTTGATCAATGTTATGAACATGTCTAGACCGAGGTATGTGGCACCAATGTTCACAAACTTGATCAATGTTATGAGAGTGTGTAGACCGACCGCCTCTTAATATGGGAATCGGATAGGCTGTAAGATATCCATGTTTTTAATTTGAGTGAAATTGTGTCTTATTAGGAAGATTACTAAACAATGTATTTATATCTTCCTAATTACAGCATATACAAAATGTAAACGAGTTATAACTCTCGCGCTCTGTTGAGTAAACAAAATTTTATTTTCAGATTAATGTCTCGTCTTAAAACAATGACGAGTGACTAAGAAACCGTCGATTCGTTTTCAGGTCCTATATTCTTAACACATTTCTTAAGTTTTTTTCTGTTTAAGTTTTTAAGTATTTATTGTTTAAGCTGATTTGATTCTTCGAGGTTGTGAATATAAGCAGTACTGAGTACGGTTAGCCATAACACTCCCAACTGGTATGGATTTGATTCCCTGATTGCACCCTAATGGCTACAATAAAACATGGATGCAAATGCTAACGTCATGGATTTAAAGCGGTGATTGAACGCAGGGCTGGACATAAACAAACTTCAATATCAATATTACTTCTAGAAATTTCAATGATATATTTGGAGAATCCCGATTTGTCTATCACAAGAAAATTTACAGTCCGCTCATAATAATCCTCAATTGCATCATCCATAACTTAACATAGTAAGCTTTAAAAGAACAAACACGACTTGTACACACGTCTGTGTCAGCGATTTCAGAAGAAAACAATATTAAGAATCAATGAGTTCTCGGCTGTTATATTCTAAATACATATTTCAAAATGTTTTAAAATGTTAAATTTTAATGAACAAATCCGTTGGGTGTTTTCGCCTATGAGGATTCAACATGCATTTATTTTAATGCTAATTAAATTATGCATTATAAATGCATATAACATGATAATCAATTCAATAAATTTTAAATCAAATGAAAGTCAGGTGTATGTCATATTTCACTGGTATATATCAATATCGGAAATAATCAAATGCTTAAAATCAATATACTGAAGAAGAAAAAATCATAAAGGAGATTTGTTATCGCTGTAACATTTCATATTTATTAACCTCTGTTCCTGATTGTTGCTATTCCTTTATATAGAACAAGCAACACGTATCCCCCAATGTTCTCAAGCAAATCAAAAGCCATATCTTGATCCAATTATCACTCGTACAGAGAAACTGTAATCCTCGTGTCATGACAGGAAATGGCTTTCGGGGTCGGCTGGTTGCAACATTTCCGTATTTCAGCTACCCTGACAAAAGCCAATTAAGACTATATCATGGCATTTCAACTGATATCCTGATGCATGTTAAACAAGGTTACGAAGATAATGAAATTCAATAAAAAAGGGAGTTCTTTAATTGTAAGAAGACGATCCGCTCACGTTAATGGCATTAAGGAACCTTTAAAAAGAATAAGGATCTTAGTCTATTTGAATGTTAAAATAAACGGATCGAAAAAGGATAAATTCTTCAAGATAAATATATTATTTACATATTTTGACAGACATATGTAAAACATATCAGTGAATATTATATTCAACAATGTTTTCTCTCTCTTTTATTTTAATTTATTTATTATTATTATTATTATTTATAAAGAGCTTTTGCAAACAATATTTGTTAAGTTCATTGATAAATGCATAGACTTGTTTCTTGTAAAAAAAACAACGTATCTTTACTATTTTACATACAGACAGACAAACAATCATAATTTCGGAATAAAAAACGTATCTGTTTTAGGTTATTCAAGTGAAATTTGATGATAAAATGCCAAAGGACAGCAATCTTATATT
>CM037785.1:56258562-56308562 GCA_021229015.1 Solen grandis
AAAACAACGGCAAGTTCACGCAAACTCAAACCAAGTTAAAGTTGTCAGATGAAACAGCTCCAGGATGAACATTTATTTGACTATTTCAACTGTGTTCTATGGAATTATATTTTTTCATGTCTTTTATTTAAAACAAAATTGCCATAATTCAGTTTTAAATAGGGACACTCTTTTCTTTGTAAAAACATCCGACTGCAAGAAACCAATGTCATGTAACAGTAGTCTTAATCCAGGTGTTTGCGGTACCACGTGACACATTCTTCATCAGTAGTGTAAGCGCATGCGCGAAAAGTGATGTGATCAGTCATGTGATGGCATACAAAAATAGAAATATTGATTATAAATATAGGTTTTACAAGAATTATCCAACCAAAAGTTCCTCCAAGTGCATTCCTTATCTTTAAACATGGAATGTTGCATTGGGTGACTATGCGTCTGCAAACGGATATATTGATAGGCGTAATACACGCCTGCTCCCGCCCCCTTAGGTCAAACAAGTTTTTTTTAAGTAGACGTTATTCCACATATGAATTTCATATACTGCAATTTTGGTCAATTGATTTGGTCAAATATCAACTGCACTTCGCTAAGTTCAATTATCGCTCACACTTGTTTTACACCGTTACGTTATTTAATCAAGTAGTAGCGATTCCCCTGGATATATGTCCCCATCCCCTGACCCTAAATCCTGGATTTGCGCCTGGTTTTTAACAGTACTTTGTGCCTGTGGAGGTTTTTAAAAAAAAATCAACAAGTGTGCAGTTTATTAAACATCTACATTTATTAAAAAATCTTTATAAGGTACCTGAAATTTAACTGATTTACTTCATAACGATTTAGATTTTTCCTCTCTAAATTTACTTCTTCTTCGAACTGGAGTCACCTGCAGAGAATAAACAGAAGACCCCCATTCTCAGACAGAACTGGTGAGAAGTAATATGGAAGAGAAACAGGAAAGGTGATGAAATAAATTGGGTACCTTTATCGTGACAAACGTTCAGATATGAATTTAAGCGAGGCTGCGTTATTATGTAAATTTTTTGTATCTCGAATAAATCTATGAACATAGTTAAATAATTTCAGTTGGTTATATCATTAAGTTGGGATTCCCAAATAAGATAACAGCTAGACTGCCCTAGGTCGGCATTTCACGCCAACTCTCAGCAATTCTAAGGTTGTCAGATGAAACAGCCTCCAGGATGAACATTTTATTTGACTATTTCAACTGTGTTCTATGGGAATAGTATTTTTCGCATGTCTTTTATCTAAAACAAAATTGCCATAATTCAGTTTTAAATAGGGACACTCTTTTCTTTGTAAAAACATCCGACTGCAAGAAACCAATGGCATGTAACAGTAGTCTTAATCAGGTGTTTGCGGTACCACGTGACACATTCTTCATCAGTAGTGTAAGCGCATGCGCGAAAAGTGATGTGATCAGTCATGTGATGGCATACAAAAATAGAAATATTGATTATAAATATAGGTTTTACAAGAATTATCCAACCAAAAGTTCCCCCAAGTGCATTCTTATCTTTAAACATGGAATGTTGCATTGGGTGACTATGCGTCTGCAAACGGATATATTGATAGGCGTAATACACGCCTGCTCCCGCCCCCTTAGGTCAAACAAGTTTTTTTAAGTAGACGTTATTCCACATATGAATTTCATATACTGCAATTTTGGTCAATTGATTTGGTCAAATATCAACTGCACTTCGCTAAGTTCAATTATCGCTCACACTTGTTTTACACCGTTACGTTATTTAATCAAGTAGTAGCGATTCCCTGGATATATGTCCCCATCCCTGACCTAAATCCTGGATTTGCGCCTGGTTTTTAACAGTACTTTGTGCCTGTGGAGGTTTTTAAAAAAAAATCAACAAGTGTGCAGTTTATTAAACATCTACATTTATTAAAAAATCTTTATAAGGTACCTGAAATTTAACTGATTTACTTCATAACGATTTAGATTTTTCCTCTCTAAATTTACTTCTTCTTCGGACTGGAGTCACCTGCAGAGAATAAACAGAAGACCCCCATTCTCAGACAGAACTGGTGAGAAGTAATATGGAAGAGAAACAGGAAAGGTGACGAAATAAATTGGGTACCTTTATCGTGACAAACGTTCAGATATGAATTTAAGCGAGGCTGCGTTATTTATGTAAATCTTTTTGTATCTCGAATAAATCTATGAACATAGTTAAATAATTTACAGTTGGTTATATCATCTAAGTTGGGATTCCCAAATAAGAAAACAGCTAGACTTGCCCTAGGTCGGGCATTTCACGCCAACTCTCAGCAATTCTAAGGTTGTCAGATGAAACAGCCTCCAGGATGAACATTTTATTTGACTATTTCAACTGTGTTCTATGGGAATTAGTATTTTTCGCATGTCTTTTATCTAAAACAAAATTGCCATAATTCAGTTTTAAATAGGGACACTCTTTTCTTTGTAAAAACATCCGACTGCAAGAAACCAATGGCATGTAACAGTAGTCTTAATCCAGGTGTTTGCGGTACCACGTGACACATTCTTCATCAGTAGTGTAAGCGCATGCGCGAAAAGTGATGTGATCAGTCATGTGATGGCATACAAAAATAGAAATATTGATTATAAATATAGGTTTTACAAGAATTATCCAACCAAAAGTTCCTCCAAGTGCATTTCTTATCTTTAAACATGGAATGTTGCATTGGTTGACTATGCGTCTGCAAACGGATATATTGATAGACGTAATACACGCGTGCTCCCGCCCCCTTAGGTCAAACAATTTTTTTTTAAGTAGACGTTATTCCACATATGAACTTCATATACTGCAATTTTGGTCAATTGATTTGGTCAAATATCAACTGCACTTCGCTAAGTTCAATTATCGCTCACACTTGTTTTACACCGTTACGTTATTTAATCAAGTAGTAGCGATTCCCCTGGATATATGTCCCCATCCCCTGACCCTAAATCCTGGATTTGCGCCTGGTTTTTAACAGTACTTTGTGCCTGTGGAGGTTTTTAAAAAAAATTCAACAAGTGTGCAGTTTATTAAACATCTACATTTATTAAAAAATCTTTATAAGGTACCTGAAATTTAACTGATTTACTTCATAACGATTTAGATTTTTCCTCTCTAAATTTACTTCTTCTTCGGAACTGGAGTCACCTGCAGAGAATAAACAGAAGACCCCCCATTCTCAGACAGAACTGGTGAGAAGTAATATGGAAGAGAAACAGGAAAGGTGATGAAATAAATTGGGTACCTTTATCGTGACAAACGTTCAGATATGAATTTAAGCGAGGCTGCGTTATTTATGTAAATCTTTTTGTATCTCGAATAAATCTATGAACATAGTTAAATAATTTACAGTTGGTTATATCATCTAAGTTGGGATTCCCAAATAAGATAACAGCTAGACTTGCCCTAGGTCGGGCATTTCACGCCAACTCTCAGCAATTCTAAGGTTGTCAGATGAAACAGCCTCCAGGATGAACATTTTATTTGACTATTTCAACTGTGTTCTATGGGAATTAGTATTTTTTGCATGTCTTTTATTTAAAACAAAATTGCCATAATTCAGTTTTAAATAGGGACACTCTTTTCTTTGTAAAAACATCCGACTGCAAGAAACCAATGGCATGTAACAGTAGTCTTAATCCAGGTGTTTGCGGTACCACGTGACACATTCTTCATCAGTAGTGTAAGCGCATGCGCGAAAAGTGATGTGATCAGTCATGTGATGGCATACAAAAATAGAAATATTGATTATAAATATAGGTTTTACAAGTTTTAGCCTACCAAAAGTTCCTTCCAGGGCATTTCTAAACTTAGAAATATGAAGTGAAAGCCATATTTTTGACATTATGAAAGCTAAATTAGCCTTTTTGGCTAAGCTATTTTTACTGATTGAATTACATGTAGTATAACAATCTTGGTACGGGTTGTTCAAAAAATATCTTAACCAAAATACAAATGTATATTGAAATCTGGTTACTAATCTTGTAGCAGGAGTTTGATTTTGTTTGTTTGTTTGTTTGTTTTTTGTTTGTTTTAGGGGTAACCTTAGACACGTGTCATGGTACCATACCCTATCACATTTCCCTGCGTTTAACAATCCTGCAACTTCCCTAATATGTGCCACAGGAGAGCTTTCAAGAACTATTTCTTGCATCTTTGGCATGTGGTACCCACAACTTCGGGCTCTAATGGTTGCTCTGTTTACTTGGCCTTTGGAGCAAACTTTTTGTTGCCATGGAAACAAGACTTCAATTTAGCATTTTATTTAATGGCAACTTGGATTGAATTCACACAAAGAATCACACCTGCCAATTGTATTTGTTTTCTGTTCACTGTGATTTGAGAGTCTTAAAAAGTAAAATGTTGGAGAAACATAAAGACGGGCAGCGTTATAACAGAGCAACCATTACATGATTCTACATACCAAATGTCTAAGCTCTAGGCCTTGTGGATTCATAGAAAAAGATTTTTAAAGATTTTCCTATACAACTCTATGTCAATCAAGAGACCTTGTGCAGGGTCATTTATCACCATAGGGTTCTGGGATGTGCCTTACTTATTTCCAGGTGTTTATTTCACATGCTATATCCGAACTTAAGGAAAATGGCAATATTTATTGTCATCAAAATGAAAACAAGAAGAATGAAATTGAGTATTCATGTATTTAACACACAATATGACATGCTATCAATTGAACTTCTTGCCAAACATTAAAATATTTGTTTCTATAAAACCTGGATACTAAAGCATTAAGAAATATTGTGTAATTCAATTCACACAACCATACCTAGGAAAACATCACCAACTCTTTAGGTTTTTGTGTGTGCCTTTCAACTGCAGGTGTGTGCAATTAATAGCTCATATGCATTAAATCAAGGAATAAATTTCTCATTCCTTAGTTCACCCATTTTTTTCAGACAATAGTCCAAAAGCATTTTCTTGATACAACCTACAAAAACCAAAGTATTTTACTTTTAAAAGGTATGCTTCTTAGGAAATTATGGTCTATCATGAACTATATCATGGATTATAAAATTGTCTGGCAAGTACTAACAAATTCTGTCATGCTTACATGTTAATGTATTGATAAATTAAATACATGTACGTGAATAACAAAAGGCCATAATGAGAACAAGAAACTCATATGCCATCACAAAATGGGTATTAAACAAAAGTATCCAAACTTATATATACATATATACACACCTACAAAAAAAATACCAATCTTAATAAAAGCACCTTTTGTATGTTTTAAAAAACAATAAAATATATTCATTTCTGACTTTACTGTAAGTTTGCATTAATAAAATACTGTTTCACACAAGAAAAGCACCAATAGAAAACAACATGGAATAAAAATAACAAAGTTATTTGTAGTAACATTTTATCAGATAATAAAGAATACTACCTTTTTTGATAATAGATAATAATAAAACTATAATGAAAGCCCATACACGGGGTGGACACTCTTGTGGTTTTTAATATAACTATATGAAAGACATTGACTAGTCCTATGCTGAGAGACTTTTGGAATTTAATGAATGCCCAAACATTCAACCAAGAATGATTGATGTGATTATCACCAACTGTATAGGTTTTTGTGTGTGCCTTTAAACTGCAGGTGTCTGCAATTAATCCGTATTATGCATTAAATCAAGGAATAAAATTCTCATTCCTTAGTTCACCCATTTTTTTTCAGACAATAGTCCAAAAGCATTTTCTTGATACAACCTACAAAGACCAAAGTGTCTTACTTTTAAAGACTATGCTTCTTAAAAAATGATATGGTCTATCATGAACTATATCATGGATAATAAAATTGTCTGGCAAGTACTAACAAATTCTGTCATGCTTACATGTTAATCTATTGATGTACATGAAGAACAAAAGGCCATAATGAGAACAAGAAACTCATATGCCATCACAAAATGGGTATTAAACAAAAGTATCCAAACTTATATATACATATATACACACCTACAAAATAAATACCAATCTTAATAAAAACACCTTTTGTATGCTTTAAAAAACAATAAAATATATTCATTTCTGACTTTACTTGAAGTTTGCATTAATAAAATACTGTTTCACACAAGAAAAGCACCAATAGAAAACAACATGGAATAAAAATAACAAAGTTATTTGTAGTAACATTTTATCAGATAATAAAGAATACTACCTTTTTTGATAATAGATAATAATAAAACTATAATGAAAGCCCATACACGGGGTGGACACTCTTGTGGTTTTTAATATAACTATATGAAAGACATTGACTAGTCCTATGCTGAAAGACATGGATTATAGAAATGTCTGGCAAGTACATGTCAAATTCTTTCATGCTTACATGTTAATCTATTGATAAATTAAATACATGTACATGAAGGACAAAACACCATAATGAGAACAATAATCTCATATGCCGTCACAAAATGAGTATTAAACAATGGTATCCAAACCTATAAATATATAAAAAGCACCAATAGAAAACAACAGGGAAACATAAAGATATTTGAAATATCATATCAGATATTAAAGAATACTACCATTTTTGATAATGGATAATATAAAACTATAATGAAAGCCCATACACGGGGTGGACACTCTTTTGGTTTTCAATATAACTACATGTATATGAAAGACATTGACTGGTCCTATACTGAAAGACTTTTGGAATTTATTGAATGCCCAAACATTCAACCAAGAATGATTGATGTGAATGTCCGATGAATAGAAGCTATCTATAAATAGGATTTATGACACATTTTCACTAGACAACAAAAAATGTAGTTCAAACGTATTACTTTTGTACAGCTGTGGTGAATTTTAAATGTGAATATGGTATATGATAAGCAACAGTTAGGAATTGCTTAGAAAATGTATATGTATACATGTGTTGCCATCTTAAAAAATACATATATTCCAAACATATCTTCATCTGCATAATTAGCAAGGAAAACTGAATTAAATTTGAAGTGATATAAAATATATATTTAAACATTAATCATACCCAGTCATCAAATATTCACAGACTTAAACATGCCAAAACAAAATACAGCACTTTGTTTCTGTCTAAGACTATTATAGTCTGTGAACAATAATATAATTTGGAGTACCTTCTATTTGTAAAGAAAGAAAATGTAGTATGATGTGTTTTTCAGAGAAGAACGAATCAGCAAGAAACTGCATATGGATGGCACAAATAGAACAACAAAAAATGTAGTAATTTTACATATAATATTGTCCATCACCATCACATTCCAAAATGAATTTTGTGTCAAAGAAATATTTGTTTACACCTTCTAATGAATGATTTAATAAATAAAAGGGAAACTTGACCTATCATGGATTTTAAACACATTTACTAATCTTTTGCTGAGGAACATTCAAAATTTACTGAAAGCTGGAATAGTCAACAAAATATGTCGTGACTTAAATTTAAAAGGAATAAAAAGGATTTTAGACACAATTTCACTGGACCACAAATACTATAAGTTACAATGTATTACTTATGTACATCATGTGATGTGCTTAAAAAAGTGAATGTGGTGTATGATAATTAAAAGTTAGGAAATGTTAGGAAAGTTAAAATATGCTGCCATCTGTATGAAGTTAAAATATATGAGAATAACAAAAAAGCTATTCTTTTTGACAAAGATAACTTCCACATGCTCAATCACAATTAAATGTTGAAAAGAAACATATTTACACTTACATATATGAGAGAGATATTCATGGCATACAAGTAACTAGATAAAAGACAATTATGTAAAAAATAAAGTATCAAAATTTCAATACAAACTGCATAAACAAAGAGTTTAACAAAAATATATATAAGAATGCAAATTCCTGATTTGTTTAATGATAAAAAATGGTTCTTTGTAACTTTCATGCAAAGAATCCCTTAGATTCTTGAAAAAATGAATATACTTTGGGTTTTTACGCTAAGTAAATGTTGACATGATGGAGTTTAAGAAAAATTACTCAATAGTTATTACGCTAAGTAAATGTTGACATGATGGAGTTTAAGAAAAATTACTGAATAGTTATAATATGAAATCATATTTATCATATTTTGCAATTACCAAAAAGAACATGAAAGAATAAAACAATGTAACAAATGATATTTACAATGAAAAATACAAGAGCTTAAAAAAAAACATCAATGATCAAAACTAATTAAATGGTTTTGTTTCATCAACTTTTTTTTTTAATTCTTGCAATCGACATATCCATATGATAAGATCAAAGCATATTATTATGTCTAACATTCTGACCTACAACGAGGAATATTGGATAAAAAAATTATCCTTCATATTGTAAACAACATTTTTCAGAGATTTAATTTAGTGACCTACTTTTTGACCCAACCCTACCCATAACTGAACTCGTCTGCAATATAATCGTAACATACATGTACATTCTTACCAAGTTTGAGGAAGATTGAATAAAAATTTAGGCATCTAGATTAAAAACAAGATCATTCTAAGATTTGACCAAGTAGCCTACTTTCTGATAAAGTAAATGACTGGGCCAAAAATGTGGCCTCTAGGGTTTAACCAAGATTTTTCTAAGATTTGATGTTGTGACCTACTTTCTGACCCTATTATACCATAATCATACTTGTCTGAGATATAATCATTGAAACATCCTGAGAAAGTTTGTGGAAGATTGGTTCAAAATTGAGAGCCTAGAATGTAAACACTAAAACTGTTGACCACAAAGACCGTCAATGGACAACAGGTATTCAAAAAATCACAAAAGCTCACACCGAGCTGTGCTCATGACAGCTAAAAAGATCACTTAAAGAAAATGATGTTACAAAAATAATTAACAAAAAAATAATTAAAGACATTTTCATTTAACAAATAAATGACTTCCAACAAAGAATGAAACACAACAAAACTTTTATATACAGACAGAAACACACATGGCACTGTGTAGGCAAAATGCACCTCATACAAACTAACAAACATGAGGAAAGGTTTGTATCAAATTCGGCTTTTTCAACTTGTTGTTTAGGTGCTGTTAAAAGTTAATGCTGTTAATTAAGAACAAGAGGGCCAAGATGGCCCTAGATCGCTAACCTGAGAAAAGTATCATTCATTGCCTGTACAAAACAGATTGCTTAAGAATAAAGATGATGAGGTGAAACAATGTTCAGGAATTTTCTGACCCCATCCACAAAAGATATCATCATGACAAACATTCTGCCAAAGTTTGAGGATGATTGGAACAAAAATGTTGCCCTCAGAGTATAAACAAGATTTTTCTAAGGTTTGACCTACTGACCTACTTTTCCGTCAAGCGCCACCCATTTTCAAACTGGTTTTTGATATCATAATGACAAACAATCTGACCAAGTTTGAGGAAGATTGGATCAAAATTGTGGCCTCTAGTGTATAAACATGATTTTTCTAAGATTTGACCTACTGACCTACTTTTTTTATCCAACCTGACCCATTTTTGAAAGAGTTAAAGATATCATCAAGACAAACATTCAGACCAAGTTTGAGGAAGATTGGATCAAAATTGTGGCCTCTAGTGTGTAAACAAGATTGTTCTAAGATTTGACCTACTGACCTACTTTTTGATCCAACCTGACCCATTTTCGAAAGGGTTCAAGATATTATCAAGACAAACATTCTGACCAAGTTTGAGGAAGATTGGATCAAAATTGTGGCCTCTATTATGTAAACAAGATTTTTCTAAGATTTGACCTACTGACCTACTTTTGGATCCAACCTGACCCATTCTTGAAAGGGTTCAAGATATTATCAAGACAAACATTCTGACAAAGTTTGAGGAAGATTGGATCAAAATTGTGGCCTCTAGTGTGTAAACATCAAAATTCTTGACGATCGACGGACGACGCACGATGGACGACGGACAATCAAGCTCACCCTGAGCTATGCTCAGGTGAGCTAACAAAAAAGTGTCAAAAATGTTCATAGACCTAATTCTTAGCAGTTATACAAACGTCTCTAACATAACGCAAATGTTAAGTATCATTAAATTTTTTTCTTCTTTTGGGAGTTATGCATTCAAAGTACTGAAACTATTCCTAGGAATTATGCTAAAGTCTTCATGCATGAACATTTATTTAATAACCTTGATTGATACCACTTTGTTTTCTCTTGTTTTTATTTTTGCTATAAGGGGCAGCTTGGCGATAAGGTGTTTTAGGAAGTCTTTGCTTGTGACATCTTCTGATATTTCCAGTTGTTCCTTAAGCTGTTCGGCTTGCTGGGTAAAAAAGTGTAACTGAGCTCTCCCTTTTACTTTCAGACAGCCATTTACACTTTTTCCAACGCTGCTGCTTGAATATGTTATGTTACATTTGGGACACTTGAAATTTACAACCTTTTTCTTATAACAGGACTCATTCGGACACGATCTGAAAGGAAAGAATCAATCAGTGATAAATACATATTGATGATATGGCTATTTATAAACCTGGCATGTTTCAGTTTAAATCTACTGATACATGCTTTATGAGTATGACTTTCTTTGCAAAGTAATCAACAACCAAAAGTCTTAAACTAGAAAAACAAAATGAAATAAAAGGGCCATAACAAGCCTTGATCTCTCATCTGAGTACATGGTTACAGAATAACCTGTACTAAAACATGGCCCTGACATCCAAATAATTTCAAGTTTCAAACAAAGACCATCAAAGCCAAATATGGTCAAATTTTGTGCAGCTGTTTCAAAGGAGATGTTGTTTATAGTTATAGACATCTCTAATTTAAATTTATATACACTAAACACTATGTGCTCAGGTGAGCTAAAAGGCCAAAAAATATGGTATTCCCCTTATCTTGATTATCTTGAATCACTTAAATTATGATATTTAACTTTGCATGCTCCACAGGTCTTTACGGTATCAGAGCATGTCTCACAAATACACAACACTTATAACAGATAGATACACAACATTTTAAAGCATGAAATACATACAACAAATTATATAAAAGGCAATTTAAGTAAGCCTTACACTCCTATACAAAATATCAACAGATGTCATTCGTTGATACGAATGATAGGACTTTCTGCAACATTGTTATATACATATTTTAGCCAAAGTCAATTGTGACCCAGAGACTATTTACTGACAAAATACCAATTTTGTATCTCACATATGACCAATTTTATAAGCATTTAAAATTACACGTCCTTGGTTAGAATCTTGGGTTCACCATTAAACTTGGCTTTCCAATTTGGAAAACTGGACCCGGACTGAACAACTAGAACCTACTTAACACATCTGAGAAAAGTTGATAAAAATCAGTTCATGAACAATGGCTATAGACTGCATACAACTTTTTGAAGCCAATTTCAAATGTGACGTCATATGACGTCATAGACATATGAAAATCATTGATTTCAAACTTTCAGCGTCTTATGATTAAGTGATTAAATTTTCATTGCCCTTCAACAATTTTAATATAAAGAAATTACCTTGTTAATATATGAAATACATTTTCATCTAATGACGTCATGTGACATCATATGATGTTGCTTTTTTTTCAAAATGTTTAAAACACCAAGGAACCGACATACTGATCAAATATCAACTTTCTACCTCAAATAGGACCCATCTTATAATCATTTAAAAATTGACGTCCTTAGTTAGAATCTTGGATTTGCCATAAATCCTTTGACTTTTGGAATTTTGAGAAACGGACACCTGTATACACAATAAGAACCCAATAAATACATTCTGTGAAAATTTGATGAAAATTGGCCATTTAATAATGGCTCTGGACTGTGTACAAACTGTTGTAGCCATTTTCAAATGTGATGTCATATGATGTCATATGCCTATGAAAATCATTGACATCGAAACTTCTGCTTCAGAAGCATATGTCATATACTTTTCATTGTCCTTAGACATAATCAACATATAGAAATATTCTTGTTATTATTAGAAATATTTTATGTAAAATGACGTCACGTAAGAACAATAACAGTAACTTTTTTGTATCAACTTTTTTATTGCATTGCAACCAAAAATTCAGAATCTAGGGTGGATTCTGTAACTACTCAGCCACCATGGGCAGTTATTAATCTAGTGTTTCAACTAATAAATTCCTGTGAGTTATTGAACTGTATACCAATGAATATAGGAAACAAAATTGAAAAATAATATTACTCATAGATGTTCAATGGACTGAATCCAATGATTGTCACTGGAGGAACTGCTGGTCCCTCATCTTCTTCAAGGTCCTCTGGCAAGTCCAAAAGATCTGCAAACCTTTCTGTCTCTGGAAGAACCTGTTTATGAAAAATAAGATTTAATTAAATCTAAAAGTTGAAATATGTTAGTAAAATACAAGCGCCCCCCCCCCCCCCCGAAGGGAATCTGTATTGTGACAATTGACCTTGACACATAACATTAACCTTGACATGTCAAAAGTTTTACATTTTTATTCCCTTATTGAATTAAGGAATATGGTTTCTGTTCTGTTAAACACTGCTATTATCTTCCATGTTCATTTCACACATTCTCCTAATATTCCACATTTGACATTGAACACCTTTTTTGTGGTCAGGGAAAAAAAAATCTAAACTTTTCTTTGTAATCTAAAATTGAACGTTCAAATACCTTTTGAACAGTATCTACATAAAAATTTTCACACAACGCCACGTTTTTCCATTGCCTATTCTGTTGCAGTGCATATGAATTTTTGGTCTATGTGTCTAGCACTTATTGTAATGCCAAACATATACAAAACCCATGTGCAAGTATGAAAAAACATATTATTTTCTTTTTATAAAATGCATTGCAAGTTGGGTGCTATGCATAGACAAGGTAAGTGCTTGTGTAATATACATGAAAAGTGCTTGTATAATGTATAAGAAAATATGCAGTGGTCCAGTGGTAAAAGACAAGACAATAAGCAGTATTGAAAGAAAAAAAGAATAAAAAATTGTGATCACTTAAAAAGGATACGCATGAAGAAAACAACAGAGCCAAAACATTTACTTTGGATTAAGAAAGAATCCATTTAAAACTTGGATGAGTTTGTAACTTAGGATTAATGTCTATAAAAAAGTATTTCAGTCATATGAAAAAAGTCCACTAGATTCAGGTATAGTGCAGCTACACAGTAATTCAAGCAAAAGACATTAGGCATGATACCATGGCCAATCATATTACCTACATCGGGCAACCCAGTTCTGCAAGTTCTATTTATGCTGAGCATAAAGCAATGAGCTATATCAATACCTTTATATAGTCTTTTGATGTTTTTACTGAGAATTGCCATTCCAACAATGCTTTATAAGTAAATCTTGAACAGAATACAACTGGAGATGGTAAGTGTAGATGCGATATTCTTATTTTTAAAAGTTTATTTCTTTGATGAAAGTCCCAATGACAGTATTTCAGTCATTCACAGACAATATCAACTTGAGACAAATATAGTGCTGCCACACTGCTGTATCATCCTGTTGGCATGCGGCATGATATGACACCCATTCACATTATCTTGACAGCGGGCCAACCAGCTATAAAACATTCTTTATATGCTGAGCACCAAGCAAGGGAACTATAACACTACCATTCTTTTCATAAATGCAGACTTTGTTGTTCTTATGTATTTAAGATTATTCCAAAAGGGATAAAATATAAAAATATATCACTAACCTCTACTGATGAGCTATTACTTTTGTTGCAAATAGCAGGAGTTTGTCTGTTTTGATTATCTAGGCAATCTGTCACCTCAAAGTTGTGAAATTTGACGTGATCTCCTGTGTTGATTTGTGTAGTGGCCATATTTCTCCATAGGCATACTTCAATGGAGCCAGATTCATCACGCAGACGAAGTCTTTTAAATGCAAGCTCCTCTTGTGTTGTCCTCTTCCTTTTCTGCTGGAGTGGAGATGCCTTGATAACAAAAATATAACAGTTATTAAAGTCAGCCTATTGGCTATAAAAACAATAATATTTGTGGTATGGCACTGGCTCATTGCACGAAATGCAGGACATAAGTGATTGATAAGCAAAAAACACTATATACACATCTAAAAAGAATATGATCTGCATACTAGAAGATGCAGTACTTAGGCAGAGGTCTATCTTTTGTTTGAATAGGGCATTTAACAAATAAAGACTAAGAAGGAAGGTATTTCTACTATTTTTTTAAGTTTTGAATATCAAACATGCACACATAATTCACTTACCTTCACAATAATGCCCTCAATACTTTTCACTGCTGTCTTCTTTGGAGAAAGGTTAGCCTCAGAAACAGTAAGGTTTCTCCCCATTAGGTTTTGTCCCTTCTCTACTAAGTGATCTGGCACATCAATCTTAGCAGCACCATACACCTCTGTCATCCTAGTGACCACCAGGAATCTGCAATTTCAATATTAGTGTAAAGTAGGGCTTATGGTATTGCTTATGTTAAGTCGTTAATAACTGAAGAACACAATTACAACATGAGGCTTCCAACCTTCTGGAACAAGAGAGCCATGATTGCCCTAAATCGCTCACCTGAGTACCATTACTACAACTGATTCACCCTCCCCTAGAATAATAATGAAAAAACAGCTGGACAGTTGAAGATAAACATATAAAAGAGAACATAAAAATTATGTACATGATCACTTACCCAGGTTTCACAATGAAATCTGATAGGATTAGGCCACTCCCTGGAGAAAACATTTGCAAGATGTGTTCATCATATATGAAGACCCTGCAACAATCTGTAGAATCAGCTAAGACCACTTCGCATACACTTCGTCCATCTTTGTATGTTGTAGGAGAGCCTTTTTCCAAGACTGTCACATGAACTGACTGTTTGCAAGCTTGATTGTGCTCTAGAGACATTGCACCATGCAGAGTTATGTCATCCATCTGCAGTAAACAAATTTCAATCTGTGCTTGGACAATGTGCAGAAATCTACAAAGTGTGGTTACATTGAGAAACTGAAGCAATTCAATGCAAAACAATTCTGTTTATGGATAATGGCAATAATGTGCATACCAAAAAGAATATAGCAAGAGTTTCATACATTTCTTTAGCATTTTTATTCCAGGTAACCCAAACAGTCCATATGAAGTCTCCATTCCAACACAATTTTGATCTATTTTTTCTTCAATTAAGAAAATAAAAAAGCCAAAAGATATAGTTCTATGTCAAAATATATATGCAGCCTTAACAATTTTTTAAGTTACAAAGTTACAGTCTAACGTCTAGTTGCAATCAAATTCAATGATTCATTGATTTTTTCTCTCCAATTTTACTATAAGAAAACCTATTATTTGTCAGGAGCCCTTTTCCCAAATAACATGTAAAAAGCCCTGATTTGTAAAAAGAAGCAACTAGAAAGAAATGAAATCAAGTTTTAAAGTAGGCATGTACTAAAAATGGATAAGACAGGTCAGTCACTTTTGCATATATCTGCAATGTAAAGCAATTGCAAAATTCCAGTGATCAACACAAACTATGTCTCACAATTCCCAGGAAATTTTATAAAAGAAGGAGCTAGAGAAAGAAAGTCAAAATCATCTGCCAGGGGCTCCCTAAGAATTGCTTATGCCAAATTATGTAAACAGTAACTGTGGTAGCCGCATTTAATTGGAAACCGAAGAAATTGTCTTCATAAAACTGCCATATTAGTAACCTTTTTTGAGAAAATAAAAATACATTCCATCAATTTAATAGAAAACACCATGCGCTAACTGGAAATGAAAATCTTAAACAGACACTGTCTTATGATGTAAGTATAGGTCTATTAAAATATGTGGCAAATGAGCTAACATTCAAATGCTAATGAAGCTTTAAACAGTATGTATGTAATTATACATTTCAGATCAGTTATTACTCAGTAACACTTTTTTTTCACATTAACTTTAACTTTAAATGCATTATAATTATTAGCAAATATGAATGGTCTAAGTACTTAGGCACTTAGTTGTAGCACTTAGCCACAGTTCACTTATACAAAACTTGAGCCAATAAAAAGAACTTTCAGAAGCAATATTTATAAATGAAAAAAAAAAAACTGCAGTTTTTGACTTCCTATTTTGTTTTAAGTTTTCAAAAGAATAGCTGACATGCCAGAAATAAATACCATGATCCCACATAAATCATTGAACCGTGCAAAGATATGTGCAAGTTGTATGAAACAGGGGCACATAAATCTTCAGATACCCATATAGCCTTATTCTAATTGTGAAATTAAATGTTACTGCTGTCTTTAACTTTAAGAAAGCAGTGACAAACTTCTGAGAGGGAAGTCTGTCAGAAAAGTTCAAAAAGCATTCCATTGAAAACCAAATTACAGCAACAGATTTTATCTCTGTCTAAGATGAATATTTAAGTATTCTGTTAATACTTTTAAGTGGCAGCTGAGTTTAACCTCACTTAATGCTAAAAGATACAGATTTTGTAAAGTTGTAACCCTACTTAAAACAACATATGCCTGACCCTTTTCAAAAACAGATGATCCAATAGCAATAGCTGCCTCATTTAAAGTTAGGCCTTGAACTTTGTGTATAGTTGAGGCCCAACATGGTATCAGAGGATAATTCACACGTACAATGAAACGACCATTAAACAAATATTCCTGCTCATATAGTGGAATAGGAAAAGCATTACCATTAAGTGTACAGAACTCTGAGGAAACATCCTGAAAATGCACAAGAATACAATTATCATTGTTTTCTGCTGGCAAACCAACTACTGTACCAATGGCACCATTTACTAGGCCAACATCAACATTTAAATTTCGTATCAACATCACTTTTGTTCCGACTGAAATAAATAGTTCTTTCAATATACCTCCTGCATCACGATCATCATCTGGTATATAATCAGGTGTAACAGTACTACAATTAATTGCAAGGTCATTCTGGGAGAAGAAATGCTTCGCCTCAAAAACCGATGTATTTTTTGCAAGATATTCTTGCATCTTCCTGTTATGTGCATTGACTTCTGCTCTTCTTGGATAAATATGGAGTATGAAGGGGTTTGGGAGACAATCAGGTGATACAAGTCGAGTTTTGAGTAGATTAATGTCATCCTCAGTATAAGCACCTACATGAAGCCTATTAAGCAATGCTGCATAGACATTGTCATTAGCTTGCCTCACATTATGATTCAAAGTAAATGTTTCAAAAAGAGGCCACAGATACTGATCTTCAAAAACAAACCTTCCCCAAACTGGTCGCAGTTGAAAAAAATCTCCAACCGCAATAATATTCATTCCACCAAATGGAGCCTGTTTGTTCTTAATAGAAACAAGGCGACGATGAATTTGATTTAAATGCTCAACACTAACCATACTGATTTCATCTATGACAATGGTGTGAACATGCTGGATTTTTTTTTGCAATGCTTTTAGTGTTTTTGTATTCAGATCAAGATACTGAGAACTATACCCATGCTGGATAGGTAGCTGGAAAGCACTATGAATAGTTTGGCCTCTAACATTATAAGCAGCAATGCCTGTTGGAGCACAAATGCATATAGGATCCACACAACTTGAAAGTGATGTACACATTCGCAGCAATGTTTACAATTAAAAAGCTTTTACCTACACCTGCACCACCAGTAATAAAAATCATGAACTGGTTTGCCTCAGGTTTTTCTTTAAAGTGAGACTGAATAAAACAAAACACTTTCCTTTGATCCATGGTCATAGAATGCAATGTCTTTCTTAAACTAGCAGCACTTTCACCATTTGCAGCACATAACCATTCTATATCATGAAAAGAGGGCAATGCATTTATAGATGATTCAAATGAATCTGCCTCAGCCTCACATATCTCTAAAGATGTTTCAGAATTCTGTTGTTCACCACATGGTTCTACATGGTCACCTAGTGGAAACAAGTCATTTGAATCAAAATTAGAAAGCTGAACAGCTTTTAAAGCACTTTCAACATTTGGTGTCATATAACTCGAAGCTAGACCCAATTTATCAAATTCAGGTTCTTTCAAAATGAAAGCCTCTCTAGCAGAAATATCATTGACTATTTCATTCCAACTTCTGTGTGGAAAGTATAACATGATCAAACCAAAGTAATACTCTTCAGTATTTAAAGCTGCTAAACCAACTCTAACCACTGCAAACTTAAGCCTTTTCTTTACAGAATGCTTACCATTAATTGATAGGAATGTTACCGCATTATCTTTTTTTTTGCATGAACGAACTTTACAAAATTGCTGAGCATATCTAAATAAACATAAACATTCAAGGTCTCTTGGACGTTTCTGATAGTCAGTAATTATATTCTCACAGAATATGTCGGAGCTCCCTGGTTCTAGTTGCTCAAGTTCCCTTTGCGTTTTTAACTTTCTATACTGCTTATGTGGAGGAAACACTGGTAGAGACCATCTATTTACCAGTGTTTCAATAGTTTTTAAAATTTGTTCTAGAAAAACACAATTTCACCATACAAGTAAGTAATAGAGATGAAGCAAGGTAGAGTTATTGTTCTTGGTAAGTAAAGTTTGACCATTGTATAAAGTATTAACTCATTCCCTAAAGTACTTTCTGAGTTTTGACATACAGATGTGACTAGAGACACTACAGTCATTTGAGACTCTAACAAGAAAAGGTTAAAAACAAAATGTTTAAATTGACGGCTTACATTAAACACACTGCCCCCTCTCATTTCTACTATTTTGACCTTATAACCGAACCTGTATATGCGCAGGACCCTCATATTAGAAAAATCGACCTCTCTATAAATAATTAAAAATAATGGAAGTATAAAAACTAGAATTAAAAAATCTAAATATATAACCCAAGAATATAAAAAAAATAAGTATTACAAAAAAAAGGTCTAAACTGGACAAGAACTCAAGACCCCTTGCAAGAACAAAATACTGAAAGACGCTCATACCAATTAAGCATATTACACAGCCGCAAGTTTGTGGTGTAAATAAGGTTATTTAAAGGTAGTTTAATGAATGAAACTGCGGATGAACACTGAATTATAAACTTGCTTTTTTTCAATTAAAATGTATATTTGTACAGAAATTGTGATTATACCCAATGCTTTCAAAATCCTGCAAAATATCTACCTTGTATCAAAACTGCAATGTTGACTTCTACAACCGGTGGTACTATTTTTCAACGCAAATGTATGGATAAGTGGCGGTAATGTGATTGTAAGTAGAAAATCCACTATCGGTTCTTTTATCTAACAGATTTTCAAGTAATAGACAGAAACCATTCATGAGTTTGAAAAAAAGACATATCCATGAACACTTTATCATTTCATAAATTAACAACGAATAGTTTCGTCAACGTCCCAATGGCTTTTGACATATTTAGCCTAGTGTCATTAACTAGACAGAGGTTCCTCGAAACATTTATGTCGTCTGCAGTCCAGCATTTGCCAGAGAAAGGGTGAGCATCAAATGATCAAAATAAACTTAATTTAGGTTCTACCCACAAGTTCTCACTAAACAAATCACGGTCCTATCATTTGATGCTTACACCCACGTATAAAAATCATCCCTATTTAGAATATTTAGGTTTCCTATGTATTGCAATTCTACACATCATAAGGAGTCCATGATCTAAGTTAGTAATGCATCCACAGGGGCTCGAAGTTGCATGGGCGAATCATTTCGTACCTAATAGTAACATATTGTTACCAGTAAGTACGAAATGATTCGCCCCGTGCAACTTTGAGAGCCCCTGTGAGTGCATCCACAATGTCAATTGTAACTCCTCGGCCTTATCCGTCGGTGGTCGGATACAAGAAAATTTCGTAAAAATGGGCGGGGTGTTCCGAATGCCACAATGTAGTATTGATTCTTTTTTTTTTTTTTTTTACAAACTCAACTAAGGGAGATAATTTAAAGACAAGCTGGAGTAACAGTTATATATTGAAGTCTTATCTCAGATTATTTTTTTCAAAATCATCTAAGGGGGATAATTTAAAAAAAAGCTAGGATTACAGTTCCTGAACACTGCACACATTTATATCTCATAATGTATATATAATCAATGTATAGAGTGAATTTATTAATTAAGTCGTGAATCATCAGTACAGTCAATAATATATTGATGTAAATAAATAATGATTATAATAATGAAATTGAATATAATTATTTTCATAGCATCAAAACCATTATTTTGTATTTACACAATTCAATCTGACGATATTTAGAAAAATGAGAATGCTGTACGTTTCATTTAAATGCATGTTTAACCTATCAGCATAATCGATTACTGATTGGTTCATTACATAAACACAATTTACCGAAGAATACCTCTTAAATTTGAGCCTTCTTTGCCAATTTCCGGATTTGTATTCAAATAATACTTCCTGTTTGCGTTTCCTAAAAAAAGAGAGACAACTCTGAATGAATTTAACGCCTACTGCAATCAAAGATCCGAAGGGACTGATATTTTGTTTATTATTATTTACGAGCCAGGTTTGCATCAAACCAAACTTTATATTTCTCCGCAAGGTAAAGTGATATTTACGTCATATCATCATTCGTTTGCGTTGTTATGCCACAAACAATTATTGTGTCCCGTGAATAGTATATTAGACACAAAATTGATTTTCAACACTTTTGCTTAATTTCAGTATACCTGTGTTGTAGAGTAATGCATACTCGATGGAAAGATTTCATAATATTAAGCGGACCTTCGGTTTTCAATGCTCAGAAATTAGGTACTATATTGTGAGTGACTACGGGACACACAACTGTCCTTTCATGGTGTGTGTGTGTGTGTGTGGGAATGCTCACCGATTAACACACACACACAACATGCTGACAATATCCTCTGCAAAAGTCTGTCGTCAAATTGCTATGAGTCAGGCTCCAAATCATCCTGTTTCTTATATTATCTTGAGTACATTATCAATTCATATACAGTTAACGATTTTACCAAATGGCCAACTTTTTGACCCCAGCTTATTCAAATTCCTACTCCAAGATATTATACAACCAAAACAAGTGGTCCAGTGGTACCATACTTGACTGCGGGTCCAAAAGTTGTTGGTTCGAACCTCGTTTGGGGAAGGATTAATCATGACCTTCCCAAGTGCAAAGTGCATATCCAACACAGGAATCATCGAGAGGGATTAGTATAAGTTGTAAAAACACAACCCAGGAACCGTCGAGATGGATTAGTATAAGTTGTAAGAACACAACCCATGAACCATCGAGAGGGATTAGTATAAGTTGTAAAAACACAACCCAGGAACCATCGAGAGGGATTAGAATAAGTTGTAAAAACACAACCCAGGAACCGTCGAGAGGGATTAGTATAAGTTGTAAGAACACAACACATGAACAGTCGAGAGGGATTAGTATAAGTTGTAAAAACACAACATATGAACCGTCGAGAGGTATTAGTATAAGTTGTAAGAACACAACATATGAACCGTCGAGAGGGATTAGTATAAGTTGTAAGAACACAACATATGAACCGTCGAGAGGTATTAGTATAAGTTGTAAGAACACAACACATGAACCGCCGAGAGGGATTAGTATAAGTTGTAAGAACACAACATATGAACCGTCGAAAGGTATTAGTATACGTTGTAAAAATACAACATATGAACTGCGAGAGGGATTAGTATAAGTTGTAAGAACACAGCATATGAACCGTCGAGAGGTATTAGTATAAGTTGTAAGAACACAACACATGAACCGTCGAGAGGGATTAGAATAAGTTGTGAGAACACAGCACATGAACCGTCGAGAGGGATTAGTATAAGTTGTAAGAACACAACATATGAACCGTCGAGAGGGATTAGTATAAGTTGTAAGAACACAACATATGAACCATCGAGAGGGATTAGTATAAGTTGTAAGAACACAAATCAGGAACCGTCGAGAGGGATTAGTATAAGTTGTAAGAACACAACACATGAACCATCGAGAGGGATTAGTATAAGTTGTAAGAACACAACCCAGGAACCATCGAGAGGGATTAGTATAAGTTGTAAGAACACAACACAGGAACCATCGAGAGGGATTAGTATAAGTTGTAAGAACACAACACATGAACCATCGAGAGGGATTAGTATAAGTTGTAAGAACACAACCCAGGAACCATCGAGAGGGATTAGTATAAGTTGTAAGAACACAACACATGAACCGTCGAGAGGGATTAGTATAAGTTGTAAGAACACAACCCATGAACCGTCGAGAGGGATTAGTATAAGTTGTAAGAACACAACACATTAACCGTCGAGAGGGATTAGTATAAGTTGTAGGAACACAACCCATGAACCGTCGAGAGAGATTAGTATAAGTTGTAAGAACACAACCCATGAACCGTCGAGAGGGATTAGTATAAGTTGTAAGAACACAACACATGAACCGTCGAGAGGGATTAGTATAAGTTGTAAGAACACAATAAATGAACCGTCGAGAAGGATTAGTATAAGTTTTAAGAACACAACACATGAACCGTCGAGAGGGATTAGTATAAGTTGTAAGAACACAACCCATGAACCGTCGAGAGGGATTAGTATAAGTTGTAAGAACACAATAAATGAACCGTCGAGAAGGATTAGTATAAGTTGTAAGAACACAACACATGAACCGTCGAGAGGGATTAGTATAAGTTGTAAGAACACAACACATGAACCATCGAGAGGGATTAGTATAAGTTGTATTAGTATAAGTTGTAAGAACACAACCCATGAACCATCGAGAGGGATTAGTATAAGTTGTAAGAACACAACATATGAACCGTCGAGAGGTATTAGTATAAGTTGTAAGAACACAACACATGAACCATCGAGAGGGATTAGTATAAGTTGTAAGAACACAACACATGAACCGTCGAGAGGGGTTAGTATACGTTGTAAAAACACAACCCAGGAAATATTGAGAGGGATTAGTATAAGTTTTAAGAACACAACCCAGGAACCGTCGAGAGGGATTAATAAGTTTTAAGAACACAACCCAGGAAACATCGAGAGGGATTAGTATAAGTTTGAAGAACACAACCCAGGAACCGTCGAGAGGGATTATTATACGTTGTAAAAACACATCCCATGAACCGTCGAGAGGGATTAGTATAAGTTGTAAGAACACAACCCAGGAACCATCGAGAGGGATTAGTATAAGTTGTAAGAACACAACCCATGAACCGTCGAGAGGGATTAGTATAAGTTTTAAGAACACAACCCAGGAAACATCGAGAGGGATTAGTATAAGTTTGAAGAACACAACCCAGGAACGCCCCGGGGTCCGGCATTTCTTTTTATAATACACATTCAAAACCAAGAATTCAACGTTACTGCATTCTGTAAAACGTGTTTAGACATGAAAACGAAAGTAGGGTTTAAAAGTATTGATACATCATAGCAAAAACAACTGCTCTGATAAATACACACATGTCTTAAGCAGTTTTGGTCCAGGCTTATGGTGATTGAGTAACTCTACCTTACGACTGGTAGTTAACGATTTAATGGTTTCTATTCATATGAAAACACATAAATTTTGAAATCTTCATAATTATGAAATACGTGTATACAGTGCATGTTTACTTACACGATTACATTTCAGGTAGGTTATAGAACTCACAAAACGATTAAATGTACATGTGTCTAAAATAATATCCATGTTCTACTTGGTATAACTTTTGTGAATAAGTTTTAGAGAAAAGTCAAGCAAAGATATCACTTACCTATATTTACTGATATTCAAGTTTCATTGAAGATAAATGGCTATGCGCGCCTGGTTTGTTTACGTGCGTTGTTAACCATCAACGTGTCGCGTATGCATAGGTTTATCTTTTGTGACGTGGAGATCTATGATAACACCGCTAAGATTAAAACTGGTATACTATTTCTTTGGGCAATAGCCCCAGGGAAGATAGGCCCACAAAACGATAAACTACAAATTTACGGTGCCAGACAATCGTTAATATTCATTTCGAGATGTCCCCCTTTTAAATAGGCAAGAGTGGATTCTCTTTGGTCAAATCTAACGCAGTACGAGCACACAAAACAGATAGGGCAAGTTCACACGGAGAAGTCTAAATTTCATCTTTTGAAGCTATCGCCCCATCAGTACTATCAGTGCTTTGATATTAATATTGGCATTACATATAGCGTGCGTCCTAAAACATGCACTTTCAATTCGAAACGAAACCTAAAGGACCGTGTTACGGTTAAACTTACGTACACATGAAGGAAGTCGATCACTAATGGCCAATGATTAAATAAAGAAGGGTATAATTATATTTATATACTCCAGCGTCGTATCCAAAAGTAACTTCAGATAAAATAAAATAAATAAAATAAATATATATAAAAAAATAAAAATAAATATTCCAAATCATCCTTTTGTTTACAAATAGACGTAGAATGAAACCTTAACCTGTTTATACTAAAAGAAAACTTTTTCATAAGAGCACATTTTAGAAACAATAAATGACTATGAAGGAAAAAGTCAGCAATAAAGAACAAGCAGAGAACGAAACATTTACTCGTACATTGTACATTGCAATTGATCTCGCTGTGTACCCTGTGAATCTTAATAAACAATATGTTTCCATCTACATGCCAAGAAATCCCAACTTATTGCTCCCGATGACTCCCGGATATTTAAAACGTTTTGGTGGTCCATGGTGCCGTTTCGGTAATACAGTGGAACCTCTCTAAACCGCATAGTGCCCGGACCAACTGAAATGTCCGGTTTTCAGAGGTGTGCGGTTTACAGGGGGTTTTACTCTTTGAGTGTTGTTCGTTATATGTATGGTATTATTCTCCACTTGTTATGTAAATGGAATTATATGTATGTAGACATATATGGCATTACTCTACGTCATTTATGTGTGTGGTATTATTGCATTTTTTATATTTTATTCCGAAATGTTTCTATTAATGGTTTATAATACGTATAATAATTCTAGTGGGTATATATTATTGATACTAAATTCAACATCTCTATTATTCAAAAAGGACTTAAAAACATAACATGTAACGATATACTAATAAAACGCCTTTAACTTGCACACTAAATCATTGTCTACTATGCAGATTTCTTCATTGAAACATACATGGTTAATTGTCACCAATTAGTCATCTAACATATTTTTTCCGTATTATCTACTCAGGTTAAGTTTGTCACAAAATGCATTTTACAGAATAAACATCAGAAAGAGCCGATTATTTTCCTTCTTCCTTACAGTATCCATCAATCATTTACGAGGAAGATAAAATGGTGCGTTTGTTGACGGATTTGTAAAGTCACTACTACAAATATGAAACTCTTCCGGATCTCAAAACGCTCGATTAACAATATTATTTCCTTATCCCATCTTTAATCACCGGAAGTAATTGTAATTGTTCACCGCTAATTGTATTTATCACACACAGAAGATGAAACGTCTACGCCGGTTAATCTCGCATACAGTTTTCAGAAAATAATGTCAGTATATTTTACGGACATGTTCATGTTTTGCCTCGCGTGCGGTTTAAAGAGGTGAAAATACTCACAATTTATGTAAATATCACGAAATTATCGTCCGGTATTCGGAATTCGGAGGTTCCGGTTTAGAGAGAGTTTTTTCAATATAGAATATATAGGGAAATAATCGGGAGTTTATACTTCGTGCGGTTTAGAGAGTATTCCGGTTTATAGAGAGTGCGGTTTTGAGAGGTTCCACTGTATGTTGGATCACCTCGATGGTGGAAGACCCTAAGTGCACAGGACAACCAGACCTACCAAATAACAGTTGGAAGGCCTCCTCAGATTAAAAATTACCCCCACCAGGACTCGAATCTACAGCGGTATGCGGCTAAGTAGTATTACGTATGTAGTTTAAACAGTATGGCAACTTTTCGATCTTTAAAACAACTAGATCTGACATTGATTAAAGCATTAATACAATTTTGGGATTAAGACGAAGGGTTTCCTTTTTCGGAACTCAGTGCGTTCCCGAATCATCATTCCTGTACATAATACTAAACAATTATTTATTTTAACCTATTAACCATCTTAACATTTTAATGCCACAACGTTAATCTATTTGCCGACATATCCTTTTATGGTGACCTTTCAATGTGAACTTAATTGAACAGATCTGTATTGTCATGTCATGTCATGGCAGTTGAAAGCCGTATACAAATTGTTCTTTGTACAGATTCAGTGTTCACACACATGTACTGGACTTTTACGCGCTGTAGAGATATACGTTGTCCTCTACTAAGCAATATAATTCCTTGAATATTTTCCAATTCTATACAAAAAGCCTATGCCATGCTGCAGCTGCTTTAGACAGTTTGAAATAACCCCAGAACAGCTATGTTAACATAAGTTGCATAATCGTCATTGTAATCCTTGCAAACATTTTTGTATGATTGAGAAAATTCAAATAATGTTTTATTTTTGTTGCGACAAATATGTAAATGTGAAACAAATCGTTTTAAGTCTGATCACCCAGCAAGCTATATAGAGTATTATTGTATTTATGAAAATGGCTGGGATAAGTCATACTTAGATATTTATTATCCCAGGTATTGATTATTCTACATATATATTTATAGTCTTTGTAACTCTACCCTTGTTTTGCAGAGCGATCCTGCACCCGGACATGACAATATCCGGCCAATCAACTATAGTCATAAATGCATGTATAGAAAACGTCAACCTGTAGCGTTCCAAGGCTTGGTGCAAAAATGTTGTTATTTCATATAAATGAAAATTCAGTTATAATAGTTTGCCACTAAAACTTAGATTTGTAATTTTGTAAGGACATTGTTACATATTATTTAGGTGAGACTTACTAGCTTGAAAGAAATGTTAAATCATTTGTTGAAAGTATGGCAATGTAAAACGATTGAGATGAAAATACACATTTTTATGGATATCGATTGATAGACGATATACATTTGTACGTGATCCATATTTCGCATCCTTTCGTAATTGTTGGACTCCCTGGTCCAGTGGTAAGCTTCCTGACTTTGGATCCGAAGGTTATGGGTTCGAACCTATGATCTTTCATGACCCTCGTAGGCGCACAGAACTGATCCAACCCAGAAACCGTCGAGATGGATTAGTATATCTTGTAAGAATTTGTTAACTTATCGATGTAAAACAAGTTTAACAAATTGTTTAAAATTTAAGGTAAGTTATGAATTAACATTTTTCGAGTGAAATCAAAATGGTGAAAGATTAAGTAAAATGTGGTGATTGTAAACAGCTGTGGAGGCAAACTCCACACAATTATCTCCCTTGCAAGCAAAAAACACTGCTGTCACAAATGTCACGTGATGATGGTAAACTAACAAAATGGCGTCTCCGTCTGCTGTCACAACAACAAAAATATTTTTTAAAATGATTTATATTTTTACTACGAGGCTGCTGAGGTTGACGCGAGATACACGGTGTAGTTGATAGGAAAGTTATGTGGCATTACTTCGTCGGCATATATAAAAGGATGACTGTGCTAAAATTACAAAAATAAAACGCGTACGATGTACATCACTGTTAACTTACTTGAAAGATATGAACATGCTGACCAAATATTTCTCAGTGAAATAGTTACAGATGATGAAATATGGGTTTATTTTTACGAGCCTGGCGGTAAACAGAGATAAAGGTGTGGCGAAGTGAGGACGTGAAAGGCCGTAGATTGCCCATAGAGCTCGACCCAATAAGCGTTTAGTGCATGCTCTATTTTTTTTATATTTTCCAAGATATTGTTGCCAGAGTTTCAGTCCCTGAGCACACACGTGTAAAAGGAACAATTTACAGAGACTCGATTCTTTCTGTCGTCGTTAAGCACTGTGCTACAGTCCGACCTCTCACTGGTCTACAGAACTTTTTTATTTTATTTGCTTACTTTTTATTTAGATATACATATTGATATAAATCTTAACCCTCATCCAGGAAAACTAAAAGAATATATATATATTATTTTTTTTTCTTGTCGGTCTCATTTCCTTGTCCAATATATACAGTAATTGTTGGTATAAGAGTGATACACAATGACAATAAAGATTCTATGCCTTAGGTATAAATAGATTGTTTCCAACAGCTCAGGGTTTAAAATACAATGTCAAATAGATCGATAAAGCATATTTAAACCTTGCAATTAACGAAAAGAGAAATGAATTAGAAAAAGTCTGTTATGAAGTAAGTTTAACTTTGTTTTAATCCAACATCAAAACATCTGCATCGTCATTATTTCTAAGGCCAGACAATACAATCATACAATTACACATGTCGACTTTCTATTCCTCTCTCCCCGATAAATGATTTGTTGTTAATGCAGATGCCAATATTATAAAATATGCTATGCTTTTTCGTAATGTAGGACAATAAATAAATAAAATAAATTGTCCATCCAATTTTGTTGTTTAAGTAGTATTCCACTAGTGTTGCGCAGATGAGGAAATATCCATTGACAAATATACGTGTTAATGCATTATGATATTCGACCCAAGCATTTAGTGATTAAATGATATGAAAACTGCTAGTCACTGGGCGAAAGTCAAAACCAACCCTGACATCCGTAGCTGATGATCGGACTAGATTATGTATTTATCCGACATGTGAGAAATGTTTCTGTTAAAAAGGAGTTAAATAGTTTGCTAATGACATAATGGCATGAACCTTTTGGCAACTTAATGGAATCTCGTCACAGTATATTGATATTTCCTGAAGAATGACAGGATAAAATAGTTCTACTGGTACATATATATTTTGATTAGTGCTTGTAATTTTATAAATTAACACGAGTAATAAGCTTTGTGATAGAGAAAGTATACTATATGTATTCAAATAAGGAATTATAGTTTTTCCTTAAAACATATGAAATATGCATATAGTCAAATTACACTGAACACTACCGCTCCTAACGACTACCTTTAAAGGGCATCATTGTCCAATGTCAATGTATTCGACTACAGATCTTAAGGTTGTATGTTAGACCCCGTTGGGGGCAAGGCTTTTCAATGACCTTCCCAGGCACAAAGTACTGGTCCAAACAAGGAAGCGTCAAGAGGAATTATAATATAAATTGTTTACAAATTGACAATAGGATAAAGAAATTTAAACTAAATTGAACTGAAGTATATTGTATTTTGGCAGTATCTAAATTTTATTACATTGAAGGATCAAAGTCGATATCATCTAAAAGAAAAAAAAAAGTATAATAGTTGGAAAATGGCATCTGAGCAAACAGAAACATGCCTCATTAAGAAATAGATTTAATCAGATTTAAGAAGACATAATTAATTTTAATTCAAAAACATATTAATAACACACACACACACACGCACACACAAAGCGCTTATTGAGTGTGATCATTTTTATTAATTTTTATTTTGTTTAATGATGCTGGGCCGAATTCAGCGGTCACCACTGTATTTTACTCACTGTGAGCAACAAAAAGAATAAAGCTATACACGTTCATCATTTAGTGTGTAAATATATGTATATATATATTTTTCATTATCCAAACTAAGCGGGTTTTGATTAAAAAACTCATGCTAGGTGCTATTTATTAACTGCATTTAAACTGCAAAACATACAAAAAATAAAGAAATCGAGAAGAAAAAAGAATTGACTTACAATCATGTTTATAAATCATAAACACACAACTGTTTGTTTTTTTCTTATATGCTCATGAGATATTGTGAAATGATATAATAATAAAAAACTTGACCTTTATGGAAGAAATTTTCTTTTGCAATAAAACATTAGAAACATTCATTCCCTTTTATATTTTTATTTGGTACGTACATTTTCATAAATATTTCGTTAAACATATCTAAGTGCATACATGCGTCAGAACATTCATGCAGTTGATACTTCAAAAGACAAAACACAAAACAAATACTCAATAACTCCGAGTGAGGAAATATACAAAGAAAAAAAACAACAAAAAAACACAAAACAAAAAAGAGCAACAACATATATCATAAAGTCATGGTGACACTAGTTGCAATCTTTGCCAGATTTGATGCTCTTTATGATTGTATAAGTTTCACTTAGGAACTGGCAGGGTGATAAAATTATGCTTCCTATCCATTGACCTTGGTGCTCATCACATTTGGCATATTTTATGTAATTAAGCATTTCAAATAAGTTAAATGCATTCAAAACAGATCAAGTTCAAGAATAAAGAAGTTGCTGTATAGATGATATGAAAGCTTCAAAAAATACATATTTCAATGTGGGGGGTACTCGCTTAATATGTATCATTTTTCATGTTTATAACACAATGTACATACATCTTCAAATCCATACCAGATCAAAAATAATTAGATGATGACATTAGGATGAAATAGCTCTAAAGTGCTATGTATTCTAACTGCTTTTCAAACAATAATTCCGTCATATTGTCTATTGTGTAAATACAAATTTCTGGAGACAACTGTTTGTAAGGAATCGACTTTATTTGGCATAGTTATTTGTATAATATATAACTTAGTCATTTCCAGCATAAAACACACCAGTCTTGTTTTGATCTCAACGTCAACTTGTTATTAAACTTTAGATATAAAGTCTAAAAAACTAATATTTAATGATACAAAATTTCCTTGTATTTATGTCGATAGAGACCTTTCCGTTTAATCGCTTTTTGATATAAGCGTATAATACATTCCGATGGCCCGCAATGTTTAACTGCACCAGACTTGAGAAAAACAAGAACAGTGTTTCTATGCGCCAAATATATGTATTATACGGGTATTTTCATGTTGATAATGCAATAAACAAGCATGCGTCTTCGTGCATTTGGAATAATATACATGATGCCGTGGTAGTAAAATTCGTTTGTCAGAATCAGAAGAGGCTGATTCAGCGGTGAACCGTATTTATATACATTGGCTCAACAACAGGACCAGAAGAGGCGGGTTCAGTAGGCTGATAATCGGAATCGATTTGGCAGTATACTCCCTCTGTATTGTCATCAGGGTATATTTTTATGTCTTGGTACTCATTGACACCTGCTCTGTCGACCACCGGTCCAGTACCTGCCCTGGAGGAGCCAGGTATACCTCGATAGCTTGCAGCCACCCCAACCATTTCAGTAACGTCTGGTGCTGGATCTCCATTATTCCTGCCGAGAAAATTTCATAGCATTAGATTATAGCGAAGGGCGTCTTGGTTAAATAATAATATACCCGACAGTAGATCCGAAGTTTGTGGGTTCGAATCCCGTTGTGGACAAGGATTGTCCATGACCTTTAGGCGCAAAGTATTGGTACAACCCAGGAACCGTCGAGAGGGATAAGTATAAGTTGTAAGAACTTGTCTCCCAATCGACGTAAAGTAAAGTGTAAATAATAAAGATTCTCATAGTTACATTAAAAATCAAAAATATGTCAAGCGTCATGCAATTTTCGTTGCGTAGAAGTGGTTATGATAAATATTGCTTAGAAATTTGAATAGCGATTTAGATTTATTTCAAAGTATTGACATATATTTTGTATACAATAGTAATAATACAATATATTGTGTTACCTCATGCTACGTCGTCTTTTCTGAAATATGTACACCATCACAGCAACAAAAACGACTGCAAACACATTTACAGCCATAATGGATGCAAAATAAAGTGTAACAGCTTGGTTCCCAGTCTGGATTGGGTCCGGTTTTGCTGCAAAAGCCAGAATATAAATAAAATCAAGTTGAAAACAATTCAAAACAATTGTTATTAAGGGTACCCAATGGTTAACATCATACCTTAACTTTATGTATACAAGTTTTTATAGCATTTATTTAATTTTTGTATAAAAGAATATTGAAATCTAATCATAAATTTGCAAGTAGATTTTGCTAGCTTTAGGGAAAACTGGCTTCTATCTTTGATATGGGTCCAAACAACTTTCTGCATAAATACTTTTCTTAAGGCATATTTCTCATTTTTAATACATGATTAAAGTCAGTTTGGAATTGGCTTCTCATTAAATGAAAACAATTTTGTCAATGAAACATTGCACCATCAACAAGGTTTGTGTGAGTTTCTCGGAAACACCCATCCATACGTTGTGTATTGCTGCTAGGATCAAGCACCCGATATCTCGAGCTTTGAATTTTATGCGGCACAATTGCTTAAGAGATGGTCGGGAGTGCATACAAGACGACAATGGCACTTACAGATTTTCGTTTAATGCGTTTGCATTGTTTTAACACAACGGAATTCAATGCAAGCGCATGCGCATTGTCATATCTCGTTCAGTTACCGTTCACGTTTTCAACGTGGTTGCTACGAAGCGGCCTCAAAATGGCCGATTTTGTCGATAAACGCATCTTATATTGTTAACTTCCGGTCTCTAAATTTCACTTGTTCACATATGTTTACCATAGCAACCGTATATGAATAGGAAGGAAATTACATGAACTTTATGGGAAAATTGTCTGATTTATGGTAAAAAATCAAATTAAAATTAACATTTTTAAAAATTTCAAAAAGATATTCGGCGTAAAAAAACAACAATAAAGATATGAAAGTTGAAGAGAGAAAAAGTGTTACAATATATTTAATATTATAATTGGCAAGTTTTAAATGGTCTGTGATTTAAAAATTATGCTAGGAAACGTATTTGTCGATAAATTTAGGAAATACAATATTAGCCAATAAAAATAATAAGAAAGAAGGGAAATATCATATAAGCAAAACTAAGCAAAAAGTATGTTATCAGTGGGACTCTATCCCGAAATTAAGTTAGCAAACAAACACCGAACCAACTGCGCTAGCTAATTTATACACTGCGGGTCTGTGTGACTTAGAGGGATGAGTCCACTACCATGTTTAACTACGTTTTCTTCAGACTCACAAGTCCTTGCTTTTTCAACTGAATGTATGTGTATGTGTGTGTGTGGTTTTTTTTTGTGTGTTTTTTTTTAATGTAAATAGGTAGATTAAATTGTAATTTGCCAATTGACTGAAAGATAAACACTATGAAACTCTCATTTTATTATGGAATGTCCTAATATCATGTATGCAAACCACTTTCGAACTCCTCGGTTGTTAAACAAGATTAGATTTGTTCATAAATAGGTTAAACTCCATTTTCTACAGCTTACGCCGAAAAATAAATATTCCTGTGTATGTCCAATGGAAGTAATTTGACGGAATTTTCGAAAGATCAATAGGAGATATCTTTTGTAATTTGCGAATATGAAGAAAGTCAACTTAGTATCCGACGTCAATTAGTGACGTCAAAGAAATTGCTGATTGGGATCAAGGCTGCCACAAATGTATATCAGGTGTAAATTCTAACCCAGGTTTAAAATGTGTTGCACGATGCAACTACATTCCGACAAATGTGTTTCTCTCTATGACCAGTCATTTGGAAGTTATAACAAAAGTCTACGTGATATACATATATGTCTTTCTCTTTAACTCGAATGCGACGGCACGTTTTTGTTTTAGGAGGAGATATCAATCGTATCTTAACAACTGAAAACAACGTAAGCTATATATACCGTTGGAACATATGTCTCCCTGCCAGCCAGCATTACACCCATGTGTACAGTGACCGCTGACCTTGTCACAGCTGCCATTACAGTTCCTACTGCAGTTGCCTTCACAGTTGTAACCATAGTTGCCGTCTTGACATTCTGTGATGTAACCAACCAGAAAATGAAACGCTTGCACTTGGCTAAAGTCTGCTTAATACTTATTTTCATATTGCGTCCAAACTGTCATACTTTAGTAAAACATTATGACATGCTCATCAAATACTATGCAAAGGTCAAACATTTCTAGAGTGTAATGCGTTTAAGTTACCGTTTATTCGAATGTTCGTCTGTCCGAAAAGTATTGGCCATTAAGAGTGTTAGGTCTTTCTAAAAGGTTTTCGAATATGTTTATGAAACTACTCGAATGCAAAAATTGTATATAATATCATATGTAATGAAAACGAAAACGCATCGATCTTGAAAATTACCAAAGCAGGAATAATATGAATTGCAAAGAATCCTTCAAAATAGTTGTTAAAACGGAATAAGTAATAAGTAATAAAACATGAACTCCTGAATTTATTGAGAAAAAAAGACTAATGAATCATCTTTAGAAATGGTTTGATAAAATTCCACCTTGATCGCATGCTGGACCCAGCCAACCCGGTTCACAAAGCCCTAAGTCACAGATGCCATCGACGTGGTCACAATGGCTGCCATTAATACAATGGCAAGTTTTGTAACAATTTTGTCCGAATGAGGGAGCGGTGCATTCTAAAAATATAAATAAATTAGTTTACATCCAACTTGCTTTTATCCTAAGAAATTAATCATGGTGGTTTTGTGAGAGAATTGTAGGGGAATTTTCAAACCATTGAGTACCATTAAGTCCATTAACCAGGAGAACCATATTGGGGCTATCCACAATAAAAAAAAAAAGTACGAAGAAATCACACTTTTCACAATATATCTGTGCTCAAGCATGGCCATGTAAAATGAAATCGCAGGTCATTCAAGATTTTCAATAATAATTGATATGCATTTATTTATTTATTTATTTGTTTATAAATCATTATTTTTTGTTTGATCATATTGATCTTATTACCGATATCATATTACTGATTTTTTTTAATGAAGCTTTCAAGATTTGAAGTAGCAAACATAGGCAGAAATGTACATCACTAAATGTCAGATGAAACTCAAAGTCGCCTTTAGATAAATGTAGGTAAATGTCACAGTTGTGAACCCTAAATTAATGTTACACACAAGACCATCACAGGTATGATACTCATAATTCCAGTGGATCGCAACCAGTTACATATTCAACAAAAGGTTGTAAGTATCATATTATTCACATTATAAAATGAAATAACGCTGGTGTAAAGTGCTCCAGTTACAGATATAAAACCGCTCTTGTTACCTTATGTACATGCTATCATGTTTCGATAAAGAAACAAAACACGAGGCCTTTAACATTTCCGGAACAATTCTACAATAAAACCATGTAAAGGATCGGTATACCATTTGATCAAATGTGATGCGTAAAAATTGGATGTAGACATAAATTTTAGATTTATTTCTTGCGATTTGATGTAGACATATATTTAATTGCTTAAGGGGCGAGAAAAAAATGCAAAATACTGACGGTCCGCTTTGACTTTAAACAAACGTTCATGGGGAAAAATCCAAAATTCATGTGTCATCTAGGATAGATATATTTCATTCTCGCTATCTGAAATTCCTGACCACCGGGTGAGATATCCCTATCTTACATGAAAATATTTGATGTAGTGAGTGGATACTAAAATGATCACCATACCTGTGTAACATTTGTCTCCCTGCCAGCCAGCAACACACCCGTGAGTACACTGTCCACTGACCTTGTCACAGTTTCCATTGCAATTCCTACTGCAGTTGTCTTTACAGTCGATCCCATGGGTTCCCTCTGGACATTCTGTAATATATCTAACTAATGATACCCTAATGTTTCCAAAGATTGCATATTACATTTTGATTGGGTTCGCTGATGTTAATCAAGGGATACTGTCGTGAATTCATGTCTTCAAACACATCGATAGGCATTTCTTAGTGACCATTTTATATTCGAACTTTGCATTAAGGCATGGTCAGTCGTATGTAATTGTGATGTGTTTTCACTCAAACTTCATTTTTTACTGAATTTCACTGGTAGACGGACTACAAAGAAGAGCTATTGGCATTCAACATGATTAAACTGTATTTTATATAAGTCTAGGATTTTTATATATATTTATAGTATTATATTGATAACTGTTCTATACTAAACCGGAAATAAAATAAATATTTTTATATATTTTTTTCTGACCATTTACCCTTAATTATTTTATTACAATGTTTAACTATAATAAGGCACCAACTTCCATCTAAATAACATCTCATATTATAAATTCACTGATATTTCACACTTACCATGATCAACAAAGTATATTTAAGTTTTGATTCCTCTCTCACGGTTTGCTCCAACAAAATACACCAATTTTCGAAAATAAATAATAACGACGAATATTTCAACATATTTACACATTTTGACATGAAATGAAAGTCTTATAATTTAAATCTTATCAGGAGTTTCATTCAAGAAGATTTCCCGGCATGCTCTTGCCTGAACATACACTAGCCCTTTTTATTTGCATTCAGTAACATGATAGTAAAGATAACATCAATTACATATAATACTTCAAAGCAGCTGTAATTTGAGTACTAAATGAGGTAAGTAAATTCTGAAATAAATTGTAAACAAAGTTCGAATTAAGGAAAGAAATTGAAATGCACCTTTATCGCATGCTGGTCCCAGCCATCCTGGGTCACAAAGCCCCAAGTTACATACGCCATCGACGTGATCACAATGGCTGCCATATACACAGTGACAGGTATTGGAACAATTTTGTCCGAATGTGGGAGTGGAACATTCTGAAGAAAAAGTTTTTTTTTCATCTATTTACAGTCGATTTCAATAGTTTTCTCTATCAGGAATATATATCATATGGCTACTAGTGATAATTTCAAAGTGGGTACTGCAAATATAAACTCTATATATCGGAACAAGGGCAGGCCAAAATGCAACGGTAACTCGTTTTAAGCTATAATGGTCAACTCACTTGTGTGTTTTAGTTTTCAGTATGATAAATTATGTATCTAAATACCTAATTCATCCCCTGTCAACGATTTATTTTACGGCTTCGAATAAGTAAACAGTCTTAGTATAGACTCAACCAAGGTAAATCAGTGCCAAACATACTGAAATCAGGTCAATAAGTTTTCTTTAACTAGCCAAATCCTGTTGGTCATGTTTCATGCGAGTTAATATTATCCGCACATGAATGGTAGTCTCACTTAATGACTATATATACGTCATGACTTTTCTTACTAGACAAGTAGTTTTTGATTTTCCTCATAAGTATATAAGTAAAAACGGATTTGCCATCTGGTCGCCATCTTTTGTTATAGATCCAAATAATTTGAACACTCCCCTCCAGAAACGTTGCAGGTTGTAAAGATATAGTATATCAAAAAGTTCAGAAACCACGCACATTGTTTATCATGCATTCATTTATCATTATAAAAATTTGGTATGCGATTACCTAATCCAAAACTAATATTTTCTTTACAAACAGGTATTATCATTGAAGCTGTGTTGAAAAATATGCACATTAGTTTTGAACAGCCTTAATAAAAGTCAGTGTACACGTACCGTGGTCACATGATGGTCCTTGCCATCCCGGATTACAAATTCCAAAGTCACATTTACCATCGACGTGGTCACAATGGCTGTCTTTCATACAGTGACAAGTGTAGGAACAGTTTTGTCCAAATGAGGGAGTGGCACATTCTGTAAGTATTAAAGCAGTTCACTTCAATAAACATTAGATAGTAACACTCGAAAGTTATTTTGATGTTTAGCGCTAAAAGTTTGGACTTTGACAATTCACCAATAGAGTCACAATGGCCTTGTTTTATGTCTTTGCGTAGGCTACTGTGTTCCACATCTGGGATAACTTAAGTCCGATCCCGAAAACAGATGGTGATTGCAAAACATTTACAGAATATACAACAGAAACAGTAAATACTGAATATTACACAAACCTTGGTCACAATAGTCCCCACGCCAGCCAGCAATACAGCCATTTATACACTGACCGCTGACCTTGTCACAGATGTCATTGCAGTTCCTACTACAGTTGCTTTCACACAGGCTTCCGTAGGTTCCGTCCGGACAATCTTTTGTAAAACACGCTTACATTTAGAAAAAAAAAGTTTTCAAAACAAAAGACTACTGCATTGCCTTATTAGCGTATTATTATTATTATTAGTGAGGATTAACTTTCCACCGACAAGATATCATTTGACGTCATTTGAAGCGTTTGTCTATATAGGAAAGATAACTGCGATATCATGCTGTAGACAAGTTAAATGATACCCCACCGTTATCATGACAATGGCCCAACCTATCCTTATCCACATACTGTCATTCGATATCAAGTTACAGTAAAACTTTAACCTAAAGACCACCTCTGAATTCAGACCTCCTCGCTATTAAGACCACACATTCGGAACCAATTTCAAGTACTGTTCTGACGATATATTGGCAAAGTTCACTATTCAGACCATCTCGTTTTTAAGACCACTTATTTGTGGAAACAATGGTGGTCTTAAAAGCAAGGTTTTATACGTTCAAACGCTATCTTTCAACGGCTAATATGCTATATAAAACATTAACGAACAAATCATTTACCTCCATATACTTCAATTTCACAAATGACGTCAAAATATAATCTCTCAAGTTTGACGTAACGTGCCATGACAGGGAAGACAAGGGTGTGACTGTAGAACAGCGTGTCCCTCAGGATGGGGAGTTTGAACCTGTCTGACTCTGTCGTGTACAGATAGATGCCTGCGCCTGAAGTGTATGGTTAAGGTATCATGCAATTAATGTTTTCAGTTTATCTTATGCATGTTATCACATACACTCGTCTTACACAATACCTTTTGTTTAAGTAAATAACGTTGTCATAGTACTTACAGATAAGTAAAGTATATAGGATATGCAATTTCATTGTAAGTGAAAAAATGGAAATTTTCCGTCTAATTTTACATAGCAGAATAATAGTGTATATACACTAGTCTATATACACTAGTCTATATATATATATACTAACAACATGTTCTAGACTATGTGCGTAATATGAAATATTGAACTGGAATAAACAAACTTACATGAGTACACATCATCTATCTTATTATTTTCTCCCATTTTACGTAAAACATAGAAATTATATACAACCGAAACCCCGCAAACCCAAACTGTGTGTTCCAAATTCATACCATCTCATCTAAAATGAATATAATATAGAGATAACACCCCTTTGCATGTTACGGTACTTTAACACTCACGTTCCACCTGCAAACTGCCGTGCACAATAACGGTCGAAATTGCATACGCAGTGCCCAGGTCCAAAAGTAACCAATGCCTGGCTTTCGCGCAATAATCACGCGTCTGATTAAAGTACAGGCCGTCTACCGCATTTTCAGCCGGCCAGTCACTGTCTACACGACTCACGTTAACATCCTTACCAAATGCTCTATTTAGACCTGAAAGAAAGTCATTTATTTGGGAAGACAATGCTTTATTTTTCCGCAGTGCTGCAGAATTTATAAATAATCATTAACCAGATGCTTTCGGGTTTTCAACTGAATAAACGTTAAAGTGTGCAAAGTAAATCCAACGAGCAACTAGTGGCTGGGATCCCATTGTGGAAGTGATTTATTGCTGAATAAAAATACATTTGCTTGCATGGGTTGTACGTCGCACCGACAATGTTTCAGACATTAAGGCACTTGTGTCTGTATGCATATACTTTGCTACCTCACTAAGATATCACGCCATATACATGGCATGATATCTTACCCACATTTGTCTGACACTGAACCAAACAAACTTGAATCATGCAGTTTTTTTCTGAGTACCAGACACGGAACTATTCAACGACTTTGATATATGCTGCAGGGTATCGAACACATTAATTTCACATGATGGGAGGACGTTCTACGTACTGGTCACCGGGACCGGCCTCTTGTGTTGTTGTTTTGACACATTTAGCTCTCTCTCTCTCTTTCTCTCTCTCTCTCTCTCAGGATGGCAGAAAAATCTCTAAAACTCGGAATAAAAAAACATACTTACTAATGTTACAATTGACTCCTTCCCAGCCAAATGAACACCGACTCTCCGGACACGCGCCCGTCACGTGGTGACAAGTTGCATTGTACTTACAGCGACAAATTCCAGTACAAAATGGACCGAACTTACCATGTTGACATTCTAAGAATATGAAAAGCATTTATATATAAAGTAAGTATAAAAATATAAGCTTTAGTCCATCAGGTTTTTCCCTTTCGTTGCATTCCTTAATTTTGAAGTAGAGAGACAGGCTTACTCATACCTCGAACCATTTACTCAAACTCTTGACGTTGCCAGTATATGTTCAGCTAAATAAGCAGTTTCCCAGCCGGTGTGAAATATCGCCATAGATGTATGTACGTTTGCATATAACTGGAATCAAGATATAACCCCAAAGATGTTGAGATTTCCAGAGCTCTTGGATTTTCTGTACTACTGATGTCACATGACACTTTAAATACCACAATTTGGCTGAAAGCTTCGTGAAAAAATGCAACTGATTCCATGTTCTGAATTGTGTTTTCTGTACCGGATTGGTTACACTTAAGTTTAAGCCTTCTTTCCTAACAGATAAAATGTCTTCTGCTGTATACATACCTTACGCAACAATTTAAACTATTCGTTTTCACGGGAAGGAACTATTAATTTTGTAACTGTTTCTAATCGAGTGTTGCCGAAGTTTGTATAAGAGACTAAATGTTGTGGGATTTAGTCTTAAATCCGCAAAAGATGGGAGAAAAAGAATCCCAGTTAACCTCATATAGTGTATGTTTCAGTCGTGATAAGATAATGTTTCTTTCCCCATACCTAATCGGTATTACACAATTTTAATATTTTTTCATTCTATAAAGTTGACATAGGCAAGGCAATATAATTTTCATATATAATAAGCAGTTTGATGTATGTCAATTTGCTAAATCTGCTGATTATATATAAACATGATTTTGCCTTGCTTATTTTTTGCTGTGTATTTATACAATACCTATGTAAACTTATATATATTTTGTATATAATTTGTATATCTTCTTTCATGGAGAAAATAAAAGATTGATTGATTGATTGATTGATTGATTGATTGATTTTTACTAATCCATACCTTGCGTGCATGTATCCCCGATGTAACCCGGGTCACAGGGCCCACACAGACCCGTGTCCGGATCACACGGTGTCCGGTTCAAACACTGGCCGCACTGATTCTGGCAGTTGCGCCCGTAAACTCCAGCTGGGCATGCGTGCGATACTGAAATATTTTCATGGCATGTACGTGTTCTGTATGTTCTCCGAATAAAGTGTTTTGAAAACGTTTGTGATGTAATGTGCTGCTGCTTCTTTTTTAATATTAAATTAAAACACAAACGTAAGACTTTACTAACTCAACTCTTGATTATCTTAGTAAAAATTATTATTGTAAGTTTATCCAGAAACGATTTATAGCAATTAGGTTAATGGAAAGTAAATAGAATAAAATATTACATGCAAATGCAATATTACAAAATAAAAGCCTCTTTATGTTAAAATAAGTTTCGTTGTCTTTTTTTTCAATCATTCGAAACTGAAATAAATATGATATTATGATATATGATATGATAAATATAAATAAATATTTTATCGTACTGGCAGCATGAATTATGTTTTAATGGCGTTTCTATACAGGGATGATTTATTCGCATAGGCAGCTTATACTTTTAATGAGTGTTTCAAAGTACAAAGGAATATTTATATGTAATATATAACCTTGCATGATTCTATAGGCATTTTTCTATTTTTGCAATCTTTAATAATTGATAACTTTTAAATATGTTGTTTTAAAGAAGAATCATTATTAATATATTTCGAAATCACCTGAAAACTCGGAAATTACCTTTATTATAAACTTCCAGTTCACAAACAAACAGCTGGCTGGTTCCCACTATAGTGATATAATGGCCGTTAACGGCTTGGTCTAATGTTAGGTTGTAGAAAAACAACTTTGGACTGCGGGGTATCTGGTGCAGGGGTACACCCTTCCTGTCTTCCTCTTGGTGTATGTAGATCTTCACACTACTTAGACCCACTGTGTTATAATGATCAGATATGAAATATCGATTCTGGTATGAGGGACATAGTGACATTTTGACATATGCAGGTCCTACTGTTGATTCAACGATAACACATTGATTTGAATATCCAACCAGAAGTAAGTAGCAGTGACATCGGAAATAACCTTCAAACCTCACACCTCAATATCATTCACGAAAATATTTGTTTACCTGGAAACAAATTAATGTGAGTTCCCTTTTTTAAAAAAAGAAAAAAATATTTATATAAGATTAAAGTTTATTACCTCTATAACGCGTTTCGCCATATATAATTATAGCAGAAACTCGATATGTCTTTCCAAGGTCTACCGTCAACCAGGATTCTTTAAGATAAGACCTATAACAACAACTGCATTCTTTTTGGTTTGTGTGGATGTCACCGTCTACCACATAGGCGACTGAATAGTATCCACCGCTGTGTGTCACAGGTTTCCGTAGAGCTATATTTACCGCTGAAAAAATGATATTAACATAAATGTTAAACAATTAGAAATATTCTCGTAGATCAAAGTATAAAGAAAACGTTGTGCTTGTAAAATACATATGTATAGGTTAAAAAGAAATAGACGGCTGGACTCATATGTTTGGAATGTCATGCAATTTTATAAATATTTAAAATTGTAGTGTTAAATATGCCGAAATGTGAATAGATTAACATACGAATGTGTGTGTGTGTGTGTGTGTGTGTGTGTGATTTGTTTTATATTAAGCCATTTTATAATAATGAATACAATAAATCTTACCAGATGATTGTATAACGATGCTAAGGAAGATGAACACTACCGTGAGAATCATCATCTGAAAATAGATGCATTTTTAATGTTATGGATGCCTTAGTCCAGTGATAACGTACCCAACTGCGCACCTGGGGATTGTGGGTTCGATTTTCCAGACTGATGTACACATTTATAGTTTATCATCAGGTTGTCTTTATTGAGATTTTTGAATTTGTGATATTGACTTATATCTTCAAATACCGATAAGATACCTTTGAAAATAATTCCTGTTAGAAAGCTAAACCTGTTCCTCTCGCGGTACTTCTCGCGGTACTTAACGGTAAACTTGACATGACCTTTTCAAGAACCCAATGTCATTACATTTCTTTGTAACGCAGGTCGTAATACGGCAAATACTATTGCCTAGCGTAACGTTATGGAATTACCCAGGCATTCTTAGTCTTAAAAGTTTCGTATTTTATATGAGCAGTTCATACAACTTATAACATATCTCCGTGAGTTAGTTTATATTATGCAATTCATTCTCAAATTATGACATATGTGCGTTAACGATTGATAATGCTGGAAAATTTTGTTTTACAATAAGCGACTGTATTTTGTATGAAATTGCAAAATTATTATTGTAGTTCTCACATACATGATTCCCAGTCTAATATAAATTACCCCCTGTTTAAGTTCGTATAATCAACTCATTCAAATTTATGCATGGACTCCGCGTATAATATAAAACAGGTTTACAAAAGTAGATTAAATGCTTATGATATGAAACAGGTATGTAGTAATACTTTTAATATCTTATATCTGAATGGTATGAAGAAAACGTATAGGTACATGAACTATGTAGATATATCAATGATAACAGTGTTTTTACATAAGTATAAAAGTGTTGGCTGTCACTCTAATGTTTTAAAGTAAATGTGTTGTATCTTTCTGTAAGTTTCTCAAAGACTGAGTGGTAAAATATTTCCGACATTTTTGGTCACACTATGTAAGAGTTTAATGCTTCATTTGTTTCAATGGTTTTGTTACAAAGACGCACTGTTGTTATTTACACTTGGACATTCGAATTGTGGGGATAGGAGAGAATTAATTATTGCATTTTATTTCTAAACTTTGTTATGGTCAAATGCCGCTATCTAAAACAAAATATGATATCATGGGGCGTGATACCGGTAAATATCGATATACCGATAATATCCCAAATCACGAGTACATATGTACACGTAGCGCATGGTAGTGATCTCCAGTCACGTGCTGAGGTCCTCTATGTGCTTCGTTGAGTCGCTTATGAATGTGATATTCAACTAAACCTGTATTCCGTCCAAAATCCCCTCAACCATCCTCCATTCAGTAAACCATACATCCACTCAAACATCTGCTCCGCTTACTTCCTTAATGATATCTTTATTACAATTACTCTTCAGTTTTAGGATTTTTAAGATTTTTTCTTCCATTTTTATTCACTTACTTATTTACTTCAATCTGTACGGTACCTCTTTCATAGTTATGCATGGCTGTACTTTGTATGAGATGGAGATCTATATAGCACAACTCTGAATAAAAACTAATGTGCATGTCTATAATTTTCTTCGTCGGACATTGCTGTAAATAAATAAATAAATAAATAAATAAATAAAAAACAGAAACCTAACAAAAGACGATAGATATGTCTACTTTCTATTTGCAATACGAATGTGTAGATACGAAATTCATGTTTTTCAAATTCATTTTGTTCTTACAATCTGTTAAAATTGTGTTTGTTTTATCAATATTTACAAGCATACTGATTTTTTAAACGCGCACATTATATAATTTAGTATGTGGTTACAGTCATGTGACTTGCTTAAATGTTGCAGCATTTTATTGTTGTATATATATATATATGTATATGTATATGTATATATACATTTACCACGTCGTTTATAATTTCACAATCAGTGAATGAAATAAGTACGTATTGTTCGTGTGGATAGGAGTATGTACCGTTAATGCATTTGGTATAGACACGTTGATTTAAAATACAACTTTCTTCCTTTAACTACAAATAAATCAAACATTTCCCAAATAAAACCCGTCTTATGTTCGATTTTATTCGATCGGATATGAACCTTCGGAACAAAACGATCGCTTTTGTCCGACTGGAGGTAGAGGTCAGCTGTTTTCGAACGGTTTATCTCGACAGGTAACAATCGATCAATTTTAAAGGGAATCCGATCGTTTATCAGCTGTTTCCGTTTGGAAATGTGTTATTTTTAAGGTACAAGATGCACGATATCTCAGCTAAAATAAATGTGTTTTTTTCAAAAACAAGACATATTTAGAATCGGGAAACAATGCTCTTTCAATATCAATAATAAAATATACGATATGTAGGAACAGTAGTTTTTAAAAAAGTTTATGGAAAAAACCGACGTTCCATAAATTCACCGACGCGGGTTTTATGTACATGTCTATAATTTTCTTCGTCGGACATGGCTGTAAATAAATAAATAAATTTATAAGAAACATTTACCTAACAAAAGACGATATATATGTCTACTTTCTATTTGCAATACGAATGTGTAGATACGGAATTTGCGATATTTAACTTTAATGACATCTTTTCTAGGTCTTCTTCATCGATTAATGCCAGGCAAGAATTAAAATAATAATCCATTGCAAAACGTTTGTTTTCAAGTAAAAACAATAAGCCTTTATTATTTTGGATTCTTACGTTATAATAATAATAATAATTATAATAATATTAAAATGCAGGAGTATATTAAGAAAAGTATATTGACCGACTACTGTGTACCAGCAAATTATTTAACTATAAATTAAAAAGACTATTTCTTTAATTGTGTAAAGAAATCTTACCGCATGTTTTGAGAATAACATAGTCATTATAGTTTAATGATATTTCAACAAATATCTAATGGCAAAAATAGAGTTTGATTGGTAATTTTGCAAAGTGGTGTAGAGTAATTACTAATAAAATTCGTACCAAAACACGGGGTCCGTAAGCCGTCAGTGTGGTCCCAGGCACGTCAATTTTATTTCACCTTTATAATAGCGCTTTTTATAAAGACTTTTAACAAAGAGAGACAATTAATGCAAAACAAATTAATGTAGAACACCGACACATGCGTACAATAACAAACAAACGTGTTAACATCATACAGTGACCTTTCGCCCGAGACACTAGTATTTAAAACTTGTCGTCGCCCGTGTTCATCAAAAGGTATGTTTTAGGTGAGACTTATATTCGAATACAATGTATTTGTAAATAACGTGGGTGTGTACAGAGAAAATAAGATATATTTATCTTTAGAAAATGCCAGCCTTCAAGCTTTTTGATGACGTAAACGAAATGGATATGATAAAAAATAAAAGTGACGAGTTACAGTTCCTACCGAGTTAAGTTTCGCGTACGTTACTATTGTATACATTATGCATGTAGTTGTTATTTCTTTCAAATTGTCTTATTTAAAGTATGAAGTGGAGTACCAGTGTCATTATTGAGTAAGGGACGGGGTATAAATATTGTCTTAAGGTTCTGGGTCTCTATTGCATCAAGATTCGCGAAAACAATATTATATTTCAAAAGTATAATATACAAGACACTCAACGTTAAAGTTTTATTGAGTTTTACCGGCTGTTAACTAAAGACGATTGCGACAGTTTCTAATATCAAACACGAGTAAATTTTACACTTTCACCGGTATTGCAAATATAGCTGTTTTCGTTTAAATAAAAAGGCTAGATGGTGGAACAGTCAAGATCAAAAAAGGATTGCGTGTTATATTACAACTACAAGTTTTCAGTACTGTGGTCAACCGCAGATTTGAACCAGTATTGGGATAGTTTTGCCGTGATAATCTACTGTACTGTAATATTTATTACAACGACTGTCGTGACGTACTTTAAACAATAACGCGGATGCCTTTTCTTCTCCGCGCTCTTGATGTACCTTCATAAACTCTATTATATGTATTTACTTTGGAAAAAAAATACTTAACCCTCATCATTACAGTTCAATTTTGGGGGTTATCTAAAAAGATGGTTTTTAGATAAACTAAAATAAACAAAACCTCAGGCAGAAGGAAGATTGGACCAATACTTTGTGCCTGGGAAGGTGGTGAAAATCCTTGTCCCCAACGGGGATCGAACCCATTTACTTCAGATCCGCATTTGAGTGTATTACCACTGGAACACGGCGCCCTAAGCCAAAGTCGTAAAACATTAACACATTGTATTTAGATTTAGTGATTGAATAACTATTTTACTGCATATAGATTAATTGAGATTTATATTCAATGAACTTATTTTTTTACAATTGTTTAATTGTGCAAAAGAAATATTTTGTCACGACTGGCGAAGCCACGAGTGAAAATGCACCTTGTTATGTTAACTCAGTAAAATTATTAATCGATCTTACACCAAAACAAACAATTATCCTCTATATCTACAACGCTAAAGTGTAAAGGTATTTCTAAATTTCCTGAGCTTTATATATGTACCGTCGCCGATAATACACATAACTTTGAAATTAAGTTTTCACTGTTATATAAAAATCGTTTAAATATATAGATTTTGTCCGAAAAGCGTGATTGTAGTTTGACCAATCCTGAACATGTTGATATTTTAATGTCTTGATAGCGATCGTATACAGCTTTTTGACAATACTATAAAATAATGTCATATGTTAATTTATAATATTTTGGCAATAAAATCAACTTAAGTAAACAGGTTTACTTAACATTAAAATCTGGAATAACAATTACCTTAGACATCGTTAAAGATATTCCAACACGATTACTTAATACACGTATTTGAGTGATACTTAATTGAGACGAGCGCGCACAACTGTTATATAAAAGGAAGTTTTGTTCATATATACAGTGGCTACTGTACGTGTTATTTCACGTCATTTATATGGAGTGCAGATTAAAGGTCGGAAACAAATTACTGACCTATAAACGTTTATCGTTCCTCTTCTTTTTGCTGTCAACCAAGAAGCATCGGATTATTCAGAAAGTATATGATGTTAGCAATCAAAGGGAGGGGCTTCTCGTGTATCTGCGCTATACACTGGACACGGTAAGAACCAAAAGGTCTAATCGTAACAAACCGGATCACTTGTATCCGCATTTGTCTGTGTGAAGAAACACATGTCTAGGGGTGCTAAGTGGGGGAAAACCCTGGCAGAAAAAAGTCCAAGAGAACCGAAGTAAGAAGTGCTGGGCTTTAAAGGCGTTCTCTGTCAAAAAATAAATATATAAATAAAACGCACCACCATGCACTAAACGCATGAGCGCGTACGCAAACAACAAACAGCAACTACACTTGGGATGTGGACAGGGTTATAATGCAAATTATTTGTTAGTAATTGAAAAAGGATGATTGAGGCATAGTCATATTAATACAATATATCCAGGTAGTATATACAGATATATAGTATGGACTAAGTATTTTAATGTTAAGCTATGGTTCAGAAGTTTTGGATGTAAACTAAAGTAAAAATATGCGATTTGAAAAGTCGCAATATTCAATATAGAGATGGTCTAAATATCATGGATAGCGGCCATTGCAGCAGAAAAACATCCCAGACCATTAACTATCATTCGTGATAGTCAGTTGTCGATATTTATTTGGTCCCAATGTGCGGTTTGACAGTAGTATTTTGCTGTGATCATCAGCGTGAATATCCATCTTGTCTCTCGATAAGTGGAACCTTTTCTTCCTTAATTAAAGTTAATTAAGGGCAGTTTAGTTTTAAGTGCTAGACAAGAAGGTTCTCAAGAAACTATCAAAAGAAAATATCAACACTTAAACGACTATTGAGCTTGTACTCAATGTACACTTGAAATTGCACGCCAGCTGCGGAGTTGTGAGCCATACTCGATACTTGACAGTTTCAACACGGACAATATCTTAGGCTAAAAGCCAAATAAGAAATTAATAGCTTTAAGCTTTTATATATAATGTTAAGAGCAGTATTGTATCTTGAACAATCTTCACAGGCACACACGTTTATTGTCAGTGTATCTTATTAAATTATTGTCTCATAAAATCAATTTCCATTTAAAGAAAATCACTTAAGTATGTATAAAGTGTCTTTTCCGATCCTTATTGCTCTTTATGTAGTGGTGAAAATCAGAAGGAAGATATTAAAGTAGTGGCACCCTAGTGCATGAATTTCTAAATTCTGGTTTCTTTGGTGTTTTTTTATAGTATACATTTAAAGAAAGCATTTTGTGCAATATAAAAAATTTCTAACCACAGGTTCTAAGAAAATAATTGCTTTTAGTTTATCTAACCCAGTATTGAAATGCTTTTGCAAATTGTGTTTTGGTATACGTATAAAAACTACTATACAATCATCAATTTCCCCCTTTTTTTCTCATAAATTTATATTTCATATACCTAAGGCATATATCAAATGGAAACATATTATAAACATAATAGCGAAAATCTTCATATTACAGTTTGATATTTTTCTCCATTTATGAAATTGCAACACTACAATCCCTGGTAAAGAACATAATTTTTGAACAAATTTCTCAAGACAAGCTCATATTCATAACATAAATCAAACATAAAAATGCACCATTTTATGTAGGTTTACCATAAATAATATCAATTTATAACAGAATGTATTACCTGACCCCCTTATTTTAGTTAAAAAAACCCCAAAGAATATCAGGTATTGAATGCGTCCTAAGTTCTTTTTCAGGTACAAGGTGAGCACAAACTTGAAATAATAATCATAATTGTCCCATTTAATGCCTTTTATCCATTTAATGATTTATGTAAAATCATTGTAAAGTGAAATAATGAGGAGACATTGACATTATTTCGAGGAAAAATCCCATATTTTATATGTGAAGTTTTCTCAGAGACAAAAACACCTTGTACTGAGCATAAACATATGTACAACTACAGATATTTATTTATTATTTGTTTTTAAGAATTAAAGGTCTAAGCATTCAATGAAAAATTTCTGAAGAGTTTTATACAAAAAACTATTTGACCAAGTACGTTCAATCTTAGTACGAAAGAATCACTGTTTACATGAATTTCAATTATACGAACTTGTGCTACTGTAGTTATGGTTGATTAAGATACCCTTTGATTTTTGAAAATTTGCTTTTATATCGAAAACTTTTCGAAATACCATCAATTATTACAATTATGCATTTTGACAGATCAAGGGGAATTCCAAATATGACGTCACCGGAAGTAATTCGGGAAGCTATTTTTCTTCTCTCTTTCAAAAAAGGAACGATATTTTTACATTTGAATAGATGAATACCAATCAAAGCTATTACATTTGATTAAAAATGATATAAGATATCAAAAATTGAAATTCTTAATGAAAAAGAATCACATTCCGAATCATGGCGTGTTATGACGTAGAATATCAGAAGGCGATCTTTGCCGACATTTGACTTTTTTTTTGGGGGGGATTCTTAATGAAAAAAATAATAAAATATTTTTTTTTAAGAGAGTATAGGTTAACAAAATTCACGGTCGTATATTTTAGTAAAAGAGATAAAAGCTTAGCTAAACTCGAAGGTTTCTTTGAAGATAAAAATACTTGACGTGTCAGAG